>LPNX010134669.1:157562-213865 GCA_001517045.1 Pseudotsuga menziesii
TGGTGGGCAAAAATGCAAGGCTCCTCTGGGGATAGCTCCAGAGAAGGGATCTCCTCCATCTTCTTAACAAACTTAGACGAGAGAGAAGGCTTGGCTTTAGGACCTGCCGAGCGGACTAGTGCTTTGAAAGCTTCCAAAGGATCTTCTTCCTTCTCATTCATCGGATCTGGGGCCATCGTAGCAGGGCGGCGACCCCCAAAAGACAGGAGCAAAAACTGCTTCAAAACGCATGCAATGGACGCTCAGAAACGCCGATCCACGGCCCAACTCAACATTCGGCTGCTCCACGATCCGCGCCCCTGCAAACAAAGAACCAGAGAGGCGGCTAGGGTAAGCGCCTATACATTAATAAATTATTATATATTATAAACTTATTATTATTATAAGATTATATTATATATTACATAGTTATTGTATTATAAGTATCAAAATAAGAATTCACCAACCCCAAAATTATTTCTAAATAAGAAAAAAAAGAATATTTTAATATTTTAATTATAACTTTTGATTTCGAGTTTCAATTTGGACTTTTTTTGGGTGTAGGGAATCTTTTGACAAATTGTTTTTTTTGACGATTTCCATATAACTCTCAATCTTGACTTCCATTTTGGGTGTTCCTTGTAACATTATAAAGTCTCGTTGAGATCTACTACTTTATAGATTAGTTTTTTGAGATTCTTTACCATTTGTCTCAGATTTTCAAAAGAAAACTATGGAAATCGTTTGACAAATATAATACATAGCAGAAGAGGTAAAATGTTAGTTAAAAGCGACCAACATTAAATTATTATTTAGTTAGTGTCAAACGTAAGATATTACTATTATATAGTTAAAGAATCCATTATTATTATTATAATTATATTGGGGGAATCAACAACTAGGGAAGTGCACGTACTTGCATTACATGGGGTCGATTCTCGTCCGCTACTGCGATACCTATAGGTGCACCCACACAACTAGTAAGAATCAGACACGAGTAAGTCAGGGTCTTGTGACCTCTTTTATAATGTGCCATATCATTTCACTCCTTTCACCAGTCGGTCTACACCCTTGTGGGCCATTATATTATTCTTATACATCAATAGTATACTATTTGTTGTATGGTATCTACTATCATTTGTTGTGTGCACAAAAATCTAAATTTATCATTATCATGTTTAATTCACTTTGAAATTCTAAATTAATCTAGCTTACATGGTAGTGTGATGGGGCATATATGAGTTATTATTTATAAGTTCTTTAGGAGGTCCACTCTGTTCATGATTTTATTTTACCAAAAAGTGACCTAAAAAAATGAAGAAAAAATCAACTACTCTTTTGTCAACATGCCTAGAGAGATTCCAAGAATAGTTGCTATAAAGATTGGTGTTGGAAGGTTGGGTAAATTAAATTTCACAAATCTATACACAACCTCAATCATCAAATGCTTAGATCTATACCCTCTTGTTGAATGACATTGAGTCTCATTTTGTACTTGCTCTTCGTTACACTTCTTGGCCTAGTAAGGACACTTTTAGCATGATTTGATATTGTTTTTAGTAGAGTCCTCATTAACTTAATGGAATATGGCAGAAGATCAAGGGAAAATGAAAGTTAAGGAAATAATACAAGAATGATGAAGAACATACAGATTATCATCATAAAATGATTGTTAGGCATCATCCTTTGTCCAATGGGAAAGACTTTATGTTAATGTTAATGCAAAACAATTGACTCAACGAGAAGATGGTTGTGATTTTGTTGGTGGAGAGAGCCTTAAACATGAAAATGTTTACTAGTGAAATGAAACTTTTCTCAAAAGAACACCCAAATCTCTCTTTGTTAACAAAACAATTAGTAGAATAATTGAATAATAGAAATGTCTAATATTCATTCTACTTGTGAAGAGATTATTATACTAGTAAAGGGGATGTACGAGCAAAATGAGTAAGTAGAAATGTCAATTATCTAGTGTGTTATTAGAAAGGTCATGGAGCTTCCTACTACAAGATACTACATTGTACTAAAGAAAAGGAAATAAAAGTTGATTTTAGAAACTCAGTGTAAAACACATGAAAACAAAGTTTGCGTTTTAGGGAGGAGGAGAAATTTAGCAAAACCTCCAAACTTAGATGCATTGATAAAAGTAGATCATGCAAACATATTTGAACAATAGAGCATATTTGCATCCAAACAAGTGTTTTTAGTGAAATAGAGTATTTTCAACCAAGGGAGTTAATTTTTAAAGATACAATTATCCCCAAGCGGATTCCTTAAAAAAGTTATTTTTTGAATTTATATAAATAAGGGATTAGGTTTGGTGAAAAGTTAGTTTCTTGAATATTGTATAATGTTTAATTCATTTTGCTTCCGTTTTTAGGTTTTGATTTATGGTTCTTAAGACAACTAATGATTGTGTTTCAACATTTGAACATGTTAGGAGTTAAAAGGCTTACATTCAATACTATAATGAAGGAAAATGAAGCATAGTATTCACCTTCATTTTTATCATTCAAATTTGTATTTTTTATTATTATTTTTATGTATTTATTGTCCAAGTTATTTATGTTCAATTGAGTTTCATGGTGTTTATTCCATTCAATACTATAATGAATGAATATGAAGCATAGTATTCACCTTCATTTTTATCATTCAAATTTGTATTGTTTTTATTTTTATTTTTATGTATTTATTGTTCAAGTTATTTATGTTCAATTGAGTTTCACGGTGTTTATTCCTAATGGTGATTTAAGGTTTGACAATCATGTTCATTAGGTATTTCATTTTTTTTTCATTCTAGTGTTTGTTATCATTTAGAGTTTAAGTAGATTTCCTTGATACTATGAGATATGGAGCTTATGTAAGTTTCTAAATACAAGCATTGAACTAGGGACTATTACTAAATTTTTTTCAAGGGATTATTGTAGTAAGTTTGTTATTTATTGTTTTTTTAGCCTATTTAATAACAATTACAAGTGTTAAAATTTCCATTTCCAGTTTGAAGTTTACTTTTAGTGTTGATAAAAACTTAGTAGTTCTATAGAGATTACCTATGTACTAACATAGTGTTGATAGGATTGACGAATGAGGAGATATATTCAAGGGTGTCTTTGATTTTACCTAAAGATCCCCCCCAAAAATAAACATAAGGGTCATGAGAAGGATCAATGAATAATAAGGGAAATCATGGGAAAAATACAATTATCAACATGGCTAATATATCTATCTATCTATCTATCTATCTATCTATATATATAAAGTTACATTGCTACCTCTAGTTAACGTTGACGTATTGCTTAATGCTTCCCAATCTCTAATTTGTTCAGGACAATCATTGCTATTCGAAGATAGATCTTATAGATATCTATTTGGTTGTGTCTGTAATTATCGTCAAACAACAATGGTCATGTTCCAATCATATAATTTGGATAACAAAGGTAGCAATTGTAATAGCATATGTTTTCCCTACATGGCAGCATTCAAGTTATGGATTTAACATATGGTAGCGGTGAACCTAGTTGGTTATTGATTATCTATACAAGTTGTCATAACACACACACACACACACATATTTAAACAGGGTCAAATATGCGGCATATTCTACCTTTTTGCGACTGACAGAGATTAACTCGTGCACAAAATTCACGATTTGAAGGGTACTGAGGCTCGGGCTTGTGCTAAGGTCGTACAGACTGAGCATTTCTGGAAAAATTATGGCGCACAGATGAACACATCAGAAGGCAGGGGAAATGAAAGCTCTGTGAGCAATTGTTGTAATTTTGTATAGGAACAAAGAAATACTGAAAGTTCTAATGAGCATTTAGATGCAATTATGTAAGCTCTTAGGAGTAGTCCATGTTATTCGATGAATAAAGGTTTTTTTCTTCTGGAAATAAAATTATATATATATATATATATATATATATATATATATATANATGGGGTGGGATGAAGTGACATCATGAATCAAACACTTTATATTGGGAAGGGGGCATAATGTGATCTTCTTATATTTCTAATGAATTAATGTGTTTGGAGTTAAGGGAAATTACATTAGTGTTTTATCTAGTTGTAGAATGGAAAGAGATTTGAAAATATGGTGACTTTTTGACGGTTTGCTATAAATCAATTAAAAAATAGAATATGCATTTTTAGAACTTTTAATAATACTCATGTTAAAAATTGACACTACTTGAGTAAAATAGTTAATTGTAAACTTCAACTCAAATACAAGGTTTAAAAAAACATATAAAACCTTCACTACAAGGAAAATACCAATTTGTGGAGGTTTTCAGCAAAGCATTTTAGTTTTACAAGATTGGGAAAAAAACACAAAAAAACTTGCGCTAATGGTTGTAGAGGTTTTAGTAGATATTTTTGAATGGAAAACATATATATTTACGGATTTTTTTTTTCGAGTGTTTTAAGGACAAAGGAACACCAATGCTACAAGACCAAAATAGACCACCAGTACTCCAAGACTGAAGCAGAGCACTAATGATCCAAGAGCAAAGTAGAGCACTAATGCTCCAAGAGAAAAGTTTAGCGTTGGTGTTGGTTCTCCAAAACCAAAGTTAAGCATCAATGTCATCATGACTATTTGTATTTCACTCTCTTTTATAACCGCATTCTCTTTCTCTTTTCTCATGTGAAATAAAGAAATGAAATAGACCTTCACTTTTTCTTTTTAAAACATTCTTCTTGAGGTTTTTCTCACCTCTTTTAATGGGTTAAAAAATATGAATTATTGTTCAATGCTTTGGTGTGTTAGGAGCACCAATGCTTCCCATGTACCAAATAGGAGCATTGATGCTTCCATACCAAAGAGAAACACCAATTCTTCCATACCTAAGAGGATAAGTAGTGTATCCATACCAATAGGGAGCATTGGTGCTCCTTGACAAGAACAAAGCACTAGTGTCATTTAAGCTTATTGGCACTCCAATGCACATGGGTCATGAAGAACTAATGCCCTAAACCAAAATGGAGTGCTGATGTATTTTTGGTTTCTTGGAGCTTCATTGAGCATCAATCTAGAAGCACTAGTACACTTAGACCAATGTATAGCATCAATATACCTTAACCAAAGTGGAGAAGCACCAGTACACTTAGACCAATGTATAGCATCAATATACCTTAACCAAAGTGGAGAACCAATGTATTTTGGTCATGTTGTTGCTCTAATTTGTTTGTGGTCATGGAGCATTGATGTTATTTTGTATTAAACACACTAATATATTTTGGTCATGTTGTTGCTCTAATTTGTTTGTGGTCATGGAGCATTGATGTTATTTTGTATTAAGCAAACTAATATTCATGCATGCAAAAAGTAAACTCAAATATAAAATATGAAAATTCCCTTTAGAATATTGCACGATAATGGACATGAATAACCCAAGTTATCTTTAAAAGATTCCATTTGACAAGAGAAATTGAAAACTATTGACCAAAAACTTAGAAATATCAAATTCTCCAAAATTATGACAATTTCAATCGATCAAAGAACCTCATCAATATCAAATTTTTAGTTATAAATATATCAATGGAGACTATAATGTAACGTTAAACACAGGGAAGAGGAAATGGGATCTCACAGAAATGGATGAAGTTTAATGGCGTCAACCATGGGTGCGAGCAGAGGTTTCATGTCTCGATGTTTGCCACTGTATATTGAATTGCGTCAAGCATGGATCGCCACAGAACTCTCCTAGTTTCTCTCCTCACGGCTCACATCGAACTTTTCCAGTATTTGCGCTCCTCACGACTCAATGGATTACAACCAATATTCAATTCTTTGCTTTACTCACTGCTCACAAAGCATCACGACGCCTGGTGGTGAAATGCACAAATGAATTCAAGTGCACACGAGAGAGGTAAGTATTTTTGACCCTTTTTATTTATTTTTGTTATATATATGTAAATTTTAATTTATTATTTGTAATTTTTGTATATATAATTTTGGTCATTTTTATTTAATATTTATAATGTGTGTGAGATATTTTCAGATATATACATATATTCATATACATAAATTGAAAAATAAAATAAAATAAAGATTTAATTAAAAAAAGTTTATAAAGAATTTAATGGTGATGTTAGTGATAACGACGACAATAACATTGATGACGATGCCAATTCTAGTGGTGATTCCAATGACAATGTTAGTGATGATGATGTTGATAACTAAATCATCGTCGTCGCTATCATAGCGATCATCATCGCCATCATAGAGATGATCATCATTATGATCATTGGCATCATCCTCTTAAGAAACAACTCATCACCATTATCATCGGTGACATCATCATCATCATCACCATCCCCATCATAATCTTCGTCATCATCATGATCATCACTGACATCATCATCAACATCATAATCGCTAGCAACATCGTCGTCGTCGTCATCATCATCATCATCATAGTCATCATAACCACCCTCATCATATTTATTGTCATCACCATGATCCTTCATCTCGAACTTTGTTGCAAGTTTTCTCTTGCACCCATCTATGAGCTTCTCGTCCTTTGTAGAATTCTATCTTCAACCTTGTAGTAAAGGTTGGGATATCCATCACTCTAGTTGATCCTCAAGCTCCTAATGTAACTCTATGTGCTATCCCACAGGTGCCTGCTGAGCTCGCGCAAATGCTTATGTGCATAGCTGTTTCTTTGTAGAGAGTCTCAAACCTTGTAGGTTGCTTGATCTGTTCTTCTACTTTGCTTACACAAATTGTCTAGTGTAATATCCACCACTAAAGAGGTGTGTCTATCCTCTATAGAAGTTTCCTTCCATAATCGACTCTTTCTTTCTGATAGAAACCATGAACCTTGCTTTGTATATTTTGATGCTTCGATCTGTTGTATACTTGATCTTGTAGATCTTCTTGGAAGACTTTACAAAACTTTCCTTCATGTCTTGAACTCATATCCAAACATCATTGATCTGTATGATCAACTGGTACTTCTTGAACATATCATCCTTCCATTCTTCCTTCTTGGGACATTCTTTCACAAAGTGTCCTTTTTCATCACAACTGAACATTTGAGTTGTGAGATGTCTTTCATCTAAAGTAATTTTATTCCTTGTGGGAATGTTCTTTCTTCTTCTTGGCATGAGTTGTTAGGATTCATCCATCTCTTCTTCTTTTTTCATTAATCAATCTTCTTCTTAGGTGCATTCCTCCATATGTAATCTTCCTTCTAGAACAACTCCCTTGACAGGACTTGTAAGACCATTCAAAGTTGTAATCATGCCTCTGCTTCTTCTACATTGTCTCCAATGGCTTTTGATTGCTCCTTGAGCTGAGATATCCTTGTGAAGTATCATTGAATTTTTTCTGACATTTGCACCTTCACATCCTTTATTTGAGTTCTCAAGGTCATCTTCGTACAAACATATCCTTGGGAGTCTTCAAGGATGATATATGTGATATCCAATGGAGATGGAAATACTCATCTTCTTGTGCTTTGCTTTGACTTCATCTCCCTCTGCATCTGCAGCTTCTTTGACATAGTTCTCAATGTCATACTTCTTCAAGTATGAGAAGCACTCTATAATTCCATGATTAGAAGTTCTTGACTCTTTCAATCTTGTCTTGAAGCTTGGTACAATTTGTCATCATGATAAAAATGAGAACCTTAAATGGAAATAGAGAGGATATAACTTACTAGTGAGATTGCTTAGAATTGATGCTTGCTTGAAGGCTCTTCTGGAAGACTGCTTCTGGTGGACTATGGTTTGACAGAGACACACTAATTTTTCAACTTGGGTATCTTTCAGATCTACTTGGATAGAAAGATGTGTCTCCTCAAGGCAAGTTGAGCAACATACTTATTTTCCTGAAACTGTGGATAGAACTGCAAAATAGTCGATGCCCTGGTTTTCTCGGCAACAATGTTAGGTCAGAAATTGGAAGTCCACAAAATAAGAAATTTTTTACATTGAAATATGTGCCCCCCTAGGGTGATTTTGATGGTCCTCCTTTTTCAACTGATTGGTGGAGCGAAGTGATCGGAACAGAAAGCCCTAGTTTTTCTCCAGTTTCTTCTGCAGAATTGACTTATATTGTTTCTGATATATCTCTGGATTTTATGCTCCTCAAGGTATAAAACTTTGTCCTGCAATATCTTGGTCTGTCTTCTTTTCAACCCCACATGTTAGAGCAAAATTGGATTCACCAAGTGGGACTTATGTGAAGTTTCCCAAGGTAACTTATTTCAGGACTGTTCAGCATAATGAACTTGTACGGACTTCCATGTGTCATTGTTTCACCTTCAGGGTCTAAAATTTTTAACATAGAAACTACAATTCGTTCCCTATATGCAACATCTTGATAAATTTCATTTGGACATTCCTATCCCGAGATATAGAAATTATACCTAGGTCACTTGTTTAAGTCTGCATTCTGGGAGAGACTGGAACCCTGTGTTGGAGGAATCATATCTCCTAGATTATAGCGAATATGAGGCTGAAAATTTAACAAAAGGTATAGAAAGATTTCATATTCGTCTTGTCAAAGTTTCAGATCCCGATCCTTCTCCAAACTTGAGTTATAGAAAAAAATCCAAGATGATTAGTTTTTTCCTTCTAGGTTTTTTCAAGCATGAAACCCTAATCTCCAGTAGTTGTAGTTGTAGCAGTGTTTCGGCTGCACAAAGACTTCTTTCTGGATGTATCTGATACCATGTTATATTTTAATGGTTATACAATATCTTAAACATTTAGCATCATAACATCACAAAGGATCACTGAAAGAAAGACAAGTACAACAACACAAGAAAACACAAAGATTTTCCTCGGGGAAACCACAAGGGAGAAAACCTCGCAAAACTTCCTCAGTATAGAATTTGACCAAGTGTAGTGTAAAACCCCATCAATAAGAATAGTTGCTCATATTCCACAGTAGACTCTCTCTCTCTCTCTCTCTCTCTCTCTCTCTCTCTCTCTCTCGTGCGCGCACGCGCGCAATGCTTGAGTGTAAGGTGTGTCCAAATGAGATAGGTGCCTCACAGGGATAATTTTAGGGGCGAATTTTAGCCCGGTGGGATATTTTTCCATGTTTTTCTCCCAAAAAAATTCACCATTTTGCATTTTTTGAAGCCCTGTTTCGCCCAATTTTGATGGGGTAAATTGTTTTCACCCTAAAAATCGCCAAATTATTATATAAACGATATAAAATCATTGGAAATTAAAATATGTTTTTAAAAATATCGCCAATCATTTTATAGTTGGTGTTTTAAGAATTCGTAATATTCGCCAACATTTATACACTTTTAAATAAGTATGGTTCCTTAAAATCATCCCTGGTGCCTCACCTATTTATATTCATTAGGTGGGTGACTCAACTAATCAACTAGGTTGGCCAGGTTCCCTAATTAGGGCCGACGTACCTAGGAAAACAAAAAATCCATTTTATATATTACTTTTGTGGGTACTATTTCCCCAACTTACAACGGAGGTTTTACCCCACGACTTTTACATGACCTATTACATCAAGGACATCTCTGAATGGAGTATCACCATCTCCAAAGGAGAATACAACAAAAGTACAATATAAAATCCTTCAAAGTTACAATATTTCAATAGTTATGGGGTTGAGACATACCAAGAACTTCCCATGAGGCCAATTCAACCCAAAGGACTTTGTATGAAAGAAATAAACAATTGCTTATATGCAACTTGTTGAAACACAAGCTAGCACGTGTTAGCTTTAATTCAAACTAAGAATGAGAATGCATAACAAATGTTCTATTTTTATTGTCTTACATCTTAAAAATATTATTTGTATTTATTTTATTGAAAGAATGTAGAGTGTGTCACTCATGATAAGGGGTGATGAAAGTTGGATTAATTGGTGGGAGGATGCCATTTCCTAAATTGTGGCCTTTTTATGGGGTTATGGACATTAGATTGCTTATTTATGTTGGAAACACAGTAAATCTATCAAGGATGAGATAAAATATGTTTCCTATATTTAACTAGACAATCCCTATGTTATTGATAGGCCCTTATACAACTAAACTTCAACATTTCCTTAAGGTGGATGAACCACTAGTCTTGAGTAACCCAACATAGAGCTTTCTTGGATTGATTGACATTACTGAATGCCATTGAATATTGGACAATCTCTCTTAAAGTTGGAAGCCAATATTAAAATCCTTGGAAGTTTCTATGCGTATTAAATTGCGTATACACTTACTTCATAATGTTCCATAGCTCTCAAGTGGTGGAAACAAAATGATAAGTCGTTGAATTGTAAATGTATGGTATTTGCATTGGTTAAGATCTTAATTGAAAGCATTGAGAGTAAGTAAGAGGAATGAACATGGCAGGATCGTAAGAGATATAGTAGGTGACCAGTGACTTCCAAGCCCTTGTTTCTTTAATACTGGCCCCTACATTTACACACCTTCATAAAGGCATTCAATCAATACCCACCTTCAACACTTTTCAATTTCATTTATAAATCATTTAAGCTTCCCTTAAATGCTTATTTCTTCTCTACTAGAAGGCCATGATTGTGGGTAAGCCCTCCAGGTATGGGTTGTGGACTATAAGGGTTATTTCTAGCTTACCGTGGGTTGTATAATCCCTCTAAGGCCGGGTCATGACCTGCTGGAAGCCTTCTAATCTTGATTTGTGATTGTCGGTGACCTCTTTTATTGAGTTCATGAGTTTAGTGTCTCTTATTTATGTAGACCATGGATTTTGGTGGTCTTTCCCAGCTGGGATGTTGACTGTGGTGGTTTTTCCTAGCTGGGTCGTGGGTTGTATAATCTCTCTAGAGCCGACCATGGACTAGTGTAGCCCTCCATTACTAAACCGTGACCTATGTGAGCCCTATAAGTTTTGTCCTGTGATTATTGTAATCAACCTAGGCTGAGATATAACTATGTATGCCCTTGGGGGATGGATTGTCACTTTGTTTACTGCTGTAAATTGGGTTGTGAGTTGTGTGTGCCACTAGGGCTTGGTTTATGACACCCTTAGGTTGTTAAGTGAGTTTGTAACCTTCGTCAGAATGCTATGGATGATTCCATGAATCCATGTCGAAGGATGTGTTTATCTATTTTCCATGTGAATGAGTTGTTCTAGTTTTACATGTTGGAGAAAAATCTGTTGACAATTAATGGCCCCTACATTTACACACCTTCATAAAAGTGTTCAATCAATACCCACCTTCAACACTTTTCAATTTCATTTATACATCATTTAAGATGCCCTTAAATGATTATTTCTTCTTGGTGTGGGATACCCAGGGTCTGTTATCAATGCCCAATAAAATGCCAATTGTTTTCAGTTAATCCATGTGTAAGATATAATGCTTTGTGTGTATGAATGTTTCTCCTATTTGCCCTCCATAAATTGCAGTCATGATTTTATTGATAGCTTGGATTTTCCAGCTTTTATTACACCTTGTCAATTTTTACCTATATTAGTTATTAAGGGATTGTAAATTATGTCATATCACCACCCATACCTATCATGATGTACATTAATTCTCTGAATTCCAACTTTCTCTTTAACTCCAACAATTTATTACGATTGTTGATACAAAGGAAAAATAAAAATCGAGATTATAAATTAAGCTCATAACATCATTCTTATGTGAATCCTGACAAGAGAGAAGTTCATATCTTATTCTTGTCTGATAGTTTAAGCTTGGCTCATAGGGTTATTGCTGCCTTGAGCAGACAGTTTGGGTTCTTGCTTCTTTTACCTTCTTGTGGTAATTGTTTTGATGTTTCTTAGGAAATTCATGTTTGTACTAGGCTGATCTGTGATTGCATGTTGCACTTTTTATTGATTTGTGAGCTATTTAAGACCCATTTGGCTAGTCATGACTGTGATTTACATCTCCCAACATACTGTGACTATTTTTGGAGCCCTCCAGGGCTGGTCGTGACTTTTATTTCTATATCCCAGCAGGTCGTGACTATTTTTGGATCCCTCAAGGGTTGGTCGTCATTGTATTGAAGCTCCTGTGGCTAGTCATGAATGTAATAGTTCTCTACTAGCAGGCCATGATTGTGGATAAGCCCCCTAGCACAAGTGAATATGACTACAAATTTCAACAGCCCAAATGTCTGATTTTCGACATATTGATGTTGGCAATATGACAATTTACTTTCTTTTAAAACGTCGGTGGAATTTTACATCAATTCCGACAGTGAAATACAGGCATCGAAATTCCGAAACCCCATTGTTGAATATCCGATGTCCAATGGCACCCCAAATCCGTCGGTTATGCCACGACATATCCTTCATATTTGGTGCAAATTTGACATCCAAAGGCACTCCAAATACGTCGATTATGCGAATACCTCTCCTTCATCGTTGTCGAATGGGCGACGACTCACTCCACTACGGAATCCTACGTATCTCCTTACAACATGTTGGATAATCGACAGACTATAGGCGTCAATACTTTAGCATAGTCGTCGGATTTAATGGATATTCGATGACCTTTTTCACCATTTAAAGATCGTAAATCCGACGAATCCACCCTCCAGCCAGTCAGATAACCGACGAGTATCGCATCAGTAGTGTAGCATAGTCATCGGATTGGATGGATATCCAATGAGAAATGCCACTCCGGAAATGCAAAAAAATTGACAACTCCATTTAAATTTAAAAAACAAATTGGCACATTTTCTCCCTAGGACTATAGAAGGACTAATTCCTCTCAATTCTAGTGCGCTTAAGTAATAAAAATGCCTTCAGATTGAGTGAAAATTACTAATGAATTGCAAAATGTAGAAGGACTAATTCCTCTCAACTCCAATTCCCAAAAGCAATAAAAATGCCTTCATATTGAGTGAAAAGTAAGTGGGAATTCAAAAAACACGGTATTCAGAAATCTTTGTCAAATAATCCATTTTGGGATCTACCTAATACCAAAAGAAATACTACTAGTGTTTATATATCTCGATTGTACTAGGGGTATTCCAAGTAGAGGCACGACTTCTTTCTTAGGTCCTTGTTTTAATGGGAAAAGGAAATGCAAGCAATGAAACAATATGCAGACACGAAAGTATGGTGACTATGTTTTACTATAGTGATAGGATTGATGGATCAAACAATTCCAACTTTATATATTTTTTGACATGGTATTAAAGTCTGAAAGGAATTAAGGAGCCATATAGCAAGAACTATATTCCCTTATGCAGTATGAAAGGCCGGAGGCATTCAAAGTAGGAGCAAATCCCTCAATACACGCAATTACAAAATATTGGAAACTTTGATTTTAGAAGTAAACATGAATTTTAGAAGTTGAATGTATTTGTTTATATGAACATCTATCTAGAAAATCCATAATCAATCTAGTATATCCTAGCGTCCTTTTATCATTTTTTTGAGAGAAATACCTCCAATTTCACAGCGAACAAAAACATACAAGCCATTTTAGGATCCTTACTGTAACGTCCCCATACCCCATAATGCAGATAAATTAAAAACTTTGCTTCAAGAACCCTTGTTCTCCTTTCGAAACACAGGGCATGGACATTAACACACTCTTCAACATTCAATATCGGGCTTAGAAACCCCGTAACAGTCGTTCCACCATTGACAGATCCCCTCTGTGACCGGAAGCACCTTTTTTCGCACTGAACCTGTCATTTCCACATTTCACCCTACGAAACTTAGAAATCGGAACACAAAACACGACGAAGACATTAACCTTCCTCCATTCCGCCTTTCCTCCTTCTTCTCGGAACTCAGAAGTCGGGATTCAAAACCCTACGAAACATTAACCTTCCTCCCTTCTGCTTTTTCACCTTTTTCCTGGAGCTCGAAAGTTGAAACTTAAAACATGAAGGAAACATTAACTTTCTCCCTTTCTGCCTTTCCACCTTCCGCCCGGAACTTGAAAGTCAAAAACTAAAAACACGACGGAGTCCTTCAAACCTCTTTCCGCCTTCCTCCTGGAACTCGGAAGTCGAAAAATCAAACATGACGGAGTCCTTCGAACCTCTTTGCGCCTTTGCGCCTTCCGCCCGAAACCTAGAAATAAAAAAATTGACTTTTGACCTTATCCTTTTCTCTGTACTTTCGACTTCCGCCTTCTGACCTTGGACTTCGGAAATAAAAAATTTAACTTTTTCCTTAGAACTTTTATGTACTTTTCCGCTTTCACCCTCTGCCTCCCGCAGGCTGATCCCGAGGTGCGGAAATCCAACTTTTCCTTAGAACTATTGGTTCTTTCTCCGCTTCTGCCTTCCGCCTTCCGCAAGCTGATCTTGGGAATCAGAAAACCAACATTATGCCTCATTTCCACTTCTCTTTTTCATTTTCCTCCTTCTTCCTTCCCCAGTTGGATTTCAAGGGGCAGAAACGCTAAGTCAGATGCATTCTAACTCTTTAATAGGCTTTTAGCCTCCATGAACTTAGGAACAATGCATTAAAACATACAAGGCATAAAAAAATGGAAATGCAGGGACATTCATTCAACAATAACCTATACCTTAACTCATTCATAAACATTCAACATAATCATTTCATTCACAAGCAAATAAATTGCAGAAATAACACAACAGAGAATACTTATCTTGAACGATCAAGTTGTCTCGCAACTAGCTATGTCGCTGCAACTTTCCACCCAACCATATGCCAGTGTGTTCATTAATCTCTCAACACCACTGCCACCCCCGAGATGGGCATGATTTCCACAAGGAACTAGGGAAAAACAGGCTCACACATAGCCAACACACATCAAAACACAGTCAAACCACCCTATAGTTGGATTTATCAGGCTTCTAGAGGATGACTCACACCTGGTCAAATGCACACCAAGACTCAGCCAAACCAACTAACAATTGGGCTTATTAGGATGCTAAGGCAGTGGGGAGGTAGAATTGCTAAGATAGTGAGCTCAACCACAGAGCTAAGGACACCTACACCAGATCTATCCAGCTTGGCATTCCACAATACCTACACACCTAACACAAGGAAGCATTCCCTTCACTGTTACACAGTTCCCTTAAGCCATACCTTCCCTTCGAGTGCTCTTTAGGGTGTACATAAAGGATTTTCCATCCCCTCTTGATCTGTCTATGAGGTTCCTCTCTTTACTAGGTTTATCAGCCAATTCTGGGCCTCTTCCTCTCCCAAGTCTTTCAGACCAAAACAACGATGCACATCCCAACAACCCACAAGGAAACACAACAACACAGAATTCACTCTGTCACATAGAGAAAACAAGGTCTGATACCCCTCTGTAGTTCAAGATAACACTGTAATCCCACAACCAGGGTTCGACAAAGGAAAATACTTGGAAAAAGGCGTAGAAACAATTTGCTAGCTCAGACCATTGTAACACAACAACGAGGGTTTCACGCTCTGTCACACAGAGAAAGCACTGCAAAGCAACTCTTTCTACAACTTAGGGTAGTGAACCACCATCTCCTTGCATTCCCGAGAGCAAAGATGGATGATCGAATGAACACAACATTCAGGTAAGAAAATGATGACCAACCAGGCACGCATTCATGTGGTTACTTGCTTCAGAGGTCAGAACACGGTTTCTGCAGGCTTGTAGGCTTGCTCAGACATGAAATCTGACTACCATGCCTTGCTCTTCCCAAGGCATTAATTGAGTCAACCAATTTCCTGCAAGAAAATTGAATGAGCGAAAAAACAAGACGAGCCAGGGTAGACGGGCTAAAGAACGGGTAACTTGGAACAGATCCACGGTTGAGATCGATCATCAAAACATATCAACGACGCACAACGGTTTCAGTGATTGAACTTGCGCGACTAAACAAACTTTTGATGTACGCAGAATTTTTATCAAATCCGCCTCATCACTTTTGAAGTCCACCGTTGATCTAGCGGAGATACAGATCCGACGGTCAACAACAATTCCGTTGATTCAACTTCATCTAGCGGGCACGAAATTTGTATCGAAAAGGATTTAATCCGTCTCGCGTTCGCCTGGGTGACTTGGATGACAAATCAGCGAAGGTTTATTTGCCAATTAGACTGGGTTTTGTGAGGATTGAACTCGCAATCCCTCACCTAACATCAACCTGGTTAACTCCCTCTCTATTCCTTGGGAAATCATGCCCCCATCTCTTTCACGTTGCATCATATAGATAGCTCTGGTATTTTATTAATTGTGTATTTACATGATATTCCAAAATGTGTTGTGCTTGAGCAGGACTTAACCATAGGCACTAACCTTAATCACCCATACACAAAACACTAGATCAATGGCAGAGCCTTGTCCTTGAGCTCCATGCCATGATCTGAATACAATATACACATCATGTACAATTCAATACCATGGGGTCAAAATCAGAGCACACATTCCCCTCCCCCTTGGGGTCAAACCGGGGTGTTACATTCCCCTCCCCCTTCATTATCACTGTCCTCAGTGCTTTACAAAATTGAACAAAATTGGATGTGTCAGTCACATGGAATCCTCTAGCTCCCATGTAGCCTCATTAGGACCATGGTGCTTCCACTGCACCTTCACCTGTCCAATGGAATGATCTGGAACTCTTCATTGGGTTCCACTATGTGGTTGTCTTGCATAAGAATTCCTCCAAGTCCTTGATTGCATGCATCAGTACACACCACAAGTCTCTTCTTGGGTCTTGGAGAATCCTTCTCCTGGGCTTGGAACATTTCTAATGTCTTTGGAAACCAGCAATACCTATGCTCAAACCCCAAGCAATGAATCAATTTTCATGTCATATTCAGTCTCATAGGATTCATTCCTTAACACGATTTTCAAAATCATAGTTGAATCACGTGCACATGTATATTTACATAAAATCAACAAGAAGTTGCCAAGTAAACCAAATACTTATATGCATAAGTATCTTCTTTTGGGTCCACAAGTATTTGACTTTGTCTTTATACAACCATGGCACCCACAAGAACTGCCCCACCCCACACAAGGATGGTACCTCTTCTCTGCTATATAGTCCTAATTTGAGTGTACCCATCCCTTCCTGTGCTCACTAAGGTGTGCATTGAAAGGTAACCAAGTTTTTGCAATCCTCAGATCACCTGTGAAAATACTTCTCAACCGAGATCTGGAAGCCCTGCTCTAGAGCCTAACAACTCTCGAGGTGCTCAATGGAATCTCTAGCTTAGGATCCTAGCACCTCCTCTAGGTGCTCACCAAGCTCAGGTGCTTCCTTTCTAGACACCATAATGAATTAATTCACATGTCAGATTCATTCCTATAGGATTCATTCTTTAACAAGATTTTCAAAATCATAGCTGAATCATATGCACATGCGTATTTACAGAAAATCAACAAAAAAATTGCTAAGTAAACCAAATACTTATTTGCATAAGCATCTCTCAATCGATATTTGGCATCCCTGCTTTAGAGTCTGACACCTCTTTGGGTGCTCAATGGAAGCTTTGGATTAAGGTCCTAGCATCTGCTCCAAGTGCTCACCAAGCTTAGGCGCTTCCTTTCCGGACACCATAATACCTAGGGTTTATTCTCTTCACGGAGTCCCCACTCTCGTGACAGTACCCTTACATAGTGTGAATGGGTGCGAAAAGAAGTCTAGCTATATTTCTTACACCTGGGCGTCCCCAGTGATGCATACCAGTGCCTAGGTGGCCGGGGGAAGAAGCTATGTACCGAAGTACATATTTCCGAGGATCCATGTATCCCAAACACATCCTCTCGAGAAGCTGTGTACCCCAAGTACATCCTTCCAAGTACTATGTACCCTAATTACATCCATGTATCCCAAACACATACTCCCGAGAATCTATGTACCCCAAGTACATCCTTCCAAGAACTATGTACCCCAACTACATCCATGTGTCCCAAACACGTCCTTCCGAGAAGCTTTGTACTCCAAGGGCGTATTTTCATCATCTCACCCGCGTTACATACAAGCATGCAGTTCACATGAGATGTCGTCATAAAAATTTTAATCATAGTTTTTAAAATCTATTTCATGCATAAATGATTTTCCAAATATCAAACGATTAATAAAATTGATAGTGGAATCAAAATCTGAATTTACAATTTTGTTTCCTATAGAAAATTAGATTCCTGCAAACATGAGGCCACCTCATATTGTATGGTTTTTGCAAGTGGGAGCACTTATCCGTTGATTACACATGCTTCCCAAAACCTGGACATCAACATACAACATGTCATCTTGACACCATTTTAGATCATCCAAATAGTCAATAGCATTCAAATAGGAAAATATGAAATATGAAATTATTATTATTTTTGTTCAGAGGTTAGATTTCAGTCATGAGATTATTCTCATAATGTTTGGCCTTTGCACAAGGCATATTATTGCCTTGGTTTCATTGGGTACAACCATACTTCCCTATCCAAGTCATTCTACCTGCACTCTTCAGGAAGTTCTGATATGTATGTACATACACACGAGGGTCATCTCCTCATGGAATTACAAGTTCGCATGCAAGCCTCCTCAACCTATACATATACTCAGCTTTACATGTAGAATATCCTTGAATGAACCTCCTGTAGTATCCTGCAAGTCCCATAAAATATCTCACATCTGTCACATTTCTTGGGGTTTGCCCATTCATAATGGCTTCAATATTCCCAAGGTCTATAGATATGCCTTCCTCTGAGATAATGTGACCCAAATAATGGATTCTATCTTTATAAAAGTCACACTTGCTCAACTTTGCATATAGCTTATGCTCCCTGAGCAATTGCAATGTCAATCTCAGGTGTTCTTCATGTTCTTCCTCATTCTTAGAAGAAAGAAGAATGTCATCAAGGAAAACAAGAACAAACTTGTCCAGATACCTGCTAAAAACACTATTCATGAGGCACATGAATGTAGCTGGTGCGTTTGTGAGACAAAATGGTACCACTACAAAATCATAGTGTCCATACCTTGTTCTTAAGGTTGTCTTATGAATATATTCATCCTTGATTCTTACCTGATGGTAACCAAACCTCAAGTCAATCTTGGAGAATACCTTTGCTCCTCTCATTTGATAAAAAAGGTCATCAATTCGAGGTAGAGGATATTTTTTCTTCACAGCGACTTTGTTCAACTGTCTGTAATCAATACACAGCCTGAGTGTACCATCTTTATTTTTCACAAACAACACTAGTGCTCCCCAAGGGGACACACTTGACCTAGTATACTTCTCCAACAAATCTTGCAACTGCATCTTCAGCTCTATCAATTCTGGTGTGCACATCCTGTAGGGTGTCTTGGGAACTGGTGCTACTAACGGCACAAGTTCAGTGGTAAAATAAATATCCCTATTTGGAGGAAGTCCTGGAATCTCATCAAGAAAAACATCCATGAATTCATGCAATACATGATGGTCCTCCAACCTAGGAGTTTCATTCTCTGTTTCCTCCCAAACATGGGATGCATAAAATCTACTACCTTTCCCACAAAACTTCTTCAGTTGCATTGCTAAAGCCTGCCTAATAGAAATCACTTTTGGAATGCCTCTTACAACCTTTAGTTTTCCTTCTTCATTTAGGCATTCAAAGGTCTTGTTGTAACAATCAATCTTAACTATGTGTGCTTCCAGCCAATCCATTCCAATGAGAACATCATAGGAACCAAATGGAAGAATATTCAAATCTGCATGAGTGAATACCCCATCCATGTCCAATGGACATCTCTCTACCACCTCACTGACTTTCCTCTTGGTTCCATTGGCTAGTTTGACTAAAAAATATTTTCTATGCTTTGATTTGTTCAAAGCACACATCTCAACAAGTCTAGGGGTGATATAGTTGTGAGTAGATCCAGGTTCAATTAAAATAGAAAGAGACTGCTCAACAATATTACCCTCAACTTCAACCACAGTTGATTGATGATCTTCCTGGTGGTCCTCTAACGCTGCATAAATTCTAGGAACGGTCCCTGCTACCTGACCCGCAATTTCAACTCCTTGGGTGTTGTGGACTTGACTTTCATTCCCATTTCGATGTGGACAATACTTAATCAGATGGTCTCCTACACATCCCCAACATTGGAATGGTTTCCTTGGCTTGTCTCCCATTGTTCTGTCTGGCTTGATCACAGCTTGTGATGAATGCCTTTGCTGATTTCGGGAGTGAGAAGGTTTGAAACCTTTCTTCCTTTGGCCAAGCTTCACATTCTTCTTGCAGGAATTTCTCCTACTCCCTTCTGTATTTGTTGTCTGATGCCTAGAGTTTATCTGCCTTTGGAGGTATGTCAAACTCTATATCATGGCTGCAGTCAACTGATTTTTCTCTTCCATAGAATTGATCATCCTTTCATTTTCCTTTCTGCAACTCTGCAACTCCACCCTCAGGCTCCTTATGGTAGCTGCAATATATGGGAAAGTCTCTTGATTTATCTTCCCATTGAATTTTGTTTCAGCATTCTCAACTTGAATATTTTCCCCCATAGCGTGTGCCTCGAGCTTGTAGGGATCCTGTGCATCACTCATGATGTTGGTTCTCATGGCTGAGCCAAAATCAACTTTTCTAGAAACACTATGACTGCAAAAATGTGTTAATCAAATACACTGTTAGACAATCTCAGAATTCAAAAACACTTACCAACTGTTCACTTGGCCCATCTAGGCCTAATGCTGTAACCAACAACTCTGTTAACTGTTCAACTTGGCCCATTTAGGCCCTAGTGCTGCAACGAGTAACTCTGATACCAATCTGTACGCCCCCATACCCCATAATGTAGATAAATCAAAAACTTTGCTTCAAGAACCCTTGTTCTCCTTTTGAAACACAGGGAATGGATGTTAAGACACTCTTCAACATTCAATCTCAGGCTTAGAAACCCTCGTAACAGTCATTCCTCCCTTGACAGATCCCTTTTGCGACTGGAAACACCTTTTTCTGCACTAAACCTGTCATTTCTGCCTTCCTCCTTATGGAACTCAAAAACCAGAACACATAACATGACAGAGACATTAACTTTCTGCCCTTCCGCCTTTCCTCCTTCCGCCCGAAACTCCAAAGTCGAGATTCAAATCCCGATGAAACATTAACATTCCACCCTTCCGCCTTTCCGCCTTCCACTCAGAACTTGGAAGTAGGAACTCAAAAAATGAAGAAAATATTAACTTTCTCCCTTTCCACCTTTCCGTCTTCTGCCTGGAACTCGGAAGTAAAAAAATCAAAACACGACGAATTCCTTTAAACATCTTTCCGCCTTTTCGCCTTCCGCTCGAAATTCGAAAGTCGAAAACTCAAACACGATGGAGTCCTTCGAACCTCTTTCTGCCTTTCCGCCTTCCGCCTGGAACCCAGAAATCGAAAACTCGACTTTAGACTGTAGCCTTTTCTTTGTACTTCCGACTTCCTCTTTCCGACCTCGAACTTCGTAAATTGGAAAGTTAATTTTTTCCTTAGAACTTTTCTGCACTTTTCTGCTTCCGCCGTTCGCCTCCCATAGGTAGATCCCGAGGTGCGGAAATCCAACTTTGCCTTAGAACTATTGGTTCTTTCTCCACTCCCTCCTTCCACCTTTTGCAGGCAGATGCCGAGAATCGGAAAACCAACATTCTGCCCTGTTTCCACTTCTCTTTTCCGGTTTCCACCTTCCGCCTTTGCCAAGCGGATTTCAAGGGGCATAAACGCTAATTCAGATACATTGTAACTCTATAACAGGCTTCTAGCCTCCATGAACTTAGTCAAATTGCATTAAAACATACAAGGCATAAACAAATGCAAATGTAGGGACATTCATTCAACAGTAACCTCTACCTTAACTCATTCAACATAATCATTTCATTCACAAGCAAATACATTGCAGAAATAACACAACAGAGAATACTTATCTTGAATGATGCAGTTGTCCCACAACTAGCTATGTCGCTGCAACGTTCCACCCAACCATAGGCAGTGTGTCCATTAAATTTCTCAACACCAGTGCCACCCCCAAGATGGGCATGATTTCCACAAGGAACTAGGGAACAACAGGCTCACACATAGCTATCACACATCAAAACACAGTCAAACCAACCTAAAGTTGGATTTATCAAGCTTCCAAAGCAATGACTCACACCTGGTCAAATGCACACCAAGACTCATCCAAACCAACTAACAATTGGGCTTATCAGGCTGCTAAGGCAGTGGGGAGGTATAAATGATAATCTAGTGAGCTCAACCACACAACTAAGGACACCTACACTAGATCTATCCAACTTGGCGTTCCACAATACTTACACACCCAACAAAATGAAGTATTCCATTCACTGCTACATAGTTCCCTAAGGCCATACCTTCCCTTCCAGTGCTCTTCAGGGCGTGCATAAAGGATTTGCCAGCCCCTCTTAATCTGTCTGTGAGGTTCCTCTCTTTACTAGGTTTATGAGCCAATTTTAGGCCTCTTCAACTCCTAAGTCTTTCATACCAAAACAGGGATGCACATCCCAGCAACCCACAAGGAAACACAACAACACAGGCTTCACTCTCTTACACAAAGAAAACAGGGTCTCATACCCCTCTGTAGTTCAGGATAACACTGTAATCCCACAACTAGAGTTCCGCAAAGGAAAATAATTGCAGAAATGTGTAGCAACACTCTGCTAGATCAGAACACTGTAACATAACAACCAGGGTTTCACACACTCTGTCACACAGAGAAAACACTACAGAGCAACTCCTTGTGCGAATCAAGGTAGTGAACCACCATCTCCTTGCGTGTCTGAGAGAAAATATGGATGATCGAATGACCACAATGTTTAGGTAAGAAAAAGATGACCAATCGGGCACGCATTCACGTGGTTACTTCCTTCAGAGGTCATAACACGACTTCTGCAGACTGCAGGATTGCTCAGACCCGAAATCTAACTATCATACCTTGCTCTGCCCAAGGCATTAATTGCCTCAACCAATTTCATGCAAGAAAAATGATTGAGCGAGCACATAGGATGAACTAGGGTAGACAGGATAAAGAACGGGTAACTTGGAACAGATCCATGTTTGATATCGATCATCGAAATAGATTGACGACGCACAACGATTTCACTTATTGAATTTGCATGACTAAACAAACTTTTGATGTATTTAGAATTTTTATCAAATCTACCTCATCACTTTTGAAGTCCACCATTGATCTGGTGGAGACACAAATCCAAAGTTCAACAACAATTTCACTGATTCAACTAGCAAGTTGTTTAACATCAGCTAGCAGGCGCGAAATTTCCATCCAAACGGATTTAATCCGTCTCCCATCTTCCTGGGTGACTGGGAAGACAAATCAGTGAAGGTTTATCTACTGATTAGACCGGTTTTTATGAGGATTTAACTCACAATCCCTCACCCGGCATCAGCCTAGTTAACTCCCTCCCTATTCCTTGTGAAATCATGCCCCCATCTCTTTCATGTTGCAGTGCATAGGTAGCTATGGTATTTTATTAATTGTGTATTTACATGATATTATGAAATGTGTTGTGTTTGACTAGCACTTAACCATAGGCACCAACCTTGATCACCCATACACAAAACAACAGATCAATGGCAGGGCCTTGGCCTTGAGCTCCATGCCATGATCTGAATACAATATTCACATCATGTACAATTTAATACCATGGGGTCAACACCGGGGCACACATTCCCCTCCCCCTTGGGGTCAAAACCAGGGTGTTACACTTACAGTCCATAAGTAAGTAAAAGAGTATTCATGCCTATTTTCCATTTGACTAATTTATTTTTTTTCCAAAAAATATCACCCGGATTTTGTATGATAATATTAATTTTCTTAAAAAATCACCAAAAAGTGCGAGTAATTTCTTGATTGTATAACTAAAAAGTGTAGATATTCATAAGTGCAAGTGATTTCTTGATTCCATAAATTGCAACTGTGGGTATTCATAAGTGAGAGTAATTTCCTACGTGCATAACTAGACACCATGCAAATTACACCAAACAAACAGTTTTTTCACTATATGAAATGCAAAACTTTTTTTACCACCACTCCCAAAGAATAATAGGGTATCTGACTAAATAAAAAAAAAGCATTCTTTCAAATCAACACTATCAAGATCTAAGTGTCATTTCAATTGAGTGTAGATCAGGTGGTTGGGAGGAATGTTGTTATCCTCCCTATTTGAGATCAAATCTCGCTTTGTGACACTTTCTCCTTGGAATCCGACTTTGACTATGTATTGGTTGAATGGAAATATTCTTGGTCATACATTGATTCTCTGGAATATCAGGTGTTGGCATTCTTCAATGAAAATAAAATGTTATCAGTGTCACATTCCTTAGCTAGACAGTAGGCATATCCATTGTTGTTTGTTATAGTGTTGCAATCACACCTTCCATGTGTACAAGCCATTTCAGATGTTTGGAGATAGTGTATAAATACATTGCATGATATATTTTCATGATGTTGGCTAAGTAGATTACATGTTGTAGTTTCATTTTAAAACATAGTTATAATGTATTTTTTATTTTCTAATCAGGGAGAGAACATGGGTACATGGTTTGACTATCTCAATATAGGTCCACTTCAAAAGGAAGACTACAAACCAATATGATACAATTACACATAAGAGAAATTGCAAGAAACCATTCTCAGATATGTTTGAATTAACATCCTTTGATGATAAATATTTGATAGAGATCACATTTTTTCTTATGCATACTTCCTTGTGGAAAGCCCTGAAATCATTTGTATTGAATCCATTTTTCCCATCACCCTTTTAATTATTATAAAAATTGATTCCAAATGTTGATTGGCAGGAGATATTGCATTGCTAATAAACTCTTTAACCTGGTAGGTCAAAGTTGGTTAGTGCAATTCCGTGCAAATAAAGACTCAATTTATAAAAGAGAAATACATTTGAGGTGCCCAACTCTAGGAACACTTCCCAGTGCCACTCAAACATGTTAGATCAAGCAAAGATCTTTTGTTCTAAAATATCTATTATTCTCTAAAAAAATTGGACTCGGTAAAGTAACAAAAGTGGAGTGCTATGAAGAATCAGAAATATGGTTTCTTACAAGAATATGAACAAAAACCACTCCTTACAGAATTTCTTAGTCTAACAACTACACTAAAAGGCCAACAAATTGTTGATTCCACTCTTCATAGATTTTGACTTCATTTTGGGAAACTAAAGGCCTTACTTCTTGCAATTCATTCTTAAAATCTTGCAAGCAAAGAAACACATTTATAACAAACTAGAATATTATGAGAGCTAACTTATCAATCCCATTGCTAGGAGGGATAAACTTAATGCAAGAAAGATAAACTATTTGGGGCATACAAATTCATTTCCAAACGTTCTAACCTGGAACATAACTAACCTCGTTTCCTCTTTTTTTAAGTTATCAATGTCAATGCATTTCCTTAAGGCTTATCTAAGTGGCCCCATATTTAATGAGAATAGTTTTCATATCTTATCCAGAATACCCTGAAATGACAAAATTGCCCAGCGTAATTGGAACAAGATAGATTGCTGTTTAATTCAATACAAAGCAAGCATAATCAACAACAAGATAGTAGAAATACAAAAAACATTAATATCCATGAACTCAAGTAATCAAATCACCTTCAATAATCTTGCAAATGCATATTATATCTTATTTTGAGAGAGTAAACAAACCCTCCTTGTCCAATAAATCATTTACTATCCATGGTCTTGCTTCTATAGTAATATTGAGCTCAAGTTTAGCTCCTTAAATGGACTGTTGATTGCAAACAAGTTTGCGATCCATCTAAATTGTGAAGACAACCCAACAAAGTAAATTCCACAATAAGTTGTACATTTAGAAGGTAGTGGAATGTATAGGAACATTAATAGACATCTACTAGCATCTCATTAAGTTAATAAGGCTTATTTGTTCCATTACTAATATAATGCATTGCATTTGTAAATAGTTGCAAATATTACTAATAAAAAATTAAAGAGGGGAACAAAGCTACAAAATGTGTTTCTAGTATTTAAAGCAAAAACGGTCCATTTAGTGGATTTTAATAGTCAAAGACCATAATGGGGGCAGATTGAAGACCACGATCGCATGAAAAACGTGTTTTAGGTTCTCTTTCAAAACCATTTTAGTTCTTGGCATTGATGTTGATTGTGATGTCACCAAGCAGTTCATTAGTAAGCATGTCTTCTCTTCATGGTTGTTGCACAACATGAGTTGTTGCAAGCTCTACAAGACATGGCTAAACAGTAAATCACTAAGCCTGGATTGACTTATAATTTACTTGGCCATGTGTTTTTTATTGAATATATCTTCTCTAGATGTGTCAAGAGGAATTTTAAACAAGGCACACTTATAGGGAGAATGTGAATTCAGGTTTGATCATGCTAATTCCTCAAGAGATGAAAAAGGACACATTGGGAAAGCGATTGGAGGTCCGTTACATTGCTCAATATTCAATTATTAGTTAATTCTCTGGCTAATAAAATCGAGAATACATTATCCATAACCCTTCAACCTAAACAAGCAAGCTTTATTAAATGGTAATTTATACTAGATAAACCTTATTACAACCTTGAAATTCTTAAATGGGAAAGGAAAACTAGTCATGTTCACCCTAGATATGCTCACCTAGATGGTATTTGCAAGTTTTTTTACTAACCAATACAAGACATATTCATGAATGTATCAACTAGGATTTGTGATAATGACCAACTGTCATAAAATATATGCTTCAACATTACATCAGGGAATGATGTCCTTTCACAACCCACGGGAGTGTGTCCTAGTAGCAAGCAATGTGGTGAAAATGCTTGTATTAACACAAACACTTTGGATCAAAACACTTCTGAGTAGGTGCAGATGAGTCCAAGTGCGAGTCCTAGGTGAATTTGATGATATAGATATACTCCTAATAGCACAACAACTTAGATGAAGGAATTCCTTAAGAAGTATCAAATATAAAAGGATGTCATATAGATCCTTGAATTTTATTGGAGTAGTTGCATTTAGAAATATTCTAAATGTTTCTTTATGCACAGCCAAATCCAAGGCACCTTTCTTCATTGGAGAGAATATTTAAATGTGTATTTCATCGATGATCCAGTGCTTCTCATGAACCCATTGAAGGAAAAATGTGTGTTTGGATCTTTATGCCAAATATGTGATGGAAAGAGTGAGAGAGAAGACGGAATCTCTCATCATAAAGCACTTGAGTGATAAGGTAGGTAACAAGTTGTTCTTGAAGCACTCGAATGAGAAGGAATCAGATATTTTTGGGCCTTTCATTCGTAAATGTTGGAATAACCAGAATCATAATTTGAAAAAACAACTTATGGACTGCATGGTCATCCTCTTTGAAAAAGAGTAGTCATGCCCTAAGTAAGTATGTATGTATGTATTCCGAATTAGCTATAATTGTCAATTTAGAACAATAAACTATAATATATGATCGTTAAAACTTAAACCCTATGATAATTAGTAATGGTTGTGTTCATTCAATCAATTATTCAAGATTTGATTGATAATACATATAAGATTCATCATTCAATACAAAGACTCATTCTTCTGGAAATATAGTACTAAGGAAGTTTAGAATTTCAAAACAACTGCTCCAAATTAGACCTAAATTGTACCAAGAAAACATTATTTGCTTGCTCCTTGATTTTGGGAAGCCTTCCTCTTCGACAATGCCTTAAGTATCTAGTAGTGATTCAATGCAAGTGCCTTTTCTATCATCGAGGAGAGACTCTGATACATTTCTACCCTTTTGCTAAGTTGGCATGGGAATGGGCCTCAAACTTGTGCTATTAGCTTCTCCCTGCACTCATTACCTAGAGAAAACACACGATTCCAACTAGATGACCACCTAGGAGGAAACACATGCTCTTCACATTAGGCCCACTCAAGAAGCCTCAATTTTGTTGTCAATGTTTCTATGTGATTGGTTCTATTAATGAATGGACAAGGAAAATGAGATAATGGATTATTCTCATAATTCCCTTGACGATGTGGGTGAAATGCCATCTTTACTCATAAGAGGACACCTTTGTCTTGAGAGATCTATATAGACATGGATAGACCTTTGGATTCATGAGCTATGCAACTAGCGTTGCAAACCTGTAATACCCTCTCGTTTAGCCCCTTGACATGTTATTATTATTTTGGTGTTGGGACATTAAGGCACGAGGTGAATCTTTTCTTAGATTCAGTTCATTTTAGGGAACAAATCAATGTCAATGGTGATTGATGGCTAATGAGGGAAGGTAAGGTTGACATGAAAGGTTTATAATTGCTAGAAAATGTGGCAAATGGTGACATGTATCTTTGCATCTCCACAAAGAATTTGCTTCAATTTCATTGAAGGGAACAAGTATGAAGTAAACTCTACTTATAAGCAAGTTCATTATTATCAATTTGTGGTTTTAGATATACATATGGATGAGATTAAAATCATCTATGACTTTATACCACCATCTCAATTCCAGAGCGACTTCTTCACCACACTTATACAACATTTTCCAAGGGTGTCTTAAATATGATTTACTTTGGGTTGTTGTCTACTTCCAACCTTCCTAATATAATGAGCACTGTAGAAGTACCAGATTCGCCATTTTCATGTTATCTATATTGAAGGACAATAGTAGAGATGAGAAATCTTATAAAATATTTTAGCACTTAAGGTGACACGATTTATCTTAGACTTTACATAAGTTCTAAAGGGAATTTGAGAGTCGAAGGTGAATCATGGTGTATGATATTGACCTTTGCTTGATCAAGTATGAGAAAATCTAGAACCAAGGGAAACAACATGGCATTAATGGAAGCCACAAGAGGTTTTCCTTTGGCTCGTGGATCCATTGGCTCATGAATGGGGCCTATATCCTTTTGAACTTAGCAACTGGATTCTTCGAGTTTTGATTGCTGAATAAAATGTGAGGAAGGCGAGATCAATCAGATTTTCCCTGAGTATTTTTGCAAAATGTACATGCAACAAAGCTCTGTTGGCGATACTAATTATAATTTTTTGGTACAACTTACCTTGATTTGCAGAGCTTGGCACTATCTTCTCTTGCTTTACCTTTCAAAACATCTTTCAACATAATTCAAATATTTTCCTGTTGCAATAATTTCAAGTTATGACCCATCAAATAAATATTTGCATGTTTATGAAAATAACAAAATGAAGCTAAAAAAATATAGTTTGAATAGTTTGTCTCAATGAATAAAAACAACAATAATAATGAACATTTTACGGTTGATGAACATTTTTAATTTAACAATGTAAATAACATTAATATTCAAGTAAAATAATTGGTAATAAGAGATCACTTGAGGAAACATGGAGAACCACAACACTATGTCTATAAGGCCATCGATCACATCTAAACGCCTATTTTTCCTCTGAAATATGAAAATGTTTCCCAAGGCTATATGTAACAAGTTCCAATGGACGAGTCAAATAGCAATAGTAAAATTTAAACACTACAATTATAGAAATAACTGTTTTTAATGTATAATTCATTACCATTCATTGAGCTCCTCTATGTTTCAAGAATAATTTAATATTCTCTACTAAACAGGACCAACCATGTGAAAGTGGAAGATATTATGCGCCCCCCCCCCCACATCACTCTCAATTCCCCAAACCTAATGCATCTACTTGCAAATAAAAATTTACTGCAAATTCATTCATTCAATAGCTGAAAAACTTTCATTAAACCATTCATTCATTCAATAGCTGAAAAAAACATTCATTAAACCATTCATTCAGTCAATAGCCGATAAAACCATTCATTCATTCATGATGATGATGATGTCGACGAGAAAGACGGTGATGATGAAGATGATGACGACGATGATGATGAAGATGGTGATGACGACGACGACGATGATGATGATGAAGATGTTGACAAGGAAGAGGGTGATGACAAAGATGATGATGAAGGTGATGATGATGATGATGATGAAGATTATGATGAAGATGGTGATGACGATGATGATGTCCTATGACATGATGAATACTATGATGAATAATTTGACAACCTCTCCAAACCAATGATGCCAAATGTTGTCGGTCTTTCTAGGTATGACGGTGATGATGATGATAACAATGATTATCATGATGTTGATGATGAGGATGATGATGATGTTGATGATGATGTTGATGATGTTGATGATGATGATGATGATGACAATGATGATGATGTTGAATGTGTTCGCTAATGCTCATTATTTTTAAACTTAGTGAAAATAATGAGCATTAGTAAACTTTAGTAAATATTTTCCAATATTAATCTACATGAGTCAAAATTTGTAAACTCGATGAACATAGCCAAGTTTAGCTAGTTTTAGTAAATATTAGTTGTCATTATTCAACAAAGATAATAATTAATCAACATTCATATGATCTTCCATGGCATAAAGTTAACATTTGCTAACATTAAACAAAAGTATGGTTTATTTCTTATTAAGCATGGTAAGATGTTCAAACCCCAATTAACACTTAGTAATAACTAATATAAATTAATTATTATCTTATTTAATTTTGTGTAACAAGAAATAATATTAGCAATGTGATAGCCCCAAGAGTTAGCTCAATCGGTCGAGAACCCATCGCTTAAGCACCTCCCCTATATGAGGTTGCGGGTTCCAAATCCTTGGCGCATTTGGGGTTAGGATTTTGTTAAGATGAAAGGTGTGAGGCCCCTTCGGGTGGGCCCTCCTAGACCTATTTCGTGGATGTAACTAGGGTCAAACCGAAATGAACCACACAAATAATATTAGCAATGTGACATGAAATTAGTTTACCTTACTCAACATTATTATTTAAGTAGACAACATCAATAAACATAGTCTACATTAATGAACATAAGTAAACTTGGTGAACATTAGTCAAATGATTCAATATTAGTTAAGGTTGGTCAACAAAGTAGCCATTGTAAGCCAACCTTATTTAACATGGTTAACATAATAACTAAGTATAGTCAAATTTAGCCATCTTATCAAACATTAGTTAAATTAAATCAACATCACTCACAATAACCATCTCTTAGTCAACATAAGGTAACATTACTCCAAATAAAAAAGTTGAAATTAGCCAATATCACAATATGACACAACCCCCTTTTATTTCTTAAAACATCAAAATGTAACACAACCTTATTTGTTTTTTTATCGAGCATAAGATTGTGACATAACATTATAATGTTACAATATCACTTAACCTTAATAAAACATAATAAAACATAGATTAGCATAACTAAACCTAATCAAGACTAATCTTATTTAATAATAACAATCACTACTATATTTATAATTATTCAAAATGTAACATACCATTATTCAACACTCTTCAATATTAGTAAACATAGTCAACATTCTAGAAACCATAGTCATGTTAATCAATATTGGTTATTATTGGCCATCTTTAATTAACAATAGTCAACATTAATTAGCATTATTTACTTAGAAAATAATACTTATCATAAATCAACATTATTCACATGAGAATGAGACAATAGATGACTTTATATGTGAAATGTTGATATGTTACATAACCTTCTTTATTATTTATTGAAAATTGCAATCCAATGTTACATAACATTTTGTAGATACACAAAAATGTGTATTTCTGATTAGCTGATAGCTCGTTTAGAAAAAGACTCTGAAAGTATTTAGTATGTCCCACAACATAACAAAAAACAGTAAAAACCAATATTGTTTTCGTAAGTATGCTGCAATGTTCAAAATATAAAAAAGATGTTGTCTTTGACAACCTTTAGCAACCTGTTCAAAATATAAATAACTGCAACCTGTTCGAGAACAATCCTCTATGCAAAATATATATCATGTTTTGTATCTAGTAAATATAAGAAAGTTTTTGTAAAACTGTAATAAAAGATAGAATGTTGCTCATTCTATAAATGGCATGTTGTAATATTCCTGCATGTTGCCCTCTCGACGTTCTCTTATCTTCCAAAGCCCCAGGGCCTCTTGCAACCCTTCCTTCGAGGCTTTGTTCGCCTCTTTGTTGTTATCCCTATAAACATGTCGGCGTGAAAATGAAACAAAAGAGTTTAGAACCTCTTTAATGGAAGATAAGATGTTGGCAAGTCTTAGATTTCTGCATTGTTGAATATTGTTAAATAGGGAATCCCAGAAAGGGATCCTATTTAGATACAGACCATAAATATTAAAAACAATAAAAGAGACCTCTAGATCCAGTTCCAAAAAGTTCAAGCCAAGAACCGATTCCATACCCCACAGGTTCAAAACCTTGATAGTTCTTTCATTCCATATGATTTCCAGACCCCCTTGACAATTTCTTGTAACAACAAAATATCAAGGTGTTCCAATCCAACCACCCTATTGAGTGCTAATCTTTTATGGGGACCACCCAGACCCCGGAAGTTGAAGAACATAAGTTTCATCTATGACCCTTCTTCTTGGCTTGCATTGCTCTAAGCGCCCTCTCAATAGATTGTTGTTTCCCTTCCAAGAGATCATTTTTTGCTTTAGATTGTGCCTTGGAAATAAATTATTTCCTTCCTCTCCCCTTAGAAGCCGTGTTTTGTATCTTTTCCCAAACCTCTTGAGGCCATCTTGGAGCAATACCAGAGGAAATATTCAGAATCTGAGGAGTCCGGAGGGGATATAGGAGAGTTAACATCACCGATAATGGGGTCAGGTTCAGCAGGAAGGGGAGAGTCCTCCAAAGAAGCAACAGAGATGGGTAAAGTGGCCGGTGTGAGCCGGGATGATATAGTCAAATTTTTTAAACCCTCCACCCAATCCAAAACAGAAAGAGTAAAATTAGTTGCAAATAAATTTAAGGAAGGGGAAAGTGAGAAAGAGGAAATACCCGAGAAGGGAATCCCCTTCAAGATCTGGACGTCGACTGGTCTTCCCACCTCCATGTCCAGCAATGGCACCGACTCCTCCTCCTCTTAACTACTATCATCCACCTCAGCACTAACATGGTCCATAGGCGTCAAGGGTAGAGTAGAAAGGCGGTTCTATAAATCCCTCTGCCACCTCAACCTCCTTTTCTCCATGTTGGTGCCGACGACCATTGAGCGTTCGAACTGAGAGCTTGCAATCTGAGATCGGTTTCCCATAAGCATGACAACATCTGCAACGAAAAGGGACATTTTCATAGTCCAAAGTCTGCTTAATAACATAGGCCCCCCAACTCAACATCATTTCTTCCGCTAGCCCTTCTCGAACATTTAGGCTGACCAATATTCTGGCAACCTTCTGTTCTTTAGTCTCCAGGAAGGAGAGGTACACTTCTAAAAATGTCCCTAGAATGTTCCCAATGTTTTTCAAACGTTCCTCCATCTATTATTGAAGTGGGAGCCCTAGCAGTCGCACCCACAATGGCACAATATCAACTCCTTCCCTGCTGGCATCGAAAAGGGGGTGCCAAGGTTTGAGAAGCAGAGGAGAATGATCCAACGTCCAATTGTGGGTTAAAAACCACTGAAGATGTTCTGTTTGCATAAAGTTAAACAAAAACCACTCTCTGGTAAGGGCCACCACTTTTGGAACAGATCTCAGGGGATCCAACCAGTTATCCACTACCCATCGTACCACAGTCTGCAGACAGAAGACTCCACCCAAAACTCGCCCCACCAGAGTCCAGTAAGCCATATCTAGAACCTAATGGCGAACAATGTCCTCACCCACCGCATAATTGTATCCATCCCTATTTGATTTAAACAATTTTTTATGGTTCCTCTTATGACCACCCCTTCTCCCAACCCTAGCTTCTGCCTCATTGTTTGAGCTTGTTCCAAAAAACCCTTCACATCCTGGACTAGGGCAGCCTCGCTGCTCAAGAGGTCCAATGAAATGGGAAATGGAACCTTGTTCCTCCTCCCGCAAAGATTTGCATCATGTAAACGCTAAAGGTTTTGAGCCTCCACCCAAGTCCGCTGCCGAGCCCGATCCATTTACCGCACCCTCCACCACCCCATCGTGTTCGAACTGTGGTCCAGCATAACCTACCCCCATCGTCAATGGTGTGTAAACTACTACATCACTCCACCTCTTCTTGTTACAAGAATCTCCAGCAGATACCTCTCCAACGAAAGACTGTGAATCCTCAGGAAATTGAAATGGTGGAGTGGAAGATAGTGAAAAGTATTAAGGGGAGAAACCCTCCACATGGTGCACAGGAGAAAAAACAACTGATGCAGATCCTTCAACCCATGGAGGAGGGGAAACCTCCACCTCATCAAGCCCGCTACCACCTTTCAAAACCCACATGTCACCCGCTTCTACCTGGTCTTTGGAATAGTCAATATGATTTCCATCTTCCATCTTGTTAGTAAAAAGGATAAATATAGTAGTAAACCCAAGAATTACCTGCAGGTAAAAACCGCACCCAAATCTTATCCACGGATACGGAGAAAAAGATATTTCCCTAGTTTAATATGAACCGCCTGCCCACACCGGCTTAGCAGCTGACCAAGTCATCGTCGGCAAGCCGTACGGGCTCACCGCTCCTTTGAGGCTCTACGTCGCTAATCTGACGATTCTTCGTCACATATCCAACTCCCATATGGTCGGACATCCGACGACCGTGGAGTCGGAAATACAATGTTTCTGAAGTCGAATATCCGACGAGCGAGATTCGAAAATTTGACAATAGAAATGTAAGTTGGAAATTGAAAACTAATTCTACATTTAAAAAAAAAATCAAAATTTCAAATTTCAAATTGAAATCCGACAAACAATACTTTCATCGGATGTCGTCAGATTTTGTCTCCGGAGTTTGGGTTGAAATCTTGTTGTGTAGGGACGGGCCATGGACTACAGGGGCTCTTTCTATATTACTGTGGACTATATAATCCCTCTAGGGATGGGTCGTGACCTGCTGGAAGCCTTGTAATCCTAATTTGTGATTGTTGGTGACCTCTTTTGTTGGGCCATTGACTGTAGCATCTCTTCTTTAGGAAGACCGTGGACTGTGGTGGTCTTTCCCAGCTGAGCTATGGACTATGGTGGTTTTTCCCAGCTAAGTCGTGGACTATATCAGCTCTCTAAAGCTGGTTCTGGACTAGTGTGGCCCTCCCTTACTAAATTGTGACCTGTGTGAGCCCTATAAGGGATGTCCTATGACTACTGTAATCTACCTAGGCTGGGATATGATTGTGTATGCCCTCTAGGGGTGGACTGTCACTTTGTTTACTGTTGTAAATTGGGTTGTGAATTGTGTGTGCCATTAGGGCTTGGTTTGTGACACCCTTAGGTTATTAAGTGAGGTTGTAACCTTCACCAGACTGTTATGGATGAATCCATGAATCCATGTCGATGGATGCGTATATATGTTTAATGATTTGTTCCAATTTTAATTGTTGGAGAAAACTCTGTTGGCAATAACAATTTTGAACAGCTTGCACAATTAAAATCTGAAATTGAAACTGCACATGAAACACATTATCTTTTGTTTCAATGGATGGACTAGGGTTTAAAATAAAACGACCACAGGTTGGGGAGAGAAAATCTAAATCGAAATAAGCTACAAATTCATGTGAAAATTCTGAAAGATTAATATAATATAGAGAAACCATGGTGAAAGTTTGAGGTATATATTAACTCTGGGAGAGACATTTGTATTGAATGTCGTTGAATACTAGACAATCTCTCTTAAAGTTGGAATCCAATATTAAAATCCTTGGAAATTTCTCTGCATATTAAATTGCTTATACTCTTTACTTCATAATGTTCCATAGCTCCCAAGTGGTGGAACAAAATGAGAATTTGTTGGAGTACAAACGTATGGTATTTGCATTTGTTAGGGTCTTAATTGAAAGAATTGAGAGGATGTAAGAGGAATGAACATGGCACGATCGTAAGAGATATCGTAGGTAACCAGTGACTGTGAAGCCCCTATTTCTTTTACTATTGGCCCCTACATTTACACACCTTCATAAAGGCGTTCAATCAATACCCACCTCCAACACTTTCCAATTTTATTTATACATCATTTAAGTTGCCCTTAAATGCTTATTTCTTCTTGGCATGGCCTACCCAGGGTCTGTTATCAGTGCCCAATAAACTTCCAAATGCTTTCATTGTAATCCATGCATAAGATATAATGCTTTGAGTGTATGAGAGTTGCTCTTTTTTTCCCTCCAAAAATTGCAGTCAAAATTTTATTGATAGTTTGGCTTTCCCAGCTTTTATTACACCTTGTCGAGTTTTACTTATATTAGCTATTAAGGGATAGTAAATTATGACATATCACCACCCATACCTGTCATGTTGTACACCAATTCTCTAAATTCCAACTTTCTCTTTAACTCCAATAATTTATTGCGATCACTAATAGAGAGGAAAAATAAAAATCGAGAATTGTTCCACATGAATCCATGCAGAGGGATGTGTGTATCTGTTTGCCATGTTAATGAGTTTATCTAGTTTTAATTGTTGGAGAAAACTCTATTGGCAACAACAATTATGAACAACTTGCACAATTAAACTCTTAAATTGAAACTAAACATATAGCATCTTCAAACCCAATTTGTAAAGGTTTTGAATTGTTTTTTCCACAAAAATATTTTAGTATCTATATTTGTAAGCACAAAATCTACTTTTAGTTTGAAAGTTATATTATTTCAAATTTAGAAGCATGGTCTTTGAAACAAGGAAAGGTGTTTGCTTACGTAAAGAAATATAGTATGCATATCGAGCAGAAAAAGCATATCATTTTATGAGGAATAGTACGTATGCTTGGGAATAATGTTTTATCTGTCTTCATGCTTCGAGGATTAGGTTAGCATTAGACATTTTTTCTTTGTAATATTCCTGTTATATTTGTTAGAAACAATATTGTTCTTACCATTGCAAAAGATGTGGCTACTACTATGTCTTAAACTAAAGAAAAAGATGGTTTAATAAAGGCTTAATAATTTGACCTCATATATGCCAAGTCTTGTTAGTTGTATATCATTATTATAGACAATCCTCAACACCCTCATCACAACCCATCCACACCAAGGGCATCTCACGCTATTGACGACATCATAGGTTTAGTAACTCACGGTGTAATCATTTTGGGTACATGTCGCCTCCAAGTCTATCATCTTTATGGTAACCATTATGGATGGGAAAACAAATCCCATGGAGTAGCCATTATCCTAAGGCTATTCAAATTCACTTTACAGTGGACAATAAGAAGCAAATACTCCATACACAGCCCCCCACCCTCCCACTACTTATAGAGGACCACCTCTCCTAACTAGTACCCCCCCTACCCTTAAGGCACACCTCAAAATACTCCATCTTATTAGGGATTGTCAATCCCTAATAATGTTGTGCCTTTGCAAATTTATTTCAACCTTATCCTCATCAATGGGTCAGGATTTTGTTCAACAATACCGATATCCTTACCAACTTCCTAAAAAACAATTAAAGAAAGTGAAGAATAAGAAGGATAAAAGTAATCCCAATGACCCAAACCTGACTTGGGGACAACGATGCAATCAACCTAACCAATGAAATAATGACAAGGGAACAAAAACCTAAGTAAGCAAAAAAAGAACACTAAGATCAAGACAAACTTGCATTGTGGTCTTTATGGGGTCGAAGGACATTATACACATCATTGTATATAGCACATGATATTAAATGTATGTGCACTCCCAAACACATCAAAAGATAATGTTCCACCACATGGAAACTATAACCTGGAACAACCCATCATTCTATAGAACATGCTCCCACAACAATACTTATGTTAGGATATTTAGACACTTAGGAGTTAGTTAAGATCAACTTGTGTAATATATCCATTAGGTAAAGTGTGTTTCTTTAGTATGCATTAGTATGCATTTGTAAATATTTTAATCCGATGGTCACGATATGCTCTAGACATAAAGTGATCCGACGGTTCAACTTCTCTTAGATCATACCTACCATTGATCCGTGGCTTAACACCCGATTGGTCTATGATCTCTATCTAAAGAGCATGGAGGGTCCTTGGCTAGTTGATCGATTATGAGAAGTTCATACGCAACTTTCTTTCTTTTGCATAATAAATTGCTCTAAGTAGCTATTTGGCTGGGGCCGTGGATTGTTTCCCTCTCGAGGGTTTTAACCACGTGACAAACATCGGTGTGTTGATCTGTGATCTATTTGTGTGAAGCGATTTCTCAAGGTGTTCGGTCTTTTGGGAGTACCCTATGGATCCGAACATGGGATCAAAGTGTTTATGAAGAGCCGCTTTCGGTTTTGATCAAGATCTGGAACCGGTGTTGTTGAAACTTTGAAAGGATTTCTATTTATGGAGTTTCTATGCAATTTTAGCCTATGGAAACTGTTCCATTGTGTCCGGAGTGCCATTTCCATTGGGAAATAGTTTTCGTTTCACCGAAAACCATTTTCGTTTGATCCAGAAACACCCATTTCGACAAATCTGAAGGTATAATGTTACAGTGACGGATTTGTTTAATTTTTTTTAAATCTCTCATATTTTATCAGTTTTATTATTAAATATTTATTGTTTTAGTCTTGGACTGTTGCCTTCCCTGGCTGCGTATGCTCTTTTCCATATACCTTGTGCGATTGCGGCGAATCAGAAACAGAAAGGGAAAGTTTTTTTCTTGTCTTCTCAGCTACGTATGCCCTTTGCCATGCACCTTGTGCGACCACGACAAATCAGAAACAACAAGAAAACTTGAAAACATAGACTTTTCGGGTAAGCTAACCAAGATTTAACCCCATTGTGTGGGAAAAGTTTTTTTTGTTTTTTGTTTCTCGTTTTTTTTTGCGATTTGTAGAAAAAAAAGGTAAGCACGGAGAACGGGAGAGAAGAGTTAAAAAAAAAAAAAAAACTCTTCCCTCTTTCCATTCTTTTACGTACCTTTTAAACTTAGCTCACTTGGTCAAAAGTTGCTTTATTTCTTAATAAGCTTTGAGTTCAAGTCTTATTAAACTACTTTTTAGTGCATGTAATTTCTATTTTCAAGTTACGTTATTGTAAAAGTGCATCTCATTTAAAAAAAAAAAGGTGAGTCACTTAAGTCTTTTAATTTATTGTCACACTATTTAAAGTAACATTATTGTAAAAGTGAATATCACTTATTCTACAAAAGTGATTCACTTAAAAACAACTTTATTGTAAAATGATTGTCAAAGGTTGATCTTGGGAAGAGGGGGGTTCTTTTTTTTAGTTGGTCAAGTTAATATCTGCCACGTCACTATTGGGGACATCTTCAACATTTTCTTTGATTAAGCATAACTTCATCATCCAGAATTAGTTTTCAGTGCCATTTTTTTTTAAAACCGCATATTTTTTCGAGATCTTTGCATCCAGATAGTTAGTTTATGTTCTTTCACCCATTATTTTACAGTATGTCCGCCCCTTGTGATATTATATTTACAAGTTCTAACTATTTCTCATGGAAATCTCGTATGGAGGATGTTCTGCGAAGTAGAGGACTTTTTAGAATAACCTCAGGGAAAGAAACATAACCCCTTGATGATGATAATAAAATTAAATGGGAAAATATATGTGATAAAGCTCGTGAATTGATTGGGATGTCAATCTCTACTGATTTGCGATTCCACATATCTGGAATTGATGAACTTGATATAGCTTGAGAAAAGTTGGAATCTGTGTTTGGTAAACACAATGAAATTCGGGGTCATCAACTTGAGAATGAGTTGATTTCCTTGAATCTAAATGATTTTTTATGCATTCAAGACTATTTATCTAAGTATAAAACTCTTAGACTCTTATGTGCAGAATGCAAGATTAAGAAAGAAGACAAACAATGTATTTATCATATTCTTTCCAAACTTGAACCTGCATATTCTATTTTTGTATCTACATTCTACTCCATGAAAGAATCCTTGATTGCAGTTAGCTATCAAGAGCCTAGTCTTGAATCCTTTTGTGATTCTTTAATTAGAGAGCAAGATAAGCTCATTCATCTTGGAATAATCAACAATGCAGATACATCTGAGAAAGTCTTATTGTCCCAACAGAAAAAAAATTCCAAGCCTCCCAAGAAACATAATTTTCACAATAATAAGCCAAACAACAAGGGTCCCAAACCCTCTTAGTCAGCTCCTTCTTTAAAAAAAGACAAAGGATCCAAGCCAAAAAGAAAGGCGACTGAGCGTCATTACAATTTTTGTGGGAAAGATAATCATGATGAATCTAAGTGTTTTAAGAAGATAACAGCGTTGGAAGCAGCAATGAAAAAACACCAAATCAGCCTAGATTCGTTTTCAGAATCTAACTCTCATGGACATGCACTTTGTGCTTCTGGTTACTCTTATACTGCATCTTCTACTTCAAATGAATGGCTCATTGATTTAGGAGCATCTTATCATATGGCTAGGGATCAAGCTACCTTTTTTACTATGCATGAATGTAACACTAAACAAATATTTGTTGGTGATGATAGATCTCTAAGTGTTGTAGGATCTTGAACAATTCTAGTAGAAAATGGCCATTTCAATGATGTACTATGTGTTCCAGAAATTTCCTGCAATTTGTTATCATTCTATCAAATTACTCATTCGGGTGAAGGTAAAACTATGAGGTTTACACCTCACTAAGTTGTAATCAAGGATTTTAAAAATCCTCAAAATGTCCTTGCTACTGGAACTGTTGATGATATTACTAGGTTATACAAATTTAACAACTTTGGGTCATCACCTTTTCCTTTAGTTTTTGTTGCTCATAGTGATAACTTGAGCAAACTTTGGCATGAGCAATTTGGTCACTTAAATTATCGCTCATTGCAACAACTATGTAAAGACAATATGGTGACTGTTCTTCTAATGGTATCTTGCAAGGATGGTGTTTGTTCCAGTTGTGTACTCGGAAAATATCATCGGGACAATTTTGACAAACGTGGCTCATGGCACACCTCGGTTCCCTTGGAGCTTGTGCATAGTGACTTGTATGGCCCTTTTCCATCTGCATCATTTTCTATTTTCAAATATTTCCTAACTTTCATTGATGACTACTCCAAAGACACTTGGGTTTACTTCCTAAAACTTAAGAGCGAAGTATTTAACATGTTCTTGGCCTGCAAGGCCCTTGTTGAAAAACAATCTGGTCATCAAATTATTAAGTTAAGATCTGACAATGGAAGATAATATGTTAACAACAAGTTCACTACTTTCTGCACTGAACAAGGAATCCAACAACAACACACTGTTCCATATACACAACAACAAAATGGTGTAGCTGAACGGAAGAACCGCACTTTAAAAGAAATGACTAATTGTATGATCCAATCTAAGGGACTAAGTCTTCAATATTGGGTTGAGGCCATAAATTGTGCAAATTACATAGTTAATCGCACACCCACTAAAGTTTTACAAGGTATAACACCGAAAGAAGCATGGAGTAAAATTAAACCAGATGTAAGTCACTTTCGTGTGTTTGGTTGTGAAGTATGAGCTTACATTCCGGATGAAAAACGGAAAGCATTGTAGCATAAAAGTGAAAAGTGCATATTTGTTAGATATTCTGAAAATGTAAAAGGTTATAGACTTTTTCAGCCCCATTTATAGAAGAGATGTTAAACTTGATGAAAATATCTTGGCCTACGAGCCTAACTTGGCGGGTGTGCCATCTTTCACCTGCGAGCCTGATTCGACGGTTGTGCCTTCTTCTTCTTCTTCTTCTTCCAACTTCCTTGACAGGTTTCCAACTCCAGTTTCTGATTATGACAGTGAGGATGAAAATCCACCTCCGCCTGCTCATGTTCCTCCAATTGCACTAGCACCAATGCTTCCTCGATGGGTCTGTTCAACATGTGAAGTAGCTGGTGATCTGTCGAACACATTCTCAGTTTCAGCGAGTCTCTTCTCTTTTGGCTCAAGTTTCTGAGAATCATGATCTAGAAACTTTTGTAGAAGCTTTAGGAAATCCAAATTGGGATGCAACTATGGATGAAGAATATCGTTCCTTAATGGCGAACGATACTTGGGATCTTGTTCCTCTTCCAAAAGGAAGAAAACTTGTCAAATGTAAATGGATCTACAGAATTAAGTATACATCAGATGGAAATGTTGAGAGACTTAAGGCAAGGTTAGTTGTCAAAGGATTTTCCCAAGTTGAAGGGTTTGACTACAATGAAACCTTTGCTCCTGTCGCAAAAATGAATTCCATCCGCCTTGTTCTTTCCCTTGTCGCCTTACACAACTGGGAAGTCCATCATATGGATGTCAAGTCTGCCTTTGTACATAGTGATTTACAGGAGGAAATTTACATGGAATAACCTCCTAGATATGTTCACGATACCTCTAGCCTTGTCTGTCTCCTTAAGAAATCCTTATATGGCCTTAAGCAAGCTCCTAGAGTTTGGTATGCCAAAATGGATAGCTTTCTCCTTGACACTGGTTTTTCTAGATGCCATTCTGACCCCAATGTCTATACCAAAAAAGTAGGAAACCATCTCATCATGCTTGTTCTTTATGTTGATGATCTTATCCTTACTGGTAGTGACCCTAAACTTATAACCCATTTCAAATCCAGTCTTAAGCAAAATTTTGAAATGTCAGACTTAGGACATTTGTATTATTTTCTTGGTCTCCAAGTCTTGCAAACCAAAGAAGGAATCTTTATTTCCTAGTCTAAGTATGCTTGTGACCTTCTTCGTCGCTTCCACATGGAAGATTGTAAACCAGCCCCTTCTCCCTTTCAGTCTAGAGTCAAACTTTTTGCCACTTGTACTTCCCCTGAAGTAGATGCCACCTTGTATCGTCAACTTGTTGGTAGTCTTTTATACTTGACTCATTCCCGTCATGAACTTTCATTTTTCGTTGGTCGTGTTGCCCGTTATATGCAAACTGCTCATGAAAGTCACTGGAAAGCAGCAAAAATAATACTTCGATATATTCGAAGTACAATTTAGTTTGAGATTCATTACAGTACAGAGGGGAAACCTTTGTTGGTTGGTTTCACTGATTCAGATTGGGCCGTCGATCCTGATGTTCAAAAGTCTACTGCAGGTTATGTTTTTAGTATAGGATCTGGACTTGTCACTTGGGCTTTTAAAAAGCAACAAGCTCTTGCTCTTTCTTCAGCAAAAGCAGAATATCGAGCCACAGTTAATGCTAGTCAGGAAGCTTTATGGCTTCGACAGATCCTTTCAGAGTTTGGATTTGAGCAGCAGCAACCTACTCCACTTTGATGCGACAATCAAAGTGCCATCAAGCTTGCCAAAGATCCAGTTCTACATCAACGTAGCAAACACATTGAGCTACACATGCACTTCATCAGAAATCTTGTTCATGATCGTGTTCTTGAAATGCTCTATTGCCCTACAGATGATTAAGTTGCAGACATCTTCACCAAGTCTCTTACAGAAGCGAAATTTTCTAAATTTCGATCTATGTTAGGAGTTCAGGAATGTGTCCTTAAGGGGGGATAGGCTCTAATGCCTCCTTCCTTCTCTTAATAGTGTCACTTTTGTAAATCCTTCAATCCTATCCCAAGTTGTTCTTAAGGAGGGATGTTAAGATATTTAGACATTTATGAGTTAGTTAAGATCAATTTGTGTAATATATCCGTTAGGTAAAGTGTGTTTCTTTAGTATGCATTAGTATGCATTTGTTAATATTCTAATCCGACGGTCACGATATGCTCTAGACATAAAGTGATCCGACTGTTCAACTTCTCTTAGATCATACCTACCATTGATCCGTGGCTTAACACCCGATTGGTCCATGATCTCTATTTAAAGAGCATGGAGGGTCCTTGGCTAATTGATTGATTATGAGAAGCTCATATGTAACTTGCTTTCTTTTGCATGATAAATTGCTCAAAGTAGCTATTTGGCTGGGGCCATGGACTGTTTCCCTCTCGAGAGTTTTAACCACGTGACAAACATCGGTGTGTTGATCTGTGATCTATTTGTGTGAAGCGGTTTCTCAAGATGTTCGATATTTTGGGAGTACCCTGTGTACCCAAACAACTTAATGGCTAATGATCAAGATGACCTCATAACTTGTTCATTTATCCTATTTCAAAAATGGTGATTTTGTGAAACTAGTCATTTACATGCTTGTGTTAAATGATATTCACCTCTAAACACACTTGCATGTATGAAATGCTCAACCCCAAATCCATCAAAATAGAGGAAATACCACCATCTTCTAGTGGCTCTTGCAAATACATTTACCCAACGCCGGTCCTCACCCTTGTGTGTCTAAAACACCTTTAAAGTGAACCACACATGATCCATGTGCATTGTAAGCCCATAATTATAGTATTATAAATGACTTAGCTACATCTCCCATCACCCTATCTCATTTAACATGACGCCATTTCGCATCTAAAACTTGATGTCTCATGTAACATGTCCAAGTGTAATTTTCAATTGTCCTTCAAAATTCCATATTTTTAATATTTAACATGAAGCCATTTCGTATCTAAAACTTGATGTCTCATGTAACATGTCCAACTAATTTTCAATTGTCCTTCAAAATTCCATATTTTGAAAAAACCTTGGTGTAAATGTTTATGGCAAGGGGGCATCCAATACCAAGAAGTTTCATCTAATTAAATGGAATGTAGTTAGGGCTCTATTACCCTACCCACCCTTATTTTGCCTGGGTTGTCCACCTAAGTTTTCATGAGGGTTTCTGGGTTGATTTCTGAGTTTTCTGGCAAGTTTGAAGCATGATTTGACCTTATATCAGTTGTATAAGGAATTATGGGATAATTCCTAGGATTTCTGGCCATGAGTAAGGACAGAAGAAGCAACCTGAGCTGCGCTGCAATGGAGTTAAATCTGGGCACGTTGCAGCAGTTCTGGGCACAATTTTCTCATCAAACAACAACCAATCTCCAAATTGGGCGTGTTCTGAAGCAACAACTTTAAAACCTCAAACCTGGGCATTATTTGGACTACCTTAACCCTCATAACATCAACAAGAGAGGCTTGAATTCAAGTCTGGGATTATTCTAAACAGTTATGGGCTTGCATGTATGTGGAATCGGTAGCAAAACCAAGCGTTGGTGAGTTCTGGGTAGTTTTGAAGCATCAACAGTGGTAAAAAACATCGTTTTTAAGATCTGTGTTGTTTTTGGCTAATTATGGGTGGTTTGTAGCTTATACCATCACTTAAAACATATCCATATTGAAGTCTGAGCTTGAAAACAACGGTGAAGAGGATTTGAGTAAAATATGGGCAGTCTTTTGAGGGAAATCAACAGTGCAAACCCTTGATTTAATAATTTTAGGTGTTTTTGGCATAAAAACGGCCCTCATCTCAGATTCTGGGCAGGGTATAAGACAAATTATTCAAACAGTTGTCACGGCAGCCTTATAACCTCATAAAACTTGTCACGCAGCAACCTCAGAATAAAGTCCCAGTCGGATAATTGAGCCATAAAAGGGTGACCTCCTCAGTTTAAGCTATTTTTATTTCTTCTTTCAGCTAGCGTTCAGCATAGGAGGGGTTTCCTAGCACAGTTGCACACTTTGATCCTTGGAAGACATCATTTCAGAGTCTATTTAACTTAGTATTGGAACAAACCCATCATTTGAAGGAATCGTGTCTCAATTTGTATGCTTTGTATGGAACGTTTTGGACATAAGACCCTTTTTCACCTATGTTGACACTTACCTTGCAGAGCGCTGTCATTTCAAGTCTTGTTTTTGGGTTGGAGTTTGCTTCCAAATGGACACATTTAGGCAAAACAACCAACCTTATGGAGGGCGTCTTGCATCTAAGGATGTTCCTAGATATATGTGGTTGTTATGTGGACAATTGTTTGTTAGGTAAGTCTTTAGTTGGTTGCATGAATGCATCATTTGATTGGGTGGATTGTCTTATGGACATTCCTTGAATAAGTCGTGGCAATTAATGAAATTAATTGTAAAGGATCCACTCTCAACTTAAAAGGTGTTGCTACACTGTACTAAAGACAGTGATTTTATAGCAACAATGGGTTTGAAGTTTTCCATCTTCTTTTTGGATTATTTTGGTACATGAACATTGTATCCTCCTCCTCTGAAATGGCACTGACCCTTTCCCTTTTCCAGATCGCATAGTTGTTTCTGAATCCTCTGCCTTGAGGAATCGTTGCATCTGACTTACAGATAGATGTGCATAGTTGATTGGAGCAACTGCACAAGAAACACATAATCTTGCATTTCAAGGGATGGACTAGGGTTTAAAGGAAAATGGCTACAGGATGGAGAGAGCAAATTTAAATTGATATAAGCTACAAATTCATGTGAGAATTCTAAAAGAATCTCATATTATATAGACAAACGTTGGTGAAAGTTTGAGGTATATATTAACTCTAGAGACATTGTACTAAAAGTCATTGAATAATGCACAATATCTCTTAAAGCTGGAAGTCAATATTAAAATCCTTCAAAGTTTCTCTGCTTACTAAATTGCTTATACACTTAACTTAATAATGTTCCATAGCTCAATTGCTTATACACTTAACTTAATAATGTTCCATAGCTCCCAAGTGGTGGAAACAAAATGAGAAGTTGTTGGAGTACAAACGTACATGGTATTTGCATTGGTGAGGATCTTAATTGAAAGCATTGAGAGTATGTAAGATGAATGAACATGGCAGGATCGTAAGAGATATCAAATTGCTTATACACTTACTTCATAATGTTCCATAGCTCCCAAGTGGTGGAAACAAAATAAGAAGTTGTTGGAGTACAAACGTGCATGGTATTTGCATTGGTTAGGATCTTAATTGAAAGCATTGAGAGTATGTAAGATGAATGAACATGGCAGGATCGTAAGAGATATCGTAGGTAATTAGTGACTGTGAAGCGCCTCTTTCTTTTACTACCAACCCCTACATTTACACACCTTCATAAAGGCGTTCAATCAATACCCACCTTCAACACTTTTCAATTTCATTTATACAGCATTTAAGTTGCCTTTAAATGCTTATTTTTTCTTGGTGTGGGATACCCATGGTCTGTTATGAGTTCCCAGTAAACTCCCAACTGCTTTCATTTAATCTATGCGTAAGATATAATGCTTTGTGTGTATGAGAGTTGATCTTAACTGCCCTCCATAAATTGCAATTAGGATTTTATTGATAGCTTGGCTTTGCCAACTTTTATTACACCTTGTCGAGTTTTACCTCAATTAGATATTAAGGGATAGTAAATTATGTCATATCACCACCCATACATGTCATGTTGTACATCAATCCTTTGAATTCCAACTTTCTATTTAACTTCAACGATTTATTATGATCGTTGATACAGAGGAAAAATAAAAATCAAGAATTGTTCCTCATGAATCCATGCAAAGGGATGTGTGTATCTGTTTTTCATGTTAATGAGTTGTTCCAGTTTTAATTGTTGGAGAAAATTATGTTGGCAACAACAATTATGAACAACTTGCACAATTAAACTCTCAAATTGAAACTAAACATATAGCATCTTCAAACCCATTTTATAAAGGTTTTGAATTGTTTTTTCCACAAAAAAGTATTTTAGTATCTATATTTGTAAGCACAAATTCTACTTTCAGTTTGAAAGTTATATTATTTCAAATTTAGAAACAGGGTCTTTGAAATAAGGAAAGGTTTTTGCTTATGTAAAGAAATATAGTATGCATATAAAGCAGAAAAAACATCTCATTTTATGAGGAATAGTATGTATGCTTGGTAATAATGTTTTATTTGTCTTCATGCTTCTAGGACTAGGTTAGCATTGTACGTTTTTTTCTTTGTAATCTTCATGTTAGATTTGTTTGAATTTTTGAAACAATACTATTATGACCAGCAGATACATCATTCTCCTTTTTCTGCCAAACCTGAAAATCACTGTAGGGAATATTCAATACAACTTAGGTTTTGAATTGCAAGCCTATTTTCCATTCAAAATTAGTAAATCTTCACAAAGTGAGGCAATATTTGGATAAGACATTCACTTTTGGTTGATTTAGAAAGTTATGCAGCATAAATATAACATGACAAAAATTTATGTTATTTTAGTGCATTTAGAGGGAGAACATAGCAGACCTGGAAATTACAACAAGAGGCAAAGTTCAAGTCTGATTCTATTCACAATATATATATAAGTTACCGGGATATGGATATGGATTTGCCTCATTTTTTAAAATTCCAGATTCAGATATGGTAGGGAAATTTCAAGAACAAAAAATATAATAATATTTTTTAAATTAAAAAAAAAACATATTCAGAGTTAAGAATCACAACATTAGAACTGGAATCATTAGATTTAATGCTTGAGTGGATTTATTATCTTAACAGTTTTTAAATGAGACAAGATAGTTCACAATATCAATTCTTGTATTTGTTATAGGGCATTTGACATTTTCTCAAGCATGAACAGTTTTTATCTAAATGTTAAAAAGTTGTCATTTATCTAAAAGCAAAAAAGTTCTGAGATTGAGGTTCTTAGAATGCCATTCACAACAATTTTTTGAAAATAAGAGTGTATCCATAGTTCCTTTTGCTTTCACATCTGCTAAAAAAAACTGGGGCAATAATCCATGGAATTAAAAAAAATGTGTTTTTGCTAGCATAACAATGGAGAACTTATAAGGGAAGAACACACTCAGGTAAGAAAGTAGTAGAACCAGTCTATGAACAGATCTATAAGTTCACTTGAAAATATAATTGCATTCAATTATGCAGACAATTATGAGAAATATCAAATACCTATATGTCTAAGATTTCCAGTCCTAGGTGTAAGAGTTCAAGGCTGTCAGTTGTATGCACACTTCCCAGTGTAAGACTGTTAATTTTTACTAATTAGTTTTTAAGGAATAATAGAAGGGCATGTAAGTGGAGTCTTTTGATCTGATTTCTTCTTGAATAAATACACCAATTCTCACTACCGCTATGTTTCTATGCCTTGCTCAATCACCCAATGCTCACTGCTCAGTCAGATGCTACATTCACATTAAAATGGATCATGTTCATGATTTTGGCATCTTAAGTAGGGAAGGGGATTTAGAGTTTGAACAAGTGTCAAAAACCTAATTTAAAAACTAAATTCTAAAACTAAATTGAAATGCATTTGGGATCCATGCATGGTGGGCCTGATTATCACAGGATTGGCCTCCTATTCACGGGGTCCATTTCCAATGAGGTAGGATCTGTTTGGTAGGCATATCCTTCATGAATCTTAGTGGATCTAGATATGAAACGTAGATCCGTGAATCCAGCTCCAAGACCCCATGTATCCGCCATGCATCCAGTAAAGTAGCAACAAATGAAATATTCATGCCAAGTAAATGATGTATCCAGTAACGTAGCAACAAATCAAATATTCATGCCAAGTAAGATTGATGGGTCAACAAATGTGCTTATTGAGATCGTTACAAAATGCCCAAGCTCTTTAGAGTCATCCTATTCCATTGACTTGGACGCTAGGGTTTACTTTTGTTAAGGTGTATTATTTTGATTCAAATGCTTAAATCATATATTTCGTTTGGTGTGTTTTCAATATCTATGACAGTTATTTCAAACCATAGAAGCTACATCCATGATGCTTGTTGTACCATGTATGAGTCTGTAAAAGGGCTAGACACACTAGCTGCCAACCTGTGTTCAGTATTATAGAAGAGATAAAATCAGATAAGTTGAATCATAGTCTATTGTAAGTCTAGAATGCTTAGCTACTACAATGTTTAGTCTTTATGGAGAAGCACATGTCAATGTTATAAGTCTAGTTAGTCCGATGGCTTTTTATTGAAATGAATTGAACTTTTGAATGAATTTTGACAAATTTGAATTTCATAAGTTGGGTCCATTTTAATATGTTTGGTGTGGAATCTAGTTTGAGTGCATGTATGTTTCAGTTTGTTTTTCATGTCATGTTGGTAGTTTTATCATATGTGTGTAAATCACCATTGGGCTATTCAATTGACGTTAGATGTTATAAACACATTGACATCTAAGACATCTAATCGTAGGATGTATTTTTAGAAGACTTGAAAATACATCAATGAAGCCATTTCACTTATGATTCAGTAAACCTTAAGGGGATTACAATATCTTGGATAAAGATTCAAATGATTTATTGCAATAGTGAGGCAATACACGAATGCCAAAGAAACACCAATATCTTGGAAAAAGCTTCAAACATTTTAATAAAGTTTTTATTTAGTTCTATTTTTTTCTTTTTTTTAGTTATAGTAGTACATACACATTAATTGCAATGTATTATACTTAGTTTTAATTTGGTACGAGGTAATTTTAAAAATGTATAAGAAATATGTATTGTGGTATGAAATTAATACTAACATCTAATATTGAATTTTTTTTTCAGATCACAACAATTGATATATTTTGGATTATATTTACGTATATAACTATGATAAATTTATAATTTTGACTTTTATATTTATATATAGAGATTATATAACATTTTTTTTTGTTGGATTGATATTTAGATCACATATATATTTGAATTCTTTTTACTTTATTATAATGATATCCATGAAAGGTTTTGATATGTTTATCAAACATTTGAATTTTAGTTGATTTGATTAAAGAACATGATACATTTTGGATTATATTTACATATATTATTGATGATGTATAACTATGATAAATTTATAATTTTGACTTTTATATCTATAGATGGAGATCATACAATTTTTTTTGTTAGAATAGTATTTAAATCATATATATATTTGACCTTTTATTACTTTACTCTGGTGATATTGATCCAAGAGGATATTGGTGGCCACCCACCTATTCCACTTGGACCCCCACCATTGTTTCTTTCAGTTTTCCAGTTTCCTTAATTGTAGCACAATTTACTATTTTTGGCAGTTTTCGGGTCCTAAACTTCCGGATCCGTTTGGAAGCCCAAAACGACGTTTTTTCGGCATTGAATGGTCAGGCAATTATGAGTTTGTTTCGAACTCAATATTTGTTGTTTATGGATGTAGTCCTTGAATAGATCTTTCTAACGATGTATCATGCACGTCAAACGAAGGTAGTATGCTAAAGTTACGACCCTGGGCAATTGATGTACCAAGTTACCCAACGGAGCCCACATTCTGGCGTTTCATCTCCTAGGGTTAGGTTTTTGGATGTGTAGGGTTTCCATTGTTTCTCAATAATATATAGCAGGGATGATTTTAGGGGCGAAATTTAGCCCATTGGCAAAATTAAAGGAGTTTCAAATTTTCCTTGGGCGAATTTATTATATTAAAAAAGTTTTTAGGGTTAATCTTAAATAGCCCATTTTTTATTTTCAAAAAAAAATTAAAAACATAGTTAGTCCAACGATATTTGGTTGGAAATTATTGCAAAAACCATTTTCGCCCTTTGAAATTTGCTTTGGATCCAGCTTTCGCCTGCGATTTCCACCATGGGTTTCGGATAGAGGTCCTGTTCGCCAGTGTTTTCCAGCATGGGTTTTAGATGGACGTCATGTTCTCCAGCGATTTCCAGCATGGGTTTAAGATGGAGTTCACGTTTGCCCTTAATTTCAGGAAATGGTTGTTTTTTAGTCCTATTCAGCCTCCATTTGGTTTTAGAGCCCCTGTTCGTCCTTGAAATTAGGCAATGACAGTTTTTGGACCCTCATTCGCCCCGATTTGGCTTCTAAATCTCTCGGTCCTCCTGTATTTGGCATTTTTCGGAGTCCCATTCACCCCGATTTTGAGTATTTATCGTTTCTAGACTCTATAGCCCCATTTGACTTATGAATGATGGGTTTGCTCAGTTTATGCACAATTATTTAAGACCAAAGAACATCTATGGTGACCACAACGAATTCAAGAAGAATTTGTACTGGATTCATGTGCCAACGAAGTTTGCATTTAGTCTCTGTTGCATCTAGATTCTGTGTGTTAGTCTTCACACGACTCTAAGTCTTTGAGTTACAGGTTAGTCTCTCTCAATTCATATTTTGGGTGCTCAATGTGATCGAATTTCACAGTTGAAATTAAATTATTTTGGCTTAATGAGCTAGGGTTATTGTTGCTATTAAGTTGATTTCTTGGATTTTTTTTTGGTTGCTGGAATAGGCCCTATGACCTAGGGAATAACTCTCCTACATCTGGTTCTAGTAGGTCATGACCTCTCTAGACAAATTCATGATTTCACCCTAGTACTCTCAATGAGATTATACTCTTGAATAATAATCTGTCAGCCTGACTACCATCTAATTTTGGGTTGCTGAAAAACCTGATTGTCTTTGATGAGATCTCCAATAAACTGGTTGGGCCTCTTCCAAACAACATTGGGAAGATGGTCATCTTGGAACAATTGGATGCTGCCCACAATATGTTAATATCCAAGATCCTCCAGAGCATCTGCGCATTGCCCAATTTGGATAATTTTACTTACTCCTATAACTTATTTACCATAGAGGCACCCAATTTCCTGGCCCTTCCCAGCAGAAGCACTACCTTCAATAACAAGAGAAATTGTATCCCTAGCAAGCATGAGCAGAGAAAACTCCATCAATGTTTAGCTTCCTTGTCTCGACCTGATGTAGATAAAAATGTCAGAGGCAAGAATCTCAAGTATTGGGCTCAACTTCAAATGTATAGATTCACATGAAAAATGGATGGTGGATGCACCGCATTCTCTGTGGTATTTTTTAGTTATAAGCTTAAGATACAATTTAGTATTTCTGGATTTCAAAATTTAGATCTATCGTTTCACTCTTTTAGTATTTGTGTCTCATGTCAAAAAATTCCACTATTAAATTCATTAATATGAAAAGAGTTCTTTCTACTCCACATGAATTGTGCGTCATATAGCTGGGTTAGTGTTGGAAACCATTAATTCATGTCAGAGTCAATACAAATGTAGAGATAAGAATCTCCAGTATGGGGCTCAACTTTAGATGTATATATTAACATGATAAATGGATGGTGGATTCACCACATTCTCTATGGTGTTTTTTAGTTAGAATCTTAAGATACAATTTAGTAATTCTGGAGTTCAAAATTTAGATCTATCATTTCATTCTTTTAGTATTTGTGTCTCATGTAAGAAAATTACACTATTAAATTCATTAGTATGAAAAGATTTCTTTCTACTCCACATGAATTGTGCATCATATATCTGGGCTTGTGTTGGAAAACATTATAATTGCAAAGCGTATAAAGTTGATTCTGAAAAATATATAATCTGGAGATGAGTTACTTTTAGCATTTAAATCTTAAAAGAGATCTATTACTTTTCTTTTATTAAGGTGAATCGATTTTTAACTTCTATTAATTGGAAATCTTAGGAATGTTGCACGGATTACCGATTCTTGTCACTCGTGTGATAAGTTCTTATTGTATTCCATGTCATTTCTATTCAAGGTCTTGTTATACATAATTTCATGTTTATAAATTCTTGTCATTTACAACATTAATAATCAGCAGTGTTTCACTGGAACTGATTTGTGAATATGTTTTCGAGAGAAAGGAAGAATGCAGGGTGGTACCCGTTTATGTTTTGACTGTTTCCTTTTTGGCAAGAGTTGCTTGAATTGAACACTATGTTATCATTTTTTAAAGTCAATATTCAATCACCTAAAATAGTAGGGAAACTTCCATAGGACATTAGACATAAAGTTGCTTTAATACAAATGCTATATATTGCTTCTTTGTTGGTTGCTATACTATAAGGACATCCATATGTTGTGATGTTTATCAACAGAGATCAGGACATGTACAAGCATTATAGAATACAGACACCGCTGTCATATCAAGTGTCAAAATCTATTTATAGTTTTTCATCCAGTTCAACTATTCCACGAGGGATTAATTGTTACCTCAAAGCATCTCTTTGAACTTTTTTTCTTGGAATGGTCCTTATCCTTGCTTCAACATTTCAATTCCATGACAAAATAAGAAACTTTTCATAGCCATGGCATAAATGATAAGATATGAATACCATGTTATTTTTTCTCCACCCCACCATATTATTGGAGGCTTTGCATGTGATAAAGAAAAAGGGGACAAAAAGAGTGCACGCTTTGTACATGGGGATCCATGCATTTTTTTTCTTTTGTGCCTTCATTAATTTCAGCTAAGCCGCACAAGTTTAATATTTGTGAGTACAATCAATAAGTGGTTTCATTTGGTTACCGAAGTGAATCCCATTCCAAATTTTCTTCTTTTGTGCCTTCATTAATTTCAACTAAGACGCACAAGTTTAATACTTATGGGTACAATCAAGAAGTGCTTTCATTTGGTTACCAAAGTGAATCCCATTTGGTTTCCATTCCCAAAAGCAATGGAACATTACTAAAAAAAAAGTGACTAAAAAAGATTACATAGTGCTTAGAATACCTATTAACATGTTCTACACATTGCTCCACTAAAAATGATTTTACTTGCATTGTGCCATGTGGTAGTTAACACCGTGGAGCTGAAGGGCATAACATTTGGTCAATAGAGCTACTTGCACCTACATTTGTCCAAGCCTTTTACAACGTTTTCATACCAGCTATGAATCCAGCTGATTATTAACTCCATATTGATAGCTATACTTTGTGAGTCAAATGTATGATTTGTTGGCACATCCTTCTATTACCTTTCATATGGATGATATTTGGGGGGCTGCAATAGTTGGGTAGCTAGATCAATTTAACGACATTTATTACTTTGTCAAATATTGCCTACTAGTGCAAGATACTATTATTTCTTCAATCAGGTTATAAACACTAGCGTTTTGATACTGTGCCAAAAATCCATGAACGTCCATTCTCCTTGGGGTTTTGATTTATTTTAGTTTTAGGGACATTTTGAAAAGATTGATTCCAAGTTCCTTCACTAATCCTTTGCTTGAAAAGCCCGATGAAATTTTATCTTGCTGTTTGCAAGTTGGCAAGAGCTCCATTTGTACAAAGATAATGGAATGCCAATTTCAGACTCATTTCAAGATAAATGGATAAAGAGGGTTGAGAGAGAGTTACAAACTACAGATATATTCAGGAAACACAATTTAAAATGAAATTTCCTACACTCTTGGTTTAAACTTGTATAGGTCTAAATGGTCTCACTTTAGGCACCTTTAACCTTGACAAAGAAACCCCAAGCAGAGAAAATGTTGAAATCAAATATTTGTGTCCTAGGTGTGATTGCATGTGCATGCTGTCTCGAGTAGAGGAACGGAGAATCTTAATGGAAATTATGAGACTGCTTGCAATCTTCCATATTCCATATCACCGACTTGTAACGTATGCTCATGCAAACTAGGTTTTCACTCTCATCTCTCATGCAAACTGGAATATTCCTGTGCATACTGGGTCTTCCACTAATCATGCAAATTGGGATACCCCCATGCAAACTGGGCCTTCCACTATTCTCTCATGAAATTGGGAATACTCTCGTATAAACTTAGTATTCACATTATTCACTCATGAAAGTTGGATACACCCTTGTAATATTGCATTACTTTATAATTGAGGTGTATATACTCATTGGAAGAGGTACGAACCTGCTCTTGCTATCAATATTCTCAGCCTTGTAATACCATGGAACATGGACCATTCTCCATAAGGTAAATCAACCTGTTATATTTCTTTCTCTTTCACTCTTTATCCATGCACATAGTAGGTCTCTACTATAAATATTACAACTGCATATATTTCATATTCTCTCTTGAGTTTATACTATGTATGTAGATTTGGAGAACTAAGAAAATACACTAACTGTAAACCTGATTTTTTTTATTTCCATAGATTCTACAACATATTTTCTTGTTTCCTAGAGGTGCATGTTTTTGGTGCGATGAGAGTGCTCAATTCCAATTTTCAGCAAAGACATTGTGCAAAATCCTTCAGGAATGGTGTCCAACACAGTCTGCATCTTCTACATGATATGCTAGAAAGTCTACTTACAATTCTGCCATTGACATTTTCCAAAAATGCCTAAAAAAGCCACACAAACACTTGTGACTACTATTGTTAATGTGGCCTCTCTGCTGGCCTACTTAAAGTGCTAAAGGAATTCCACACCTAGTATAGCAGAACGTTTCCAGCCTTTTTTCAATACTCTGGTAAAGGCTGAATTTTGGATATGTACTTGGATTTTCTGTAAGTTCTCTTGCAACTCTTTTAATTATAATATTTTCCATTTTTCTTAAAAAAAGAGATGATACATTACAAAAGAAGGTCTCGTATTTATAACCTAGATGGCATATTTTCATGAAGAGACATATCTTAATTAGTCATGTCTTTTTAGTTTTTAATAGTACAATTTATTATCCTTTTAATAATTATGTATCTTTAATTTATTAAATATACTATTTATTATGTACTGTATTATTATTATCTATTTTTTTTTATAATTATGTTCATCACCTTGACCATGGTATTTGCCCACGGTTTTCTTATATTCCATGTGTTATATATATATATATATATATATATATATATATAACAGTAACACACTCTTCAATATGTGTACTTGACTGCAAAAGACACAATAAGTCCTCCATGACATTGCTAATACAAGCCAACAAATCATAGAAACTTAAATAAATGCA
>LPNX010134669.1:214028-226585 GCA_001517045.1 Pseudotsuga menziesii
CTATTCACAGCATCAACCATAGTAAGGCAGTGAAAAATATCAATCGAATGAGTAAGTTCTGTTTTATTCCTTGCATAGCCGTAGAGGTTTTAGTATTTACTCTAAAGTTGATTGAATCTACTTTCTTTTTATTTAAGGTCGTGAGAACTTCATTTGTGCTAAGTCTTTCCCTGATTCCACCCTTCGCTTATATTTAAAATATAAATTGCTTATACAACACAACATGAAGTATATATTTTTACCAGTAGAGGGTTGTCTGGATTTCCCCATTTTTGCACAGGGAAGTTGTTACCTGATCCGACACATTCACATTGAACGTGAAGTTGGATCTTTTATTAGTGATTAAAACCCTTGCTTTGTGCTAATTGAGAGAAATATCAAAATATTTTCTGTGAGATTCAGGTGGTGTAAGGGGGAAATCTTGTGGTGTCTCTAGTTGTTTGTTGTGTGGGAATGGATATTGAATGGGTTTTTGGTTGCTTTACATCCCTTGGTTTTATGCCCTTAGACCTAAATTGTCAACCATCCCATCATTTGGGTTAAATCCAACAATTGGGACTACTGAGTGTGGCCCTCTTTAAAAGCTTGTTGATCAGTCTAGGGGAGAGACTCTATGCATTCCAAGAGAAGAGAAACCAATAGAGGTGGGGATAAAGAGGGAGATTGGGACATCGGTTGGAAAATTTGCATTGGTAGTTGAAAGATTCGGAAGTTGATGGCACAAAAGTAGAAAACTAAAGACTAAGATTGAGAAGTATGTTCCTAGATCATGAGGACGAAGAGAAGTGTGACCCTATCCTCAGAGAACAAATATTATCTCAAAGCCAATATGCAATCTGCAAAATGCAACCATGGAGTAAGAATACACAAAATCTCTGTCTAAGAGTATATAACTAATATTTGTCATCATTCTTGAGCACAGAAAGATCCAAAAAAGGCCATGCTGGTTTTCACAAATGGGTTTCCAGGGTAAAATATGTGTTAGTTCTGTGTATGTAGTTGATGCTTCATAATTGGTTTTCTTCCTCATTTCAATTACAGTTTGCAAGTAATATTGTAATACATAATTAGAATTAATTTGCAATGAAATAGAAAACAAAGAGAAACATTGTAACTTTTTGCAAAAATAAATAAGGTCCATACTAGTGAAATGACTCAGCCATAGGCCGAGCGATTATGGAATGAAAAAACCTCTTTTCCTCAATAGAAGTGGCTTACCCTTCACTAGACAAGCAGGGTCCAATAGAGCTGAATCCAAGCCTCAAGACTATGAAGGCTGATTATTTTAAATGCTAATGCTAATATAAGTTAAGATTCAATATAAATTGTAAGTACTAGATGTGAATAAAAATCCCATCAACTACTAAGACATACCAGCAGATATATGTATTTTATGTACTCAAATTAATGTTCCAAGAAAACAAAGAAACTATGAAGGACAAACAAAGAGCACAAAAAATTAGAGAAACCTTATCAAGTTTCTTATATATATTTGTTGATACATTTCAATGTGTAGAGAAAAAAGCAACTAGCTAAGGCACTAATTAGTGTGTTGCAAATATCACCGATTTCTCCTAATATTTCTGAATATTTCTGAGTTTTTTAGGTTGACGATGTTTCTGATACTTTCTTAGTTTTTTAGGTCCAAGTTTATGATTGCAGATGCAATATGCAAAATGCAACCATGGAGTAAGAATACACAAAATCTCTGTCTAGGAGTATATAGCTGATATTTGTCATCATTCTTGAGCACAGAAAGAGCCAAACAAAGGCCATGCTGGTTTTCACAAATGGGTTTCCAGGGTAAAATCTGTGTTAGTTCTGTGTATGTAATTGATGCTTCAGAATTGGTTTTCTTCCTCATTTCAATTACAGTTTGCAAGTAATATTGTAATACGCAGTCAAAATTAATTTGCAATGAAATAGAAAACATAGAGAAACATTATAACTTTCTGCAAAAATAATTAAGTTCCATACTCGTGAAATGACTCAGCCATAGGCTAAACGATTATGGATCGGAACCAAGGACCACCTCTGCATGGTTTATCTTTACCTGGTTTTATTTCAAAGAGGAATGAAAAAACTTATTTTCCTCAATAGAAGTGGCTTACCCTTCACTGGACAGGCAGGGTCCAATAGAGCTGAATCCAAGCCTCAAGACTATGAAGGCTGGTTATTTTAAATGCTGATGCTAATATAAGTTAAGATTCAATATAAATTGTAAGCACTAGATGTGAATAATAATCCCATCAACTACTAAGCCATACCAACATATATATGTATTTTATGTACTCGAATTAATGTTCCAAGAAAACAAAGAAACTATGAAGGACAAACAAAGAGCACAAAAAATTAGAGAAACCTTACCAAGTTGCTTATATACATTTGTTGATACATTTCAATGTGTAGAGAAAAAATCAACTAGCTGAGGCACTAATTAGTGTGTTGCAAATATCACCGATTTCTCCTGATATTTCTGAATTTTTCTGAGTTTTTTAGGTTGACGATTTTTCTGATACGTTCTTAGTTTTTTAGGTCCAAGTTTATGATTGCAGATGCAATCTAAAAAATGCAACCATGGAGTAAGAATACACAAAATCTCTGTCTAAGAGTATATAGCTGATATTTGTCATCATTTTTAAGCACAGAAAGAGCCAAACAAAGGCCATGCTGGTTTTCACAAATAGGTTTCCAGGTTAAAATCTGTGTTAGTTCTGTGTATGTAATTGATGCTTCAGAATTGGTTTTCTTCCTCATTTCAATTACAGTTTGCAAGTAATATTGTAATACACAGTTAGAATTAATTTGCAATGAAATAGCAAACAGAGAGAAACATTATAAGTTTCTCTCATTGAGGTTTTCAACTCATTGACATTTAAAAATAGTAGATGTATGGTGTAAATAATGGCCAAAGAGATGTTTGGTGTTCTCGTTCAGGAAAGCAATGAAGCACTTCCAGAAGGAATGGTAGTCCTCGAGTCATTCAATGATCTAGTTGCTGAAATGAGAGCTTATCATTATGATTCCATGACATTTTCCTTAAAGTTGAAGGCCATGGTATGTTCTTGTCAAATTCAATCTTGGACTTTCCCACATTTATTTCGTATGCTAATTTCTGTTGTAGTTTTCTTGTTCTGATTCCCAAGTAGAATAAAAAGATTGAGATAAATAAATGCTAATTTATACTGCAGTTTTATTGTTCTGATTCCCAAGTAGAATAATAAGAATAAGATAGATATAACATATAGATCAATGCAACAATACCTTACAAAATTGTAGGAGTTAACGTTCTACTAATGTCCCAATTGTATTGTAGACCAATGTTGCTTCACAAGAAATACTTAAAAGGTAAAATTGAAATAATTCCATATTTTTTATTGAAAATTTATGTGTTTTCCTTCAGGCTAGTTCATGGTTACTTGCACTTTGTGCAAGTTATCATTTTTTGAACAACAGAAGATGATTTTTAATCATTTCACAAGAATTTTACAAGGCCTGTTGCCATAATTATGCGGCAATCAGACCTGATCTGCTCAAACCATTTTGTTTTCTATTTTTTTTCCATTTTAATTTCTGAACCTCTAATGCGTAATAGATTTTTCCTCATTGTACCATGGTAAGTTGTTGCAATACTGATGTATTTACTTTAAAATTGACCGTAATGTTAGTAAATCATGTGTTGTCTATCCCATAACACCAAAATTGTACACCATAGCCACACATTAATAAATAACAAAATGAAAAGAGTCTGCATATCAAAATCTTGTAGGTCTATGAGTTGGACTCTACATATTGAAGTTTGCATATTGGAATTGTTGAAGGCTAAGCATTGGGAAGGGTTTTTTTGTTCAATTATCACCTTCTCACTTATCCCCATTCATGTCTTAATTGTCCATATTTGATACCCTTGCTTCCTTTAACATCCCACCTTTGACGTGATTTGGAGTTAATTTTTGTAATGAGTGCCATGGAATTGCCACTTATTTCATAGGACTTGAGCTAGGCATTGTTATAGTCTTCCTCTTTGTTGGTCTCCTGTTGCCCTATTTCAATTGCTGACAACCAGTGTTCATAGTCACATAGGTTCTTTGTGAATTCTTCACATGGGTGGTAAGAGAGTTTTGTTTTGAAAAATTGGCTACTGGGTACTTCTCAAATTGGCATTAGAGTTCTTCAGTAGATGAACTTCATGGTGTATCCTTTTGTTGAGGTCTCAGATTTGTAACAATTAGCAGTGTAAGTATGAAATTGATGCTAATCAGGGGAATCCAATGAGGAAGTATGGTACTGTGTCACTAATACATGAGGTGAACACAAAAAAACAAAAATCTAATAAGGAACTACTGACAACATTGGGGGAGAATGATCTTGCTTAGATTCTATTGGATATTTCATAAAGCTGAGAGTATTACTGCAGGATGAGTTCATATGAATATCTTGTGCTTGATAGGTGCCCTCATTTGCAAGCACATTGGTTTATGAGTTAAAATTTCTATGGACTTGTGTAAAACGTATTGTTTTAAGTTAGAGGTCAATGATTTAGATTTTGTAATGATTTTTGACACGTTAAAATGCATGTGGGGAGGTCGCCCCATTCATAATGTCAATGGTAAGATTGGAGTCCCATGCATTTATGATGTCTCAAATATCTAATTTGGATATTAGTTTTAGGCCTTTGCATAAAATGAGTGCTTCTCTAATATTATTCATGGTTTTCCCATGCCCTCTAGGCTCATGCAAATTTAGTCTTGTCTTTCCTCTTGGTTTGTAATGAGTATCTTTCCCTAGCTCTACCTGGGTCTCTTTTTGCTGTCCCTTCAAAGAATAAGATACTACCAGAGAGAGTGGTTTGAACTAGGGGAAGGATCTCAGAAGGGGAGTTTGAATATTGAGTTCACTCCTTGAGACCTTATCATTTCACCCATTGCAAATACTTAACTGTATTGAGTTTCCTTTATGGAAGATGATCTTATTCCTCGTGTTTCAGTAATGGCCGTGTGTGTGAAAATATGGTTTGTAGTCTGGTACTCCAAGTAGAAATTTACATGTCCTTTGGCCCTGGCCCCTTAGTCACCTCCTTTCAAGTTTGTTTGAAAGCCATAAATGAAGAACTGTAGTGCAGAGCTTGGAGAATGCATGCCCTTGTGATGGTTTTGTAATTATTCGGATTTGAGTGACCAAGCTTGGGTAAACTAGAACAAACAACATTATTAAACAAATCAACAATGTGAGAGTTGAGGGAGTGAATACCATGTTTGAGGAAGTTGGCTTGGATGTTGTTCATCTCTATTCTGGTGATGACCTCATGCAAAGAAGTAAGGTATTTTGCTTAATAAATAAGTATCAAGAGTATGCCATTGTTCAAACTGTTATAAATCTTGATTTACCTCAATCATATGTTTCTTGTTAATAGAAACATTGCTTTCTGTCTTCTGTTACTCACAGAGGTTCAAAGGCTTTGACTGGCTGCTTTGCATTTTTGTAATACTAAATCATAGCAAAATTTCTAGCAGTTATTAAAGTACCCATGAATCATGTGATTAAATTGCCCATAAAACTATGGCATCATTCACAATATGTGCTCTCATAAATATTAATGTGTTAAATAATTTTATATATATATGTAGATTGTTATAGTTAGTTAAAATATTGGGTAGCTTTGATCTTGTAATTTTAATACTGAATATGCACTATAATATATTATGATTGGTATAATTTCTATCATAGTTATGGATAGTCTGACAAATTCTTTGATGATAATGCGAAGAGAGAACATTGGTAATGTCCCAGTAAAGGTTTCACATGGTAAGGAAAGCACTACTTGGCTTGTGGTGAGTTGGAAGTTGAATGTCGGTACTATGCAGCATGGCATACAAAGCACAAAAAATGTTATGGCCTTCACATTATGTTAGGACTGTAGTGGAGATTTTGTACCTTAACTTGAACAACCAGTATTTACATCCCTTCCATTGCGAGATTATGGTTTGATATTTATTTTTCAAGGGGATTTCACACTGCAATCATCCAGGGAGGAGGTCGAGACTCGATGGTTATAGTGATAGTGCCTGGAACCAATAGTAACTTTCAGAATTTACAGATTTTTTCAATGTTGTAGAGTCTTTTAGGTCTCTTCATTGCTATCAATTAAATCCTTGAAAAGTTCTCACTTTATATGGGTTTTGTCCCATTGGTCGGAAAAAACTATTTCAGTTCCATGAAAGATAATTTTTGAGTTATAGGTTTTTCCCTACTCCCTTTAAAAATATCCACATAGAATGGAATTCACCCTAAAGAAAATGAAAATGATATGGATGTTCAAAATGATCTACACTCCACAGATTTCTTTGATCCAAAAGTTAGCAATTCTTATTTGAATGCACAACCAGAAAGCATACCTGGCCTTTGCATTATTTCTAACCAACCTTCACTAATATCATCGCCTATTAGTTCAAACAGATCTGAAGAGTGTTCTTTCTTGGGTTTCAGTCTTATAAATTTGATAGGAACATGTGATCTTCTATCACAACAATATCAAGCTTCAAGGAAGCTTACTATGAACAGATCAAAGAGCAAAGTTTCTTCTGGGTTTATTACTAACTTTACAATACCATCTCACTTTTCAAATGATAAGAACCTTGGCTCAATAGCAATTCATTACGTTCAATTTTTGTCATGATAAATAATGTTGTTTTAATTATCACATTGTCCACTAATGAATGCAATGTCTCATGATTGTGCATTGTATCATTTTCATATGGACGTTCATTTTTCTCAAGACTTAATGTTTCATTCATTACATTTTAGTGGCACTAAATGGAATATTCTTTGATTTCTTAGCCAAGATTGATTCATATATTTGTTGTTTAATGAATTTCTAAGATTTAAAAAGTGGCTCCACCCTAGAGGTTCTTTCTTGGCATTGTGTTCTGCCCCGTGTTTCCCATTCCCTTCTTGAATTTACTCCATTGACTTTGCATCCAGAACCTTCATGTGTCAAGCTTCTGTGATGAGTGGTGTATTCAGATGGAGCGTTATAACCAGTGTCATCCCAAAAAACTGATGAATGTTGTCATCCCTCACATACTTCCCTTGCATGTGGCTTGTGCCACCTTCTACCACCAAGTGATGGCCATGAATGCCAACAAGTAGTGTGACAAGTACGTCCCATTTTGTCCCCAAAATCCCATCTGTGTTTTTTCACCATGTCGTTATTTTTGAGTGAGTTATATGATAAAGCAACAAACCTCATATTGCTAAGGCTATCATGGAGGGTTGTAGTTTCTTCATGATCCCAGTGATTGCTTCAAAATATGCTGGAGGGTTGTAGTTTCTTTGTAATGTTGTTAAGTGTCATATGACTAAGATTTGATATGATGAACAAGTTATGCTTGTTGGTTAATTTCTTTATAGCTAATTACACATGAGGTTATTACATCATGTACAACCCAATAGTAAGCCTTGGAATCCTACAAAATTGGCTCATCAAAGGGATACAATAACAGAAAGGGCATTATTCCTTTTGCAGGAGCCAATCTTATGAAACCTTTTGGGTTTAAAAAAATGCATTGGGGATTATGTAGTTAGCATTCTATTATTAACATGTCATGGCAGGTAGCTGATAAATGCTATTAGGTAAGAATAAAAATAGGATTGTCATTTTAGATAGTAAGGCATATTTCTGATATCCTTATTTACCACATACAACAAGAGATTTGATGGGATTATTTAAATAATGAAGTGAATTCAAAGAATTACTAAGCATAACAATAATGTACTTTAATTTCAATCTACCTAGGGCCGAACTAGGACACCCTCCAGACCTTAAAAATTATACAAGGTTAAGTCCTCTTTGCACATAAAAATCTTGAAAGGATTGACTTACTTTTGATGCATTTTTCTAATGCAATATACTACTTGCAGTTGATAACTGCTCAAAATGATTGTATAGCAAGGGGTGGCAAATGTATTCCAGGATCTGGATACAAGCTCGTGATAGGTCCCCATGGCCAAAAACAGGATAATACAATGGAATTTCCATGACATATGCGAACAAGGATACACCTACAAACTGTAAGATTTACCAGATCCTTCCCATACAATTGTCCCCTTGTGATAGCACCTTCAAAAGAGCTTGCAGAATGAGTTGTATTTTGCATGGTGCAGGTGGTAGTTTGTTAATATTCAAACTAGAGTTCAGAGAAATGTTGTTGAGAAAGTCACAATAACATAGAATAAAACCAGAGGAATATCACTAAAATTACCAAGACAAACATTGCCATTTTTTTCAGCAATGCTCTGAACTTGTTGAGGATGGCATCCCTGTACCTCCTGAGGAGGAAATTTGTGCTCTTATACCTGAAAAAGTAATTGAATTGCAAGAGATATATCTGGAAAATAGAAATCAGCTTAGGAAGAGGCCACAAACAGTGGATGAGCAGCTTCAGCCAATAAAGAAACAAGTGGCAGCTTATCTACACTCACAACTTATTGCTATCAGGCTAGTATTCCAGTTGGAGATGGTTATGTGGTCAAGTTACTCAGAGAACAATAATTGTTGCATAACGTGGAGGACCCAAAGCAGCCTAATAATGAGCCCCTATACATAGAACCTGATTGGGAACTTATATGATCTTGGTTTTTGATAAGCCACCAACGAAAGAGGCTGTTGTAATAGTTAAACACATGCATGAGGGATTCAAGACCATGTATTTTGATGGTGCACGTTCCCGATTTGGTGCAGGTGTTGGGGTAATTTTTGTTTCACCAGTTATAACTCCTTTCCATATTCATTTTGCTTAAAATTTGATGCAGCTAACAATGTGACTGAATATGAGGCCTTTCTTTTGGGTTTGAAACAAGTAAAGGATCTCAATATTAAAACATTAAAAAATCAAAGGAAATTCAGAATTTCAGACTTGATTGTGAATCAAGTACGAAACCAGTGTGAAGCAAAATATTCTCATTTGAAGCAATATTGACATGTTGTATCATGTATGGTATGAGATCAAGGCATTTGATGCTTTTGACATAGTTTCTATCCCGCAAAATGAAAACCATTAATCAACAATTAGATGCTATGATAGGTTCAAATGTGGGATTTGAACCATGCACAACAGAGTCATTTTCAAAGTACCATGTGGAGGTCAGGTTTTGACCATCCATTCCTGACAACTTCGGAAACTAGCATCTATTTGAAGATGATAGGCATTGTGAATTTTTTGAATAGTCTAAATGCAACTTCCTCTCACTAGATTGATCAAGGATAAGAAAACAGTGACCCGGAGCAACAAATGGTACAACTGAAAAGTAACAAAATCCCTAGATGTTTGGTACCTTTGGAAAAAATTCTTGATGATTATGTTGCTTTTAAAGGTTGAAAGGTCACTAATAAGGATGAGCAGGTCATTGAACTCAATATGGGTTCTAAGGAAAGTCCAAGACCATTGAAGATTGCTCAAGTATGCACTCTAGAATGGAAAAATATTGAGGAGTTTATCTGTGATTATAAAGATGTTTTTGCATGGTCATATGATGAGCTAAAAACCTATAGTACTGAGGTTATCAAGCATATAAATCCTTTGAAAGAACAAGCCAAACCTTCCAGGAAGACACAAAGGCACATGAATCCCAAGTTGGCTCCCATCATACAAAAAGAGTTGTAGAAGTTGTTCAAAGTAGAAATCATCACTCCTGCTTATTACTAATAGTGGGCATCCAATGTTGTACCAGTCCATAAGAACGATGAGATTAGAATTTGCAATATTTTGAAATTTGAACCTTGCATCCTCGAAAGATAACTATCTTTCGCCAAGCATGGAATATGTGTTACAGTTACAAGTGCTAGAATGATGTCCATGTTGGATGGATTCTCAGGGTACAACCAGGTGCTGGTTGATGAAAATGATCGATACAAGACAACATTCACCATCCTTGTGGAACGTATTCCGATGTCTGTGTGCCTTTTGGATTGTTAAATGCTGGGACCAGATTCCAAAGAGCCATATGCTTTCTCTGATTTCCTTAATAAAGTTATCATGGTTTACCAAGATGATTTGACAGTTTATTCCAAGTGCAGGGGAGACCATTTCATGCACCTGAGGAAGATCTTTGACAAACATAGATCCTTTGGAATCTCACTTAACCCCAAGAAGTCTGTTTTTGGGGTAGTCGAAGGCAAATTATTGGGGCATCTGGTGTCCAAAACACAAGGTAAAAATAGATCCAGCAAGAGTGCAATATTAAAAGAGATTCAGTTACCCAAAAGTAAGAAGGGTATCCAGTCCTTTGGGAGCATAAATTTCCTACTAATATTTGTGCCCAATTTCATTGAAATCACTTATGCCATCTCAAGTATGCTAAAAAAGGGACATGAAAAGGGAGAAACTAGGGAAACAATGTAAGAGTCAACAACCTCTGGTTGGGCCCTTCGTAAATAAAGTGAAAAAGTAGAGAAGAACAGTTTTCATCTGACTAATCTGGATGGAGAAGAAAAACATCTACCAGTAAATTTGCAATTACTAAAGTATTACTTTCAATAACAATTCTAAAGGGCCACAAAAAAGAGAAAAGAAAAAAAAAGGAAGAGAAAAAGAAAATGACGAGTTATGTCTGTTTTGGGTAATGGTGTAGGCTAGTGGCAAATTTTAATTTTTACTAGGAATTTTCTTCATTGCATTGATTTCAATTATATCTTACATTTTACGATTTTTGCAAGTCGTTTCATTCTTAATACGTTGTTCCGCATTCACATGAGGAGTCCCAAATTTGGGAGGTTGGTTTATCTTGTTTTTTGTCATAGGATAAATTCTTTTGTCATTCTGAAAATTGGGAATGCATGAATCTAATTGATTCACAGAGTAAAATCAGAGTTGGGAGACATTTATCTTAGGTCAAAGTCTGGATAAGGCCTGGGACTTTTTTGTGTGTCTGTACAAGTATATCTTTGGGGAAAGTAAGGGTATGTATTTGTCAGGATTTAGGCAAGCTTATGCATCAATCACAATCCCAACATGTGTCTCCTAAGGTCAAGTTTTATGCATCGAATACCTTTTCCAACCTTAGGGCTATGATACTAACAAGAGTGATTGACTTTTCAAAGAAAAACGTCATTGAAGACCGTTGGGATCTCAGCATCCCACAGGAGCATGTTCTCCCCTTGTGGAGCCACTGTTAACCTCGATTGAGGGAGATGGAGATCATAAAAATTAAAAACAAGAAAGAATTTAAAGAAGCAAGAAAGGAGCTAGAGATGGATTTATCAAAAGGCGTTTCCTTGGTTGACCTTGGTTAAGGAAAGTATGAAGTGGATATTCTGAAGAGATTCAGAATGTTGGACTGTAAGGTGATAGCCACACCTATGGAATCTAACTTGAAGCTACTGTGTGAAGATTCATCATATTTGGTTGATGCCACGACGTATCGTCAGACGATTGGATCATTGATGCATTAATTGCAGTGAAGATATCATTTTGGACAAACTGGAGATAGAATTAAAGGTATTTGTTTTCGAATTTGGATTTACCTGAGAAATATGATGATGTGATCCTCATGGGGAGAGTCATTTATAATGGGACTCTACACAAAATATCTGAATTTAAATTTGAACAGAAGAAGTTCAATGGTAGGCTTGAGTATTACTAAAATACTACTCAAGGACAGACTTGAATGACTAAATTTTACTTGCAAGAGAACCATCTTATGAAGCCTAATACTATTAAACTTGTCGAGTCTTATTTTGGTCTAGGTGTTCCATGTACCCTTGCTAGTTAGTGGTGATCAATGTATATGAATTTGAGGTTGTGTTTTAGGTAAAAATAGATTCTACATTGTACTTTTTTGTTGTAGCATTGATGATTTGAGCTACATTACCTTCATGCAGCTTATTTTAAGATTGATGGTTTGATATTTCTCTCTTACATTGTCTCTTTTTTGCATGTGACAGGAAATGACGCTGGAATTTGAGAAAGCTAGGCCTAGGAGCTTTCTCTTCACATAGATAGTTTCCTAACATTAAATGATAAATAACTAATTTGACAACACTTTCGCTAAGCAAGAATGGGCTCATTTAAGTACATGAAACCATGTTGGTGTTTAGCACGAATATCTTGACAATTTTTTTGGTTAGTTTATTGCTTTTGTTTGAATCATTTTGTCGATTTTTGAAGTTTGTGTGTATTTTGGTTAAATATTGTGTTAAGTCCTTTGAATGCTTCTAGTTCTCATTCAATGCTTGATTTAATCCTTTTTTGTAGCTTGAATCAAGGTTGGTTTTAGGGTTTGAGAAAATATTATTTTATTAACTTTTAGTTGCATGAATTAATTGTCTTCAATTTTTCGATTCTTTTACGCTGATTGTAAATTTTCTTTGTAAATACTTATTGTTATTCAAAAAAATAAACGAGCTCTACATAGCTAAGCGAAGAAAAAAATGGTCTATGCACTAGGTTCCTATGCATTGTTCATAGGATACCTATTGTCACAAGACCAACATTCATCTAATGCAATAATCAATTGGCATAATTACAATGCATACTCGTATTAGCCTCCATGACCATAAT
>LPNX010134669.1:226915-256453 GCA_001517045.1 Pseudotsuga menziesii
TTCACCAGTTTTTACAATTTTTTATAATGAAGTTAAATATTCACCAAGATTTTACAATATCTTATAACTTAGTGAAAGATTTGCCAAGAGATTACAACATTATATAATAAAATGAAAGATTCGCCAAGATTTTACAACATTATATAATAAAATGAAAGATTCGCTAGGATTTTACAACATTGTATAATAAAATGAAAGATTCACCAAAAATTTTATATATACATATTGTATTATTGATAAAATCGCCTTCAAATTTTCCTATATATCGGAGAGATTCGCCCATTTTTTACACATATAAATCTAGGGGGGATTCTTAAAATCATCCCTGATATATAGGCCTTCGAGCCTCATTGTAACACAGAGTTCAGAGGCATGTAGCCACCACAACTCTTCTCAGAGATAAGCTACCAGCACTCTAGCTAATTTATTTCCATTATGTATGTAAACAAGTTTCAATTCTTTAATTAATGAAATGAAGTGTTATTTCCGCTGCATCTTTGTTTCTATGGTTATTTGTGTATTATGTTGTGTTCCTGCTTAAATCCGGATCAAATATCCATGAAATGTTTTGATATGTTGATCAAACCTTTGAATTTTAGTTGATTTGATTAAAGAAGATAATGATATTATTATAAATGTCTTGTTTCTTTATTTATATTGGAAACTGCCAATGTTCTTTTAATGAAGAATTAGCATGTATATATGATGATATTACTATTTTTGGATGGATGCTGAGAATTTCCAATCATAAATGTTATGTTTTAAATTTGAATTTTTAATGATATTTGGAAATTTTGATATATTTCAATATTTAATTGAAATTAATAAAATGGATACAAAAACAATAAAAATTGTTGTATTTACTATTAATAATTGAAATTTAAATTATTAATTAACAGTATATGCAAAACAAAACACAAAATGGATGCAATATTAAACGCAACACTAATTGCAAAACTGGATGAAAAACGTGACGCAAAAGTAGATGTCACACCAAACGCAAAAGTGGATGTAAAAGTGGGCGTCACATAAGACAAATGTGAACACAAAAAATAGACATTACACTAGACATAAAATTGGACGCAAAATTGGATGTAAAAACTAGACACGATTAATAACTCAGAATTAGATTCAATACTAGGCCCAAAACTATACGCAACAGTAGATGCTAACTGTTATATTTACTATTAATAATTTAAATTTAAATTCTTAATTAACAGTAGATGCAAAACCAAACGCAAAATGGATGCAATATTAGGAACAACACTAATTGTAAAACTGGATGAAAAACATGACGCAAAAGTAGACGTCACACCAAACGCAAAAGTGGATTTAAAAGTGGGCATCACATAAGGCAAATGTGGACACCAAAATGGACATCACACTAGACATAAAATTGGACACAAAATTGGATGCAAAAACTAGACACAATTAATGGCTCAAAATTAGATTCAATACCAGGCCCAAAACTATATGCAACAATAGATGCAAAAGTGGATTCTCGGTTGGACGCAAAATTGGACGCTACAGTTGGCATAAAATAGGGCGCATCATTCGATGTAAAACTAGGCACGGCACTAGGTGCAAAACTATAAGCAAAACTTGGCACAAAGAAAGACTTAAAACAAGATACAATATTGGATGTTAAATGAGATGAAACATTGGATGTAAAACTAGATGCAATATTGAATGTAAAACAGGATGCAACATTAGACACAAACATGGGTGCAACACTAGGTGCAACGCTAGGTGCAAACCTAGATGCAAAAAAAGACATCAACCAAGATGGAATAGTAGGTGCAAACCTAGACGCAAAATAAGACGTGAAATAGAATGATATTTTGGGCACAAATATGGACGCAAAAAAAGATGTAAAATGAGATGCAAAATTAAAAGTAAAACAAGACGTAAAACTAGATGCAATATTGGGCCAAAAAATGGATGCAAACCTAGAAGTAACATTAGATGCAAAATTGGGTGCCAAAGTCAATGTCAAATTAGGAGAAAAATCAGATGCAACATTGGATGTAAAACTAGGCGCCAAATTAGGTGCAAACAAGGACGTAACCAAGGGCACAAAAAAGATGCAATACAAGATGCAAAATTGGACAGAAATAAAGGTGAAAAAAAAGACGCAAAAAATGGATGTTAAAAAGGACGAAACAATATACGCAAAAGACGGTGTTTTACGAAAATGTACAATAGCATCAGGTTTAGCGTCGGTTTGTTCACCAAAACTGGGAAAAAGATTATGCTAAAATCCAGTGCTAAATTCGACACTAAATCCAGTTTTTGTTGTGGAGCTTTATGTGTTTGTAACTTTTCCCTCTTGACTATGTCATCCCCTTCATATATGTGTTGGAGTTTGTCCCACATTTCTTTTGTTGTTTCACAATGCATAATTTTTACAAGTTTTGACTCTACCACACCACACATAATTGCATTTCTGAATGAATTATTTTCACCAAGATTTTCATAGTTGCATCAGTGGGTGGATTTTTTGATATTGTGTATCTAACTTCAACAAATTGTCAAATATCAAATCCAAGTGCCATTATGTAGGCTTTGATTCTTACACTCCATAATGCATAGTTGAAGCCATCAAACAATGGTGGCATGTTTGTTGAAAGACCTTGTCTATCCATATCTTCCATGGAGATCTGCTTTCCAGTGGTCAAACTATATTAAAGGGTACATGCTATGATACCCATTGTTGGAATATCTAGCTATATTGAGGGGAGGTGAATCGGTATAGGACAATTTTTAGCTTTCAAATCTTATTTACCATTACACTAACTTTTCAACAAAATAAATTGTCATACATAAGACACAAAGATTTAACCTAAAAACATAATGAGGGAGAAGAAAACCACTACGAAAATGTTCTTTAGATAAATAAATATTACAATGATTCTCTAGCACCAACTCTCTGAATTTTTTATGAGCAACAACTGGAAGGAAGCACCAACCCCTTATATTCTTCAGCACCAACTCCCTACCTTGCACTACCCTGCCACCCTAAAGTAAATAAATTTGTCAACACTTCAACAATCACAATTCCTTCATGTAACTAGAGTCTCCTTATACATTGTAAATTTGCAATTAACAGATAGTACTCATTCCTTCTTCAAACACATCAGTCTAAAACAGTCATATATCTGCAGGTGCCATACGGTCCACAAACGATCTTTCTTTATTTGATACACAGATACTATGTTTTATCTATTCAACCAAGGGTTGTTTCTTTGCACATGTTCATTTGAGTCTTCATGCCTTTAATCCCCCTCAATAAATAGAAGTATTTCATAATCCTATAAGCTCCCAAAACAGAGACTTCTATCACATCATCAAACTAAGACCATTGATCTTTACTTTATTAGTTGTAAGAGTCTTCAGCGAGATACTACGATTTCAAACCAAAATAACATATCCAGTGATCCGTGATGAAAGATAACCTGCAACCTCTGCAATTTTTGCAATTTATTTGAGAAGATATAGAAGAAGTGTACCCTGTGATTTTTGTCCCATATATTTTCAGCGATCTATGATCTCAGTGCACAACGAAGAATATGCAGCTGCAATTTCAAAGTTTGACAAAAATATTTATGGAATTCAAAACGCCTGCAATGTCTACCTAACATCTGCAATCTCTATAAAAGAATATGTCTGCCATTTCAAAAGTCAAACACCTGCAATTTGTTGTGCTATTGTAGTTCTGGGATCTTCATAATAATTCCATCGATACCTATCATTAACTCTAGAATACCTATAATTAGAATGACACTTTTCTAATTTTTATTGAGATACATATTATTGCGCCGAGAGGCGCTCTACAGCCCAGTATGGGGAAGATCTTGTAACGTGATGTAACGTTACTAACATTTGTAACATGTCGGCAAAAAATAATAGTGATAGTGAATATAATGAGAGAGATCTTGTAATGTGATGTAACGTTTGTAACATGTCGGCAAAAAATAATAGTGATAGTGAATATTATGAGGGAGATTTTGTAACACAAAATAAAAAATAATATCACTTTAAAGTTATTTTTATTAATAAAAAATAAATTTTCTAATAGGCCAAAATAAATGTCGGCCACAAAAACAATGTAATATGGGGGAAATGTTGTAATCTTCCTACCTAACAAAACAATTAAAAAGTAAAAATTTAATTACTCGTAAAAAAATATGTGGGTCAAGAAAAAAACACAAAAAAATGTTGGTCTTGCACATAGTTTTAAAACTATGTGCACATGGTTTTAAAACCATGTGCAAGGCATTCTAAACAACTCATGGTTTTATTGTACATGGTTTAGGAGGCTTTGCACATGGTTTTTAAACCATGTGCAAGTCCTCCTAAACAACCCATGGTTTTTTTGTACATGGTTTAGGAGGGCCTTGCAAATGGTTTTAAGACCATGTGCAAGGCCTCCTAAACAACCCATGATTGTAGGAGGGCCTTGCATATCGTTTTAAAACCATGTGTGGGGAAATGATGCAATGTTTGTTCCTAACAAATAAAAAATTATAAAAAATATTATATGGCGGCCATAAATAATATTAAATATTAATAATAATAAAATTATATGTGGACCTTAAATAAAAATATGTGTCTTTTGGTTTGAATCAAATCAATGGATACCTAAGAAGAGGTTTGCAGCTTGAGAGATTTGATCCATCTCGGCACTTGATAGAGCCTAGGATTTGGATATACGCTGGTTTATTCAATGTGTTGTATATACTAAATATTGTTAATACTAAATATTGTTAGAGAATTTAATGCGGTTGTACAAGCTTGATAACTATTGAATCTTGAGCTGCTAGAGATCAAAAAGTCATCAAACCTGCTACTGCAGCATGCTAAATATTGAACCCATTGTCACATCCGATAAAACATTACAACATTGCATCTGAGATTTGACAGGATGGATATCAAGTTTTAGATTTTTACATTTTCCATCCAACACAAGTAAAACTTAAAAATTCGATTGCAATTGATGTGGATCCATTGTGGAAACTGAGGGGGAATTGACTAATTTCCTTCTCGGTCTACCACACTAATTTGTTTTATTGTTGAAAGTAACTTTAAAGAACATTTGAATGCGTTGCACATAGGTTTTTACATGTTTATCAAAAACCTGTAAATCGAGTAGCTTTTGGCATTTGCGAGGGTGCTAACAGCGATCTGACACCTGAAACGTGTCCCTCAAATGTTAGGGATTAAATGATTATTTTATTATAAAGTGGTTAATGAAATTGATATAAATAAGGGGTTTCTAGAGGTCATTGACATCAAGAGATATGGCAGGCTTTTCTATCTCTTTCATTGTAGGAGTTGCAGGCTCATAGAGTAAGGTAAGGTAAGGGGAGAATTCTTGATGCAAGAGGCTGATGGAACCAATTCCCCCGTTTTAATGAATAAAGTGTATTTGAGTTGTTTATGTGTCTATTTGTGTGTTGTTTAGCTGGTATTTTATGTTTTCATGTTGTAGAATAGTTGTTGCTGAAGATATTCTTGTGTGTAGGTTATGGTTTATTTAGGGTTATATTAAATAATGTAGGCACATGAGAAAAGTGTTCAATAAAATCTCTGTTAATCTATGTTAAACATTAGCCACTGGAGACTCAATAAACCACTAAAAGATTGAGTAAGAATATTACAAGATTCAAGCGAGTGTAGCTCTAATATAAACAGATTTATTGCAAATGAACGAGTTGGGAAAAGATATATATATTTTATCTATGTAAGCATGAGTGGGCCTAATGGTTAAGAGCATGTGTTTCCTCTTAGGAGGTCACGGGTTCAAATCCAGAGGGGGGTAGTGTATGTACACCTCTGTAGACTTTAGCAGTTAAATCGATGTGCAGAGGGGGGTCCCTTGTCCCACAAACAAGGGGGTCTCATACACCAATTTGGTGTCTCGCTTGGCGGTGACCTTAAAAATAGATTATTATTATTATTATTATTATTAAGTATACAAAACCCTAAATATTCGTAACAATAAACCAAAGAAAAACAATCCATTTTGTTTGATGGAATAAATCAAAATAATTACTCTATCTTTTCTCGGTACAACCTGAGTGGGCCTAACAGTTAAGAGCATATGTTTCCTACTAGGGGGTCACAAGTTCAAATCCATAGGGGATAGGGTATGTACACCTCTCTAGACTTTAGCCAGAGGAGTAGTAGACTTTTGTAATGTTTAAATAATTAAAATTTGTTTTTTTTAAATAAACTTTAGCAGGGTAGAGAGGGGTCTTATACGCCAAATTGGTGTCTCGCAATATTTTTTTCAGAAAGAAAAAAGCATGTCCTTGATATTCATTATAGAATCAAACGGCATCTGATGTGCCATCCCAAAACAAGGGTTACAGTCAAGTAAGTGGATATATGAAGTTACATACTGCTAATCTCCATGAACATGTCACAACTCAACTGAACTGCAGTGGGGGAGGTCTAAGTGCAAATCCAACAAAAACAAGTTCCCATCAGAAATAACTATCAAACTATACCATATCTACTGTGGACAAAAGAGCACAGAGCTGCAATTTAAAGGAGCCCGCTCCATAACAATCACAAAAAAGGTGCAAGAAAAATAGGGAGAACAAGCTCCATCACCAGGCTCAAATGAGCTTGAAGGTGTCATGAGAGGTCAAAAGGCCTTCAAAAAATTTAAAGTAACAACCAAAACCCAGAGCCAAAGAAAGAGTTGTTTTAGAGAGGCGGTCTGCGAGCTGATTGTGTTCACGGTAGATATGGCAGAAAGACATCTCTAGAAAGCAAGAGCAGAGCTTTCTAGTTTCCCTACACCAGTGAAAGAGTTCAGGAGATGAAAGGGCAGTTGTACCCTTTTCCCAATTTATAATGACTGAAGAGTCACCAAATACATTGAGTGTGGGAATCCCCATCATTTGGGCAGTAAGAAGAAGAACCCAAAGCCCTACCAATTCTGCTTTAGTGTTAGTGCATTTTCCCACCCCCAATGCAAATTCGAAGGAATGTGACTCATTCAAGAACAAGCAGTAACCAACTCCTCCTTCATTTTTTGCAGATGGCCCATCAAAAAATCCACAGGGATAGACAAGCACAGGACCAGGGCCCAAATCTCTTGTCTTCTTTGCCTTATAAGCAGGAGGACATTACATCTATGAGGAATATGCTATTTGTTGGATTAAGCATAAGACGGACAACTTTTTCCCTTCGAAAATATAGATGTTTCTTGCTTTCCAGATAGCCCACATGGTGTGAAAGGGAAGATAGCAACATGCTGAGTGCTTAGAAAAACAGGCAGTCCAATTTTCTAGAAACGAGCAGAGATTATCAAACTGGAAAGAAGGAGTGATATGATGCTGATCACTCAGGATAGAAAGAACATTCTTCCATATAGAGCAATGGAAAAAAATATGTTGTACAGTGTCTTCATCCACGCTGCAAAGTGCACAAATACCAAGCCCGGTCCAACCTCGCTTCTGGAGATTATCCCATGTTAGTAATTTATTCATCAATGCCAGCCAAACAAAACAGCTAATTTTCTTGGGCAGAGAGCCAGACCAGATGAGAGCAAGTAGCCTGCTTCCAGTCGGGGGAGATAAAGATTGGACAATGCTATCATATACCAAGTTTGCAGAAATAGAACCATCAAACTTATTGTATGCCCAAATTAGAGAATCGGACTGTGTATTGAGTCGAATACCACCTAATTCCAGATCCCTCGTAAAAGAATCCCAAGCAATTTTCCAATCCCCAGCAACACACAGATCCTCGGCCGTATACCAATAATGGTGTAAACCAGGTAGGGTATTACAAGCTTGAGATAGTGTGGTAATATCCAGATCCTCTAAGAAATCTCAAAACCCCGCAGGCAGTGATAGCGAGCTGGATGCACCAATGATTGGATCAATGCCAATAAGGACATCATGTCCATTGCCCACCTGCCAGACAAGGCTTCTACCAAGCCAAGGAAGGGTTTGTAAGAACCCCTTCCAGATAACAAAAACCCCTCGAAGGTTGAAGTTTTTACCTCTGAGCCAAGCCATCACCGAGAGATTCTTCAAATATTTACTGATAAGCACGTGATGCCATAATCCATCATTATGCAGAACCATCCAAAGATTCTTTAATCTCAATGTAATGCTGAACCAATGCAGATTCTTAATGCCCCATCCCCCATTCTCTTTCAGCCAGGAGAGGTGCTTCCAATTGGACAGATGATACCTGTGTTTGTTGCCTGAAGAGCCCCATAAAAAGGCAAAATTTAAACTTTTGATTTTATGTAAAACAAATACTAGAATGGGGGCAAGGCCCAACCAATAAACCGGGATGCTAGACAATACAGCTTACACAAGGATCAAATGGCCACCAAGAGAGATTAACTTATGTGACCAGTGATAGATTCTTTTTTCAAATTTTTGTATCAGCCAGTTCCAGTCGTTGACCTTATACCCCAAAGGCTTGATATAATAGCCCAGATACTTAAAACCAGAGACGATAGGCTCCATTCTATAGGGTAGAACCTGAGCAATTTCAGTGAGGATATCCACATCCATATTGTTGTAGAGAAAGCATGATTTATCCATACTAATGCACATTTCAGAGGCCTTACATAAAATACTCAAAATAACATCGAAAGCAATCCACTCAGGTAAGGTGCCAGTGCCCAACAGGATCACATCATCCACAAAGAGGAGATGTCTAAGGGCAAGAGTAGAAGAGATTTTGATACCTCTGATGAGACCATGTTCCCTAGCAATATATTATTATTATTATTACAAAAGTGGGGCTTAAACAAATACACTAGGAGAGTAAGAGCCCCACAGGAGTTCAACCTAGAAAATTAGTCATACAATATTGTGTTAAAACCATAGTAGACTTTTTGTAATGTTTAAATAATTAAAAAAAAAATTTAATAAACCTTTAATCTCTTTGTACACCAACATAGAATATTTGACTTATTTCAAATTGTTCGAAATTTAAGTATATGAAAAACCAATACAGCAAAATTATGTTACTATGGTTAAAACACCATAAAATCATCGCCCAACTACCACTAAAAATTAGTAGTAAAGAAAGACTATGAATAACATCTGGAATCATTGTCTAGTGGCAACTTACAATAGAAGTTGGAGCGATGTTCACAATCGTAAAGTGTCAAGCTCAAGATAAACCCTAAGCAGAATATAACATCATCCTAAATAAGCCACGAGTGAGCTATGGATCCTGTAGTTTCCACTTGCTACTTAAACCCTAAGCTGACTCCAAGTATTTCCCTAAGAAATGCAGCAAATTTGACATGGCCACAGTATTCTTGGGCCATAATGCAAAGACCCTGATACAAAGAAAGGGTGCATTTCAGTATTGTAAGCTTACCGTTAACTCAAAACAAGAAAAATTGAACAAGGGAAATATGTTGCCCATAGGTTTAATGTGCCTTCCACTGCAACTTGAAAAATTGAACAAGGGAAATATGTTGCCCATAGGTTTAATGTGCCTTCCACTGCAACTTGAAAACATTTCATAGTATATGCATAAGTTAGAATGAAGGGCATTGATGGAACATTAATCTAAACAAGATTTCGATAGCAGTAAAAGAACAAAACTATACTCAGCCTCTCCTTCATTTGAAAGTGATAGTGTTGCAGTCACTACAGGAGTGGAGAAACTCTTTAAATTCCGTACTTAAAAGAGCTATTCTAGGCATAGAGCCTCAGGCCATACAAAAGAAAATAAACCATATTAGAAAAATCTCATCAGACAGGGAACTCTAATGGTTCTTCTCTCTTCAAAGTAAAATTAAAATATATGCTTCGAAAACACAGATGGGAGGTTCAGAGGGATAACCGTGAGTTGGTAAAGGCGTCATCGAATTCTTGAGCAAGTCCTCTAAGAGCATAGAATTCACCAAAAGTTCCATCTTGACAAACACCACAGAGGGCATCCCAACACTCCTCCTACACTAATTGGAAAATGTGAGAGTGGCCTGACGGGCTAGACCAACCAAAACAAAACCAGGACGGAGTACGATGTTCGCAAGTGGTTAATCCCTCTGCAACTAATACCAGGATTAGACTCTCGAGGGAGTTGAATTTATTCATGTGATAAATATTTTTTTTGTAAGTTCATAAGCTAATCTATTGAGTAAAAGTAATAATGGCATAAAAAGTGTTACAGAGCATAGAAACGGTCCTGCTAAAAGGAACAAGCAGGTATAGCAGTTCAGTCTGCCTTAGAGAAATAGGCATTCCTAAAATGTCTACCAGAGTGAGGGAAAACAAGTCCAAAAAAGAAGAGATTTTACTCTTTTACAAAAAAACATGTTTAGCAGACTATAGTTTGTGACATGAAAATTCCAAAATTCTTGTGACATAACAAAAAGGAGAAGCCTGAAGACAAGAAACATGTCTAAGGTTTGAAATACGGATCCTCGATGATAGGAGTCCTGAAGCTTGTGGAGCCTGTGGAGCCTAGAACATCCTTGTCGTCAAAGGCATCTTCATCGCTTGAGGTGTCTTCTTTGTTGTTGTTGTCTGCATCATTTTTTCTAGCTAGAGGACTTTTGATCGAGAGGGGCGTTGTTTACATCAGAGAAGCCAGACTGGGGTTACTTTTGTTGGCTGTGAAAGTTTTCATACGGCTCTACGGGGGGCGAGAGGAGGGTTCGTAGGGGGAATGATCGAAGGGGTGGGTGCGGAAGTGGGAGCAGGGAAGTCAGAGAGAGCCGGGAAAACTGTAGGTGCTAGAGGTGGAGGAGGGACGGCATCAGGAAGAGGATGGGTGGAGAAATGAAGAAGGAACCGAACTAGGAGGTTCTTGATAACCCAATAATTTATGCGGCGCTCAGGGGTACGGCTTGCAAGTGTCACAGGGATCATGAGAGATCGTCCTCCCAGTCATTGATCATGGTGTGAACAAAGTCTGGAATTTCAATCTTAAAGCCATCGCTGCTAGCCTGTGCGTTGAGCAGAATAGGGCGCTCAGTGTGAATACCTCTCCCTGCACCACCTCGACGAGGAATTCCTCTCTGGCGTCGTGACATTACTGGGAAACAGAGGCAGACCGGTGAAGCTGTAGGCAGGGAGAAGGCAGAGTGGGCAGGATGTAGAGAGCTGGGAGTAAGGAGCAAATGAGCAGGGTGATGGAAAGGCGAGAGCCTTGATTATTTAGCGCGACGACACATCAAACGAGAAGGCTCATTAAGGTGAGCCAGATGCGAGGTGACGAACATGTACAATCCAGCGACCGTGAGATCTCCATGTCCTATCCTGTGTTTAATGCACGCAGCCATTAGAAGCAAGTGACGAGAGGGTGACGTCAGGAAGATGACGGGGTGGCATTGTTGTGTGCCCTGTCACCTACATCCGTGGCCATAGTATTCAGATGAACACCCGCATCTAGGGATTCCTGTGATAAATATTGGAGTTGTCTAAACTAGCGCATTTTTTCTACTTTTCGGCCAATTTCTTGGTGCACGAAACCTAAAATTTATGTTGTTTGTCAAGTGATTTTAAGTACATAAATGAAATTGCCTAGCTCAAAAACCTAGGCACTCTCACTCGTAAAATCTAGCACTGTTCTTGGGCATTTTGAAACTTTTGTGAAGATTTATTGCAGGAAACCTGCAAAAAATAACCAAAAAAAGGCTTTAAAACGTCGTATGTTTAGACAAAACCATAAATATTGACTTGGGTCATGATATTATACCAGTAATTAGCACCCTGCAATCTAGCATTTAATGTTGTGGATACGGGGATGTAAACTGTTGGATTTGATCCATAGTGCAATATTTAATGCTACGGTCGCTTGTTGGATCTAATCCAACAATCAATCCACGAGTTGACACCTCCACAGCGGCATTATTAAATGTTGCATTGCGGGGTGCTTATTGTTCATCTAGTGGGCAAGTAATAAGCACTCCACAGTGCAGTCGAATTCAGTATGAGTGGCAAACAAAGAGTCATTTAAACCCGAGAACACGATGCAATCACCAGTGCGACCAAACCCACCATCCCAATAATTAAGTGTACACTTGGTTGGAGAATACATTGTTAGGTGTATTCAAAACATTAACATTGCACTAATGGGTGCTTATTGTTCGTCATGTTTTGAGTGGGAAACAAAGGGTCGTTTAAACCCGAGAACACGGCCTAATCAACAATGTGACGAAACCCGTCATCCCAATAATTAACTCGATGTACACTTGGTTGGACGATGCATTGTTAGGTGTATTCAAAAGATTAGCATTGCACTGTGGGGTGGTTATTGTTCGTCATGCTAGTCGATTTCAATACGAGTGGGAAATAAAGGGTTGTTTAAACCCGAGAACACAGTCCAATCACCAAGTGTGACCATACCCATCATCCCAACAATTAACTCGATGTACACCATGTTGGAGAATGCTTTGTTAGATGTATTAAAACCATTAACATTGCACTGCAAAGGTACTTATTGTTCGTTATGCTAGTCAAGTTCGATATGAGTGGGAAACAAAGGGTCGTTTAAACCTGAGAACACGACCCAACCACCAGTGCGACCAAACCCATCATCCCAACAATTAACTTGATGTACACCAAATCACTAATGAAAAAATGAGACAAAACCAAATCACTAATGAAAAAATGACAACAAACTTGTTGTAGGTGTCATGTACACAAAATCCACTTTCTCTTTGCATCTTGTTTCCACAACATCACTCAAAAATCATTACCATAAATATATCTTACATCCATCCTCTTTTATTAGTTGACAGAGAATTTTAGCTTTCCATGGAAATTCATAGACAGTGTAGCGAGTTGACCTATGGAATACACTTGTTGAGCTTTTCTGGAGTGAATCTATTGAAAGTTCTATTGACTAGCCTTATAGAACATTTTAGGTAGCCTAGTTACAAAGAATTTGGAAAATGTATTGAAATACAAGTCTAGAAATGAAAATACATTGAAACCATATCAGTCTGGCCAGTTGCAAAAGGCACATCATCTCCCCCTAACTTGATACCTCAGAACGACCATTAAAGTCTTCCCCCAATTATTGACATGAACGAAACTAGAATTTTTGTCCTTTGGAAGCTTGATCAATGAAAGTACCTTTTTCATCGTCTACATATTTATGCGTGATGGATCTTCTGTTTTTGTTTGTCCTGCTGAATACTACGAAAGGAGAAATCAAATATGTAAGAGAAATACAAGGTTTTTGTGTATGTACTTTACAATACGCAAGGAGAAGGAGAAATAGATCCAGATCATCAACAAGGTAGGAGATCAAATAGATCGAGATGATTGAGAGCATCCAGAGTCGTGGCATATGTTTCCATTTCCCAATACCATTAACTTTTCCTGGAGTACTTGTTGATAGAGCGATATGCCACTTTGCATGCAGATGAAGTAATGCGCTTTATAAATCAATTTTGGGAATGATACGTGGTAATTTTTTAATTTGGGAACTACACATGGTAAGGAGAAGGAGAATAATAATGGATGTTATTAAATTTGGGGTAGTGTGGGAATTTCTTCCTAAGATAGACAAAGTAGTGATTATCTAATTACCGATTTCTATGTCAAGGTATTGAATCTCTACCGTGCATTAAAAATACAACATTAATGCAAATCAAATTTCTCTTTGTGTTTTAGTTAAAAAATATTACTTATAAATCATTACCATAAATATGTCTTGTATTCATTGTATTTTATCAAATCTTGAGAAAATTTAGTAGTTTGTGTATATTCTTAGAGAATATAGTTAATTAAGTTGTGGACTTCTACTTCAAAGCTTTTCCTTGAACGTATTTACTGAAAATACTAATTAAATTAGCGTTATAGAGAATTTTAGCTTGCTTAGTTACAAAGAATTCCAAATTACAAATGTCTAAACATGGAAACACCTTAAAATCATTTATGTTTGGTTGATTTCAAAATGTACATCATCTTCGCTTAGTCAACCATTACAGCCCTTGGCCTCATGATTGGTGTTAGGATATTTAGACACTTAGGAGTTAGTTAAGATCAACTTGTGTAATATATCCATTAGGTAAAAGTGTGTTTCTTTATTATGCATTTGTAAATATTCTAATCCGATGGTCACGATATGTTATAGACATAGAGTGATCCGACAGTTCAACTTTTCTTAAATCATACCTACCATTGATCTGTGGCTTAACACCCGATTGGTCTATGATCTCTATTTAAAGAGCATAGAGGGTCCTTGGCTAGTTGATCGATTATGAGAATCTCATGTAACTTTCTTTATTTTGCATAATAAATTGCTCCAAGTAGCTATTTGGCTGGGGCCGTAGACTATTTCCCTCTCGAGGGTTTTAACCACGAGACAAACATTGGTGTATTGATCTGTGATCTATTTGTGTGAAGCGGTTGCTCAAGGTGTTCGGTCTTTTGGGAGTACCATGTGTACCTGAACATGGTATCAGAGCATTTATGAAGAGTCGCTTTCGGTTTTGATCAAGATCTACAACCTGTGTTGCCGAAACTTTGAAAGGGTTTCTGCTTCTGGATTTTTTGTACATTTGTGGCCTGTGGGAGTTGTTTCATTGCGTCTGGAGCGTCGTTTCCATTGGAAAATAGTTTTCGTTTCATCGAAAACTGTTTCCATTTGTTCCAGAAACACTCATTTCGACAAATCTGAAGGTATAATGTTAGAGTGACGGATTTTTTTTTTAAATCTCTCATATTTTATCAGTTTTATTATTAGATCTTTATTGTTTTAGTCTCGGACTGTTGCCTTCCCTGGTTGCGTATGCTCTTTGTCGTGCACCTTGCGCGATCGCGGCGAATCAGAAATAGTGAGAGAAAAGTTTTTTTCTTGTCTTCTCGGCTACGTATGCTCTTTGTCGTGCACCTTGTGCGATCACGGCAAATCAGAAACACCGAGAAAACTTGAAAACGTAGACTTTTCAAGTAAGCTAACCAAGATCTAACCCCATTGTGTCGAAAAGTTTTTTTTTTTGTTTTTGTTTTTCGTTTCTTTTTGTGATTTGCAGGAAAAGAAGGCAAGCACGGAGAATGAGAGAGAAGAGTTACCAAAAAAAAAAAACCCTTCATCTTTCCATCATTTTATGTACTTTTTAAACTTAGCTCACTTGGTCCAAAGTTGTTTTATTCCTTAATAAGTCTTAAGTTCAAGTCTTATTAAACTACTTTTTAGTGCATGCAATTTCTATTTTTAAGTTACTTTATTGTAAGAGTGCATTTCACATAAATTAAATTAAATAAAAAGTGAGTCACTTAAGTCTTTTTAATTTATTGCCGCACTATTTAAAAGTAACATTATTGTAAAAGTGAACATCATTTATTCTACCAAAAGTGATTCACTTAAAAGCAACTTTATTGTAAAATGATTGTGAGAGGTCGATCTTGGGAAGAGGGGGGTTCTTTTCTTTAGTTGTTCAAGTTAATATCTGCCACATCACAATTAGGAACATCTTCAACATTTTCTTTGATCAAGCATAACTTCATCATCCATAATCAGTTTTCAGTGCCGTTTTTTTTAAAACTGCATATTTTTTCGGGCTCTTTGCATTTAGACAGTTATTTTCTATTTTTTAGCCATTATTTTACAGTATGGTCGCCCCTTGTGATATTATACTTACAAGTTCTAACTATTTCTCATGGAAATCTCGTATGGAGGATGTTCTACGAAGTAAGAGACTTTTCAGGATAACCTCAGGGAAAGAAACAGAACCCACTGATGATGATAAATAAATTAAATGGGCAAATAGATGTGATGAAGGTCATGGATTGATTGGGATCTCAATCTCTACTGATTTGCGATTCCACATATCTGGAATTAATGAACCTGATATAGCTTGGGAAAAGTTGAAATCTGTGTTTGGTAAACACAATGAAATTCGGGGTCATCAACTTGAGAATGACTTGCTTTCCTTGAATCCAAATGATTTTTCATGCATTCAAGGCTATTTATCTAAATATAAAACTCTTAGACTTTTATGTGCAGAATGCAATATTAAGAAAGAAGACAAACAATGTATTTATCATATTATTTCCAAACTTGGACCTGCATATTATGTGTTTGTATCTACATTCTACTCCATGAAAGAATCATTGACTGCAGCTAGCTATCAAGAGCCTAGTCTTGAATCATTTTATGATTCCTTAATTAGAGAGCAAGATAAGCTCATTCACCTTGGAATAATTAACAATGCGGATACATCTAGGAAAGCCTTATTGTCCCAACAGAAAGAAAATTCCAAGCCTCCCAAGAAACAGAATTTTCGCAATAATAAGCCAAACAACAAGGGTCCCAAACCCGCTCAGTGAGCTCCTTCTTTAAAAAATGACAAAGGATCCAAGCCAAAAGGAAAGAAGACTGAGTGTCATTGCAATTTTTGTGGGAAAGATAATCATGATGAATCTAAGTGTTTCAAGAAGATGGCAGCCTTGGAAGCAGCAATGAAGAAGCACCACATCAGCCTAGATTCGTCTTAAGAATCTAACTCTCATGGACATGCACTTTGTGCTTCTGGTTACTCTTATACTACATCTTCTTCTTCTACTTCAAATGAATGGCTCATCAATTCTGGAGCATCTTATCATATGGCTAAGGATCAACCCATGTTTTCTACTATGCATGAATGTAACACCAAACAAATATTTGTTGGTGATGATAGATCTCTAAGTGTTGTAGGATCTGGAACAGTTCTAGTAGAAAATGGTCATTTTAGTGATGTACTATGTGTTCCAAAAATTTCTTTCAATTTGGTATCAGTCTATCAAATCACTCATTCATGTGAAGGTAAAACTGTGACGTTTACCTCACCAAGTTGTAATCAAGGATTTTAAAAATCTTCAAAATGTCCTTTCTACTGGAACTGTTGATGATATTACCAGGTTTTACAAATTTAACAACTTTGGGTCTTCACCTTTTCCTTCAGTTTTTGTTGCTCATAGTGATAACTTGAGCAAACTTTTGCATGAGCGATTTGGTCACTTAAATTATCGCTTATTGCAACAACTATGTAAATACAATGTGGTGACTAGTCTTCCAATGGTATTTTGCAAGGATGGTGTTTGTTCCGGCTGTGTACTTGAAAAACATCATCGGGACAGTTTTGACAAACATGCCTCTTGGCACGCCTCGATTCCTTTGGAGCTTGTGCATAGTGACTTGTGTGGTCCTCTTCCATCTGCATCATTTTCTGGTTTCAAATATTTCTTAACTTTCATTGATGACTACTCCAGACGCACTTGGGTTTACTTCCTAAAACTTAAGAGCGAAGTATTTAACATGTTCTTGGCCTACAAGGCCCTTGTTGAAAAACAATCTGGTCATCAAATTATTAAGGTAAGATCTGACAATGGAGGAGAATATGTTAACAACAAGTTCACTACTTTCTGCACTAAACAAGGAATCTAACAACATCACAATGTTCCATATACACCACAACAAAATGGTGTAGGTGAATGGAAGAACCGCACTTTAAAAGAAATGGCTAATTGTATGATCCAATCTAAGGGACTAAGTCTTCAATATTGGGCTGAGGCCATAAATTGTGCAAATTACATAGTTAATCGCACACCCACTAAAGTTTTACAAGGTATAACACCGGAAGAAGCATGGAGTAAAATTAAACCAGATGTAAGTCACTTTCGTGTGTTTGGTTGTGAAGCATGGGCTCACATTCCGGATGAAAAACGGAAACCATTGCAGCCTAAAAGTGAAAAGTGCATATTTGTTGGATATTCAGAAGATGTAAAAGGTTATAGACTTCTTCAGCCACATTCTCATGATATAATCATTAGAAGAGATGTTAAATTTGATGAAAATATCTTGGCCTGCGAGCCTAACTTGGCGGGTGTGCCATCTTTGGCCTGCGAGCCTGATTCAACGATTGTGCCTTCTTCTTCTTCTTCCAACTTCCTTGATAGGTTTCCAACTCCAATTTCTGATGATGACAGTGAGGATGAAAATCCACCTCCACCTGCTCATGTTCATCAAATTGCACCAGCACCAATACTTCCTTAATGGGTTCCTTCAACATGTGAAGCAGCTGGTGATCTTGCCGGTGATCCTAGAGATCAACGTTGAACACATTCTCAGTTTTAGCGAGCCTCTTCTCTTTTTGCTCAAGTTTCCGAGAATCATGATCTAGAAACTTTTGCAGAAGCTTCAGGAAATCCAGATTGGGATGCAGTTATGGATGAAGAATATCGTTCCTTAATGGCGAACGATATTTTGGATCTTGTTCCTCTTCCAAAAGGAAGAAAACTTGTCAGATGTAAATGGGTCTACAAAACTAAGTATGCATCAAATGGAAGTGTTGAAAGACTTAAGGCAAGGTTAGTTGCCAAAGGTTTTTCCTAAGTTGAAGGGATTGACTACAATGAAACATTTTCTCTTGTCGCAAAAGTGAATTCCATCTGCCTTGTTCTTTCCCTTGCAGCCTTACATAACTGGGAAGTCCATCAAATGGATGTCAAGTATTCCTTTTTACATGGTGATTTACAGGAGGAAATTTAGATGGAACGACCTCCTAGATATGTTTAGGATAACTCTAGCCTTGTCTGTCTCCTTAATAAATCCTTATATGGCCTTAAGCAAGCTCCTAGAGCTTGGTATGCCAAAATGGATAGCTTTCTCCTTGACACTGGTTTTTCTAGATGCCATTTTGACCCCAATGTCTATACCAAGAAAGTAGGAAACCATCTCATCATACTTGTTCTTTATGTTGATGATCTTATCCTTACTGGTAGTGACCCTAAACTTATAACCCATGTGAAATCCAGTCTCAAGCAAAATTTTGAAATGTCATACTTAGGACATTTGTATTATTTTCTTGGTCTCCAAGTCTTGCAAACCAAAGAAGGAATCTTTCTTTCCCAATCTAAGTATGCTTGTGACCTTCATCGCTTCCACATGGAATATTGTAAACCAACCCCTTCTCCCTTCCAGTCTAGATTCAAACTTTCTGCCACTTGTACTTCCCCTGAAGTAGATGCCACCTTGTATCGTCAGTTTGTTGGTAGTCTTTTATACTTGACTCATTTCCGTCCTGACCTTTCCTTTGTCGTTGGTTGTGTTGCCCGTTATATGCAAACTCCTCATGAAAGTCACTGGAAAGCAGCAAAAAGAATACTTCAATATATTCGAGGTACATTTCAGTTTGGGATTCATTACAGTACAGGGGGGAAACCTTTGTTGGTTGGTTTCACTGATTCAGATTGGGCCAGCGATCCTGATGATCGAAAGTCTACTGCAGGTTATGTTTTCAGTCTAGGACCTGGACCTGTCACTTGGGCTTGTAAGAAACAACAAGCTCTTTCTCTTTCTTCAGCAGAAGCAGAATATCGAGCCGCAGTTAATGCTAGTCAGGAAGCTTTATGGATTTGACAGATCCTTTCAGAGTTTGGATTCAAGCAGCAGCAGCCTACTCCACTTTGGTGCGACAATCAAAGTGCCATCAAGCTTTCCAAAGATACAGTTCTGCATTAGCGCAACAAACACATTGAGCTACACATGCACTTCATCAGAAATCTTGTTCATGATAGTGTTATTGAAGTTCTCTATTGCTCTACAGATGATCAAGTTGCAGACATCTTCACCAAGTCTCTTACAGAAGCGAAGTTTTCTAAACTTCGATCTATGTTAGGAGTTCAGGAATGTGTCCTTAAGGGGGGATAGGCTCTAATTCCTCATTCATTCTCCTAATTGTGTCACTTTTGTAAATCCTTCAATCCTATCCCAAGTTGTTCTTAAGGGGGGATGTTAGGATATTTAGACACTTAGGAGTTAGTTAAGATCAACTTGTGTAATATATCCGTTAAGTAAAAGTTTGTTTCTTTAGTATGCATTAGTATGCATTTGTAAATATTCTAATCCAACGATCACGATATGTTCTAGACATAGAGTGATCCAACGGTTCAACTTCTCTTAGATCATACCTACCATTGATCCGTGGCTTAACACCCGATTGGTCTATGATCTCTATTTAAAGAGCATAGAGGGTCCTTGGCTAGTTGATCGATTATGAGAAGCTCATGTAACTTTCTTTCTTTTGCATAATAAATTGCTCCAAGTAGCTATTTGGCTGGGGCCGTGGACTATTTCCCTCTCGAGGGTTTTAACCACATGACAAACATCGATGTGTTGATTTGTGATCTATTTGTGTGAAGCGGTTGCTCAAGGTGTTCGGTCTTTTGGGAGTACCCTGTGTACCCGAACAATTGGCATGAACGAATTTAAATTCATTTTCCTCTTAAATCTCGATCGATGAAAGTACCTTTTGCATCATGTGGTTTTTTGTGCAATAGATATTGCATTTGCATCTATCATGCCAATATGCAACGTGAAATAAAACTATGATACAAATTCAAAGTGTTTGCATCCATCTTGCTAAATACACAAGGAGAAATAGATCTAAATCATCACAATGGAAGGAAAAATAAATCATGATCATCAAAAGATTCCAGAATACTCTCATGTGCAATGGGTGTTTCCATTTCCCAATACCACTAATAACTCCTAGAGGTGTTCCTAGTACTTGGATGTGCCACTTAGCACTGGGTTGTAGCAATGCAACTTTTGACTTTGAGAATTATATATGGTGGGTGGAAGGAATGTTTGAATGGTTATTGTAGGATTGGGATTAATGTGGAAACTTCTTAATCACTTGGTGAATCCAATATGGAAACTTCTTAATCACTTGGTGAATCCAATAATGCTTTAATTAGTAATTTTTTGAAAAGCAAGTTATCAAATCTTTGCCCTACATTTAGTACATATGACTAAGTATATTCATAACATTATTCTACCAGATTTTGATTGTAGGACGCATATCCATAAAATTAACTATTCATAACATAGAGCGGCGGGTGACATTTGATGTTTCACTAAGTTAAGTATATTATTATTTATCATCGATATGTTGAATGTCATCATTTAACACGACACTATCATAATACACATCCTCAAATAGTATGGTAGCATTAGGGCATAACCATCCTCATCTCAAGTATGTAACTTAGATTGATTATTTGGATAAATCATTCATCAAATGATTTACTTCCTTTGCTATGTTGCACTATGCAGGTGTTTTATTACCATTACAACATTCATTCTCACCTTCCAAGTATAATTTCCACCACCTCTTCCTCATTTATATCATTTAAACATAATTCAAAATAACATCTAATAAGAATTCAATAAGCATCTAACAAAGTTGTAACATTTCAAAAAAGATTATGCCTTATCAAAAATAAAGTTTATCAATATTTAGAACAATCACATTCGAGATATACAAGTAAAGTTATTTGGCATTTAATGTGTCGTATGAAACAATTACACAATCCATGAGCAAAGAAAGTTTTGTAAGTTCAATGGAAGTGATTATTCCCACTTACCATGTAAGGAATTTTAAAATAATTCACCACTAATGAAGAAACTGCTTAGGGTCCACATGCACCAATCACATGTTTTCTCAACTATAACGATACCACACTAAAATAAAAAAGCATAGTCAATATTTCTCGCTAATGTGGGATGTCTAAATAACAATTGGTGGAATAATAATCCAGCAAATGTCTATGAGATACAAGTAGAAAAGAAGGTCCTTCCTTTGTACATAGCTTTGCCACAAATACTAAAAACCAAATAAAAGTTTCAATATTTTTCTTTGTTATAAGTAGCTACATTATAATCATCCTCTAACTGGATACTAGCCCCACCCAGTGTTAGGTGTGGAAAACAAAGGGAGTACATTGTTTTACAGAACTAGTTAAATTCTATGAAAAAATTGTTGTGCACATTGTTATTAGCATTACATGTGTTATGTGTGGAAAAGACATGTAAGTGAAACAGATAAATAGATAAATAAAATAGTGAAGAAGCAGGTAGTCCTTGAAGCATGATGGGAAAAGGTTTGGACCAGGAAAGATTAAACAAGCGTCATCAAAGATATTGATGGCAACCTTGCAGGTAAGAATTAATCTTGTTTTATTGCATTTAGTTGGAAAATCATGTGAGGATTCTATTTATGATAACATGTGTAATAAAAAAACATATTTATACTATTAATTATAATGTATGATATTAACATTGAGCTATAAGAATCCTTGCTTTGACCTTCATCATGGCATTCATGATGTCAATAGTGTCCAAAGTGTCTTTATCTAAGTTATTAATCTCTTGTAGATGGTTTTCACAAATATTCACAACACTTCTCTTGTACTGGTACTTAAATCAGATTTGTCAAACATATGACACATTTGGTTGTGTTAATGGTTCTATTTGTTGTATGTTACAGTTCCACTTGATTGAGGGAAGTTTTACTATTTAGCTTTTCACTTACGACTTTTAGCCCATTTAAAGGTGTTCCACATCCTTTGAATTTTTGAAACAAGATTCCATGACCTCTCAACTTTGGCATTCATTTTGCTTCGATTAAACATTAAACATGTTACTCCATGCATGCATAGGTCCCACTTATAGCACCAAAACCTCTACCTAGATTTGAACAACACCCAAAGAGTGCAATAAATAGAAACAATTAAATGCATTAAAATTCCATAGCACTGTAATGGTGGATGTCATATATAGAATGTGTACCATGGGATCACCCATGTTTGAATACAAAAGCAATCTAGCCAATTATTTTCAAGAGTAAATGTTCGCCCAAAAATCCATAGAATCATGATTGTATTTCTAGCCATAAGATTCACATATAGAATTATAAATGTTTCTAATAGGCCATAAGATCCACATATAGAACTTGGAAAAGTATGGCTTTGTGAGTAAAGAGAAATCCAATCACAAATGAAAAAAATTAGAGAAATCTTGTTGTATTAGGTACACAATCCACTTTCTCATTTGCATGCCAAGAACATTGTAAAACTGATTTTTAACTTTAAAACCATATCATCATATATGTAGTGTTCTTCTATGCACTTGTATTTTAAATATATTGCTTCCTTATATAAAAATAAATTTAGTGTTATTATTGAAAATTGTTTTGTATAATTATTGATAATAGTATTAAGGCAGAAGATTTAAGTATGAATCGTATAGTTGGAAAGATTTAGTGACTTATATGCTATGAAATAGAGTATGCATGATCTTGTAATTGCTCATTTAACTTGAAAGAATCTGTTGCACTTCAGAGCACATCTACAACTAAGTTTCATAGTAAATAAAACCTCAAAGCATCCCAGAGTTCCAAACAAAACCTTATATTTTTCCTCACTTCCTTACTTTCTCATAAGAGTTGGATTTCCATTTAGTCTTTACTTTGTTACAATTGTAATTTAATATGAATTATACATAAGTTTGTTTTAGGTTCTCCCTAAATTGATTGGTTTACGTGCAAAACAAAATGTGAAAAAGCAGTTATTTAATTTAATGTATTAAATATTTTTTGAATAGCTTCTCTTAGTATAGAGCAATGGGAAAAATAGTATGATTGTAAATAACATGCTTGCAAGGTGTACCATCACATGTATAACAATATATTAGTTATTTAGCTCTAGAGGCACTCCACATGGTTTTGTCTTGTATGTGAAAGTGACCATGCACTAGCTAGGCTACTTGACTTTGTAATGGTGTAATGTGACTTTTTATAAAGTATTCCCTTGTTTTATTTTATAAAGTGACTCTATGAGATCAAGTGCACTTATTTCATAAAGTGAAAAGTAACTTTAATAAAAATTAAATGATACCGATATTGGAGGGAAAGTTTCTCAACCATTGATTATGTAAAGGCAAGATTAAATCTTGGCCTTCGGATTTAGGGATTGGTGAAAGTGAAAAGTCATTTTCAAGTTATAAGAGAGAGCCTAGGGTAGTGTGCAAGACAAAGAAATCATTTTCCAATAGTGAGTATTTGGAAAGTTGATTCTCAGAGAGGGAGAAATTTCTCCAAGAGTTGGCATGAATCCCAAGGAGAGCATTTTTCTCAAGAGGGCACAAATCCCAAGGAGAAAGGCATGCTTCCCAAGAAGCATCTATTGTTGTACTGTATTGTTCGAATGTTGGGTCGTACTATATGAATTTACTGTCGGCATGCATTTCGTGGTGTTGGTTTTTTGCACACAAATCAAGGAGGGTCGTATAGGAGGTACGGATTTGTTGGGCATGCAAATCAAGGAGGTGTTGTTGTGGTGGAGGTCGTACAAGTCGTATTGTTGTTTTGGCATGTTTTCCAAAGTGCTTCACACATTTTGAGGTGTTGGTAGAATCATTTATTGTTGAATTAAATGTTGTTGAAAATTAATATTTTGTCTAAGAAACGCTGAAATAAATTACTCTTGGACTGGTTTTCCCCATAGGGGGTTTTTCCAGGGTCATATTAACCAAAATTTATGTTGTTTAATGGGTTTATCAATCTGTTATTACATGTTATTTTTCCGCTACTACAAACTTACTTTTTCAGTGTTTCAGCTTCATCGTTGATGGTTTAAATGCATGTGAAATATTTTTATTAATGATGGGTCAAGACCGAAATCTGAGTTAAGCTAAGTGTTTGACAAAAGGTTTGATTTTTTGTGTTTGTCAAATTTCTACATGGTATCAAAGCTAAGGCTCTATGATAACAGTTGATTGTGGGTGTAGTAGTATTGTTGAGTTGTTGGGAAAAGGTTCTTGTTGATTTGTTTAACAACTTTGTATTGAAAAACCTTATCTAAATATGATTTGCAGGTGGTGTGGAAAGAGTGAAACTCTTTTTCTTTTGGTGGATTGTTTTTACACTTTAAGATGGCTATGAGTTTGAGGTTGGACGATAAGCTAGATGGAGATGGAAATTTGTTCCTTGGAAGGCTAGGGTAGTGCTTATTTGGGAGGAGAATAAACAATGGGATGAAGTGGTGCATAGCACGCATGCAACTCCAATTCAAGTTATTGCTTCCACTGATGCACTAGCACTAGCAATCCTTTAAAAAAAGGACATCAAGGTTAGGCGGATCATCCTTGATGCAGTAAAAGACCATGTTATCCCACACCTCTCAGGTAAGGATCGTGCATTTAAAACGTGGAATGCTTTGACTGGATTATACAAGAGTTCAAATGAGAACCGAAAGATGGTTTTGAGGAAAAAACTGAGAGACGCCAAAATGACCAAGACCAAGAATGCTTCTTCTTCCCTGACTCGGATTTCTCAGGTTTGTGATGAGTTGGGTGTTGTTGGCGAGAAGGTTAATGATGAAGAGATGGTGAGAGTTTCCTTAAATAGTTTCTCTCAACCTTGGTGTGACTTTGTGTGTGTAGTTGTGGCCAGAGAGTATATCTTCATGGGCTAGACTTTGGGATGACTTCACTCAGGAGGAGCTAAGATCTAGCTCCACTTCCACGGGTCAATAGAATGCAGTTGCTAAAGAAAATGTTGCTCTTTCTTGCTAAGAGAAAGAAGAAGTCCAAGAAAGACTTAAGCAAAGTTCGGTGTTTTCCTTGTAGCTAGTATGGCCACCTTGCTTCTCGGTGTCTTGAGAAGAATAAGGAGGAGGAGGAGGAGGAGGAGGAGGATACAATTGTTGCAGCTTTAGCAGAAGTAGACGAATTTGCAAAAAGATTCGAGAATGACTTCTCGTTGTTCTCCCTTATTTCTAGTGTCGGTAGCAATGGAGTTGTTCAAAATGGTAATTGGTATATTGACAGTGGAGCATATCGTCATATGACTAGAATATGGCATATATTATGTATCATTTATGAGACTGATACAGACCTGTTTGTTCAGTCAGAAGGGGGACAAGCATGTGCAGTGCGAGGAGTTGGAAATGTTAGATTCCAACTTTGTCATGGAGGATACATCGAGCATGATGAGGTTCTCTTTGTTCCAGGGATGAGGGTTAACTTGCTCTCGATCTCAACCTTGGAGGAAGCAAGGTATTCAACATTGTTCCGGAGGGGACATGTGTGCATATTTCCAAATAGGGATGATCTGGAACATGTTTATATATAATCAGAGAGAGCAGGACTGATTGATCCACAGTTGATTGGTGATTGGTTCGGTGAGTTGTACAAGTTTAAAGCGCAACCCACAGTTGATGAGTTAGACGAGGAGCAAGAGGCTCATGAGGCTACATTGGCGCCAAGGTTACAATCTTGACTTCCGATGGAAGAGAGTGAGTCTCTTTTGAGTACTGGTAAGAGGCTCAGCTAGTATGAGCGGACCAATGCTCAAGATTTGAGAGTGGATTCTCCTAGGAGCTCAAGGTTTAGGGTGGTTGTCAGGAGGTTATCTTCATATTCGAGTTCGGTGCAGGTAGTAGCGTTAGTTCCAGGTTCATAGGGAGCTTCTACTGTGAACAATGTGATGGATTTTAGGACAATACCTAATGATGATGGCAGTGAGTACCTCCCTCACTAAGAGGGAGTGTTAGCTATTTAGCTCTAAAGGCACCGCATGTTTTTGTCTTGTATGCAAAAGTGACCATGCACTAGCTAGGCTACTTGACTTTGTAATGGTGTTTTTATAAAGTTGTTTTAAAGTGACTCTTATGCAATGTGACATTTTATAAAGTATTCCCTTTGTTTTATTTTTATAAAGTGACTTTATGAGATAAAGTGCACTTATTTCATTAAGTGAAAACTGATTTTATTAAAAATTAAATGGAACTGATTTTGGAGAGAAAGTTTGGCAACCATTGATCATGTCAAGGAAAGATTAAATCTTGGCCTTTGGATTTAGAGATTGGGGAAGGTGAAAATTCATTTTGAGGTTATAAGAAAGGCTAGGGTAGTGTGCAAGACAATGAAAACATTTCCCAGGTGTGAGCATTTGGCAAGTTGATTTTCAGAGGGAGAAATTTTTAAGGAGTGGACACGAATCCCAATGAAAGCATTTTTCTCAAGAGGGCACAAATCCCAAGGAGAAAGTCACACCTCCCAAGAAGCATTTATTGGTGTATCGTATTGTAAAAAAATTTAGTCATATTGTACGAATTCACTGTTGGCGGGAATTTCGAGGTGTTGTTATTGTTGCACACAGATTGAGGAGGGTCATATAGGTTGTATAGATTTTCTGGGTACACAAATAGAGTAGGTGTTGCTGTGGTGGATGCCATACTGTTGTTTGGGCACATTTTCCAAGGTGTTGCACACATTTCGAGATGTTGGTACAATCATTTATTGTTGAAGTAAATGTTGGTGTAAATTAATATTTTGCCTCATAAATGCTGAAATAAATTACTCTTGGATTGGTTTTCCCCATTAGAGGCTTTTCCAAGGTCATATTGACCAAAATTTATGTTGTTTAATTTGTTTATCACTCTGTTGTTACATGTTATTTTTCCACTTCTACAGACTTAATTTTTCAGTGTTTCAGCTTCATGGTTATTGGTTTAAATGCAAATGAAATATTTTTATTAGTGATGGGTTAAGACTAAATTGTGGGTTAAGCTAAGTGTTTGACAAAAGGTCTGATTCTTTTTTGTCAAATTTCTACACAATAGCTTCAAGAATCCTTTAATGGCATTCCTGGCATTGCATGCAAATCACGAACATAGCCACACATAGTTCCATACTTTCCTTCATTATTATGGGTTAGCATTTCATTCCAAAAGTTTGACGAGCATAATTTATGATTAGTTCATAGTTCGAGCCAAACCATTGGAAGTATATTTAATGTAGTTTGTATAGAAATTTCAACACTTTCCCAACCCGGTTTACAACTCCGTTTGAAACATTGTTTAATACCCAACCCAATTTGTATTATTGTTCCAAATTAGATTTTTCCCATAAACAACATAGGACTAAAACACAAGAAAAGCTTCTACAACATTTTCACTAACAACAAATAAAACACATTCAACCAAAAATTTCAAACACAATAATTTTGGTCCAATGACCCAAGAAAAACCCCAACCTCCGAGGAAAACTTGTGAGAGAAATTTTTATTATCTGGAAAATTTATAGCAATAGACATAAAATATTTTCAAACCAGCTTATCTCAACTGGATGAAATTTTTTGCCTCATTTTTCGTGCCCAAACAGAAAAACACAAACTCAAAAAATCTGTTGTAGTTGCCTCGAAAAACATGTTGTTGTGCGGACTGTACGGTAGCCTTAGGGACACACTGTACGGACTGTCTGTACTGCCTCGAAATCTGTGCTTGCAAACTACCTCGAGATTCATGTCTGCAAACTACCTCGGGATTCGTGCAAAGTTTTTCTACCTCGAAAAATGTGCCCAAAGACTGCCTCAAAAATCATGCATGTCTTTTTTGCCTCGGGATCTATGCTGTTGTATGGAATCTGTACCATACGGATTGTACGGATCAGCAATAAATGATGGTGTACCTTGCCTCGATTTTTGTGCCCTCTTGTTGTTTCCTTCCTAGAAATGTGTGCCAAGAAAAAATTGTTGTTGGTTCTATTTTTCTCCTCTTTCTCAGAAAATGGCTCTCTCTTCTTTCTCAAATGCAAAGTGCCTCTTCACTTGGAAACTTTCCATTTTGGTAAAAAAATTAAGGTGAATGAAAAGCCATCTAATCCTAGGGCTCATATTAGTCTAGATGAGTGGTTGTGACTAAAATCACTTTTCTCCACAAAATAATTAATTTCACTCACTTTTTAAATATTTCACTTAAATTGCACTTTATTCTCTAGTGCAATTAATGATCATCTCAGTCATTACTATAAAGTCCAAGTGACTCAAACCCATTTTCCTAGTGACTTAGACAAAAGTCACTTAGGGGAACAATTCCTAGGTAAATTTCAACACTCCCTCTTACAAAGGAAATATTTCTTCACCACACCCAACTTGTCTTTGAAGTTAATAAACTTGTCTCTTCCAAGAGACTTTGCCAGGATATCTGCAACTTGCCCATCAATGGAAATGTACTACAATGTCACTACTCATCTCTGAACATAATCACAAATGAAATGATACATGATCTCAATATGCTTTGACATGTTGTGACATACAGGATTCTCATAGTTGGATGCAACTCTGATTGATGCAGTAAATCAACGTACGCCTCAGCTCCTGATCAAATAAGTCCACCAGCAACTTGTGAAAAAACAACGCTTCGCAACTAGCCTGACTAGCTGCCATATACTCGACTTCTGCAGAACTAAAAGAAACGGACTTTTGCTTCCGACTGAACTACGACACTGCTGCCGAACCCAAACTGAAACAACATCTGGAAGTGCTCTTCCAGTCAGCCACATTGTCTGCCCAATCTGAAACTATGAAGCCAATCAATATGATCCCATCCGATCTCCTGTAGTCCAGGCCATACTCCATTGTTCCTGTAAGGTATCTCAAAACATGTTTTGCGGCTACTCAGTGCACTCTCCTAGGCTCCACCATGAACTGACTGAAAATATTCACTGCAAAACACAAATCTGGCCTGGAGTTAACCAGATACATCAAATAACCAACATTAGGGGAATTTTGAGGTCTAAAATGGGCCTCATAAGAGATATAATAAAATAATATGAATTAGTCATTTTGTGGGGAAGGTTTATCTACAACTCACCTCTTACACTTCAATTTATGTAACTATGGTTGAGTTAAATTGAAAAGATGTCTAAAAATAAAATAAGAAAAAAATATCTTTGATATGACTAGAAATATAAGTACTT
>LPNX010134669.1:256785-492740 GCA_001517045.1 Pseudotsuga menziesii
TCAAACAATGTCACCTCAACTATAATAGATGATGTCATTCTCTGGAATGTGATTGGTTCTTTTAAAGTTGATTTAGATAGTATTTTTTTTGTTTGGAGGCCTATTTTAGACCTCAAAATTCTCCTTGTGCTGACGATATAGTGTAAGATCCATCAACTCTTCCTCATAAGCATGAAGCTTCTTCTAGTTCATGACCATCGGTATAGATATCGACCTGCAATCCTCCATCTGAAATCTCCTCAGAATATCAACTACATCATTTCCTCGTCCCAGGAAAATATGGCCAAGCTTCTGCCAAACCTCCAATCCCAAAAAATAGTGCATCAATCCAATGTCTTTTATCTAGTACTTTGAAGCAATATCTTTCTTGCAAGCTGCAATATGTCTCTCTCCTCTTGTGATAAACAAGGCATCCACATACAACAGAAGAATGAGCGGATCATCTCCAACCATGATGAAATAGAGATTCAGATCTGCTTCACTCTTCTGAAAACCCATCCACTGCAAGTAAGAATCAATCCTGGAGTACCAAGCTCTAGGAGCTTGCTTCAACCCATACAAGGCTTTCTTCAGCCTACAAGCATGAGACTCTCTCCCATGAATCTCAAAGCCCTAAGGCTACTCAACATAAACCTCCTCCTGCATGATTCCATTGAGAAATATGATCTTCACATCCATTTGATGGATTTTCACATTCATTTGATGGATCTTTCAACCCATCTCCGCAGCAATAGAAATCAATGCCCTGATCGAAGTATAACGAGCAACCAATGCAAAGGTCTTCATCATAATCAACTCCCTCAACCTGTGAAAACCCCCACGCCACAAACCGATCCTTGTACTTCTTAACACTACCATCTGCAACATGTTTTAGCTTGTAAAGCCAACAAGAAGTCACCACTGACTTCCCTTCAAGTCTCGAAAATATCTCCCAAACATCATTCTTCATGATGGAATGGTACTCTTCTATCATGGCATCTCTCCAAACATGATGCTGAGAGGCCTCCTGAAAAGTAGAAGGCTCTGAATCACGAAGACTATCAACCAATGCCATACCCAATCTATCTATCTGGCATCTTAATAGCCCTCACTGGCTCCTTGGGTGTCCCAAACTCCTTTGCCTCCTTCAAGGTGTCCCGAAGCCACTTAGGCTTCTTCCCTAAAGATTGCTACCACACTGGTCTGTCCTCATCTGATGAACTACCAGAGGTAAAAGACCCAATAACCTGTGAACCAAAACCTGGTGTACCAACAACTGGTGAAGCCTCTGATCCTGAAGCTCTATATGGTGAACCTGTAACCTGAGACCCAAAACATGTCCCTGAAGATCCTGTTGGTTGAACCACTGAACCCCGGAATCCTGTGAACATGTCTGCTGCACTGAAGGTACCTGTGAAACTACCTGAGGTGTGGGAACCTGTTGCTCTCCCTGCTCTAACTCTTTAGACTTCTTGAAGGCCCGCTCCTCAAATCTCACTTCCCTCCTCACAACCACCTTCCTCTAAGAAGGAAGATAAATGTGAAAGGCCTTCGAAGTCTCATCATACCCGACAAAGATGTCTCTCTCTTCTTTGGGCTCAAACTTTGTCATCTTCTCAGAAAAAGCATGTGAATAAGTCAGGTAGTCAAATATCCTAAAATGACTCACCTCAGGCTTCTTGCCTATGAAACTCTCATCATGTGTCGTGTTCCCCACGTCACGATGGGGACTCTTCTTCTGAAGATAAACAGTTGTACTGCATGCCTATGCCCAAAGGAAGAAAGGAAGTGACTGATCAAGTAACATAGCTCTCGATGCTCTAACAATAAATCAATTCTTCCTTTCTACCACTCCATTCTGCTCAAAAGTGTATGGAACTGTCAACTACCTCTGAATGCCCTCCTGTCTGCAAAACTCATTGAACTCCTTGGAGGTACACTGACCCCCATTGTCAGATCTAAGTGCATGAATCTTCCTCCCTATCTGGTTCTCCACAAGATCTTTGAACTCTTTGAACCTCTGCAAGACCTCCTTAGATTTATTGCTCTTCAAAAAGTAGATCCAAGTTTTCCTGGAATGGTCATCGATGAATGTCACATAATACTTGAACCCTCTCAGAGAAACAACTGACATAGGACCCCATAAGTCAGAATGTATCAAGTCAAGAACTCTTGTTGACTTCGTATTACTGCTCGTAAAAGCAGTCTTGGTGTACTTTTCCAAAGCACACTCCCTGCAAACATCACTATGCTCTGTGTTGAACTCTGGCAAACCTGTAACCATATACCTCAACAACCTCAAAGTTGGATGATGCAGATGAGCCATCCTCCTATGCCACAGCTCACAAAGTTCGTTGTCACTACTATGTGCCAAAGCATGTCTAGGCTGAAACAAGAGCTTGTACAGTTTCCCACATCTGACTCCAATGGTGTACGAAGCAGATGATCCTGCAGTCTTGGGAAACACACACACATGTCCATCTAGGAAGGATACCCCAAGACCTCGATCCTCGATCATGGAAACTGAGATCAAGTTTTTTTCATCTCATGGACAAATAATACATCTCTCAAAATCATGGGACTCATGGACTCTCTATGAAAAGTAATGGTCCCACGTCCAACTACTCTGACAAGCGTGTCATCCCCCAACACTACCTCCACATCAATCTTTGCCTATGAAAGCTCGAAGAACATCTCATGCACCTGTCATGTGGCTTGAAGCTCCACTATCAATGTACCACATGCTGGTGGTGGATGCACTCAAAGAATGGCCTATCAAGAAGGAATACTCCCTCTCAATATCTATATTTGCACTGGTGATGATGGATGCTCTCTCTCTATCAACCTGCCCAGCACAAAGAGAAAACTCTCTCAAAACTCACTGCAAAATCCCCAACCTCTGTCGAAGTTGTTGGCTGCTACTGCTTCTTCTTCTTCTTCTATGGACGCTTCCCAGCGTAGTGCCCCATCTTTTGACAAGCAAAGCACTTCATAGTGCTCAAATCTTTCTTATGCCCATCCTGTTGCTTGGCCCCAACCTTCTTGGGACCCTTCTTAAACTGCTTCCCCTTTGCAGTGAATGCCACATTCTCCTCATCATCCCTACTAGTAGGAGCGCTGCCCTACACAAGACCTCTCTGGGTCTCCCCCTGAACAAATCATCACAAATCCTGTCCCATGAAGGTAAGTTCTCCTTGGCTACTATGGCCTCCACAAATACAGCCCAAGGCTTTGCAACCCCATTCAAAACTATCCGCACTAGCTCCAAACCAGTAACAACCTCCCCCACTGCTGCAAGCTCATCTCTCACCTGAGAGATCCTAGTAAGGTAAGATATCACCTCCTCAGTTTTGGTCATCTTGATACTTTTCAACTTCTCCCTCAAAACCATCTTTCGATTCTCATTTGAGCTTTGAAACAAGCTGGTCAAAGCATCCCACATCTGAAATGCACGGGTCTTACACGAGATGTGTGGGATCACATGGTCTTTCACTGCATCGAGAATTATTCTTCTAGCTTTTATATTCTTGTTGAAGGCAAAAAGTGTTGTTGCATCAATGGTAGAGGGAACAACAATAGAACTGATGTAGTGTTATGAACCACCTCATCCCACAACTCATTCTCCTCCAATATCAACACTAGTCTAGCTTTCCATGAGACAAAATTTCCAGCCCCATCAAACCTATCCTCCAACCTAAACCCTGTAGCCATTTTCTATGCAAAGTACACGTTTCAACAAGGTGTTGCCCATTGACAAAAGAAATCACTGAAATCTGAAATTTTTCATTGTGTATAAGTCAACCCTCTCTTTAACATAGCTCTTATACCATGTAGAAATTTCAGCATATTCTCAACCCGGTTTACAACTCCGTTTAAAACATTGTTTAATGCCCAACCCAATTTGTATTGCTACTGTAAATTAGATTTTTCTCATAAAAAACATAGGACTGAAACACAAGAAAAGCTTCTACAACATTTTCACTAACAGTAAATAAACCACATTTAACCAAAAATTTCAGACAGTATTTTTGGTCCAATGACCCAAGAAAAACTCCAACCTCCGGAAAAAACTTGTGAGAGATTTTTATTTTTCTGAAAAATTTACAGCAATAGACAAAAAATATTTTTAGACCAACTTATCTCAACCAAATGAAATTTTTTGCCTCGTTTCCTGTGCTCAAACAGAAAAATACAATCTCAGAAATTGTGTTGTAGTTGCCTCCAAAAACGTGTTGTTGTATAGACTGTACGGCAGCCGTAAAGATGGACTGTACGAATTGTCTGTACAGACCTCAAAATTCGTGCCTACAAACTGCCTCAAAATCTATGCATGCAAACTATCTCAGGATTAATGCTTGCAAACTGCCTCAAGATTTGTGCCAAGTTTTTGTGCCTCAAAAAATGTGCCTGAAGACTGCCTCTAAAAACGTGTCTATCATTTTTCCTCAAGATCTGTATTGTTATACGAAATCCATATTGTACGAACTATATGGACCAGCAGTAAATGTTGTTATACCTTGCCTTGATTTTCATACCCTCTTGCTATTGTTTCCTTCCAAAAAATACGTGCCAATAGAAAATTGTTGTTGCTGCCATTTTTCTCCTCTTTCTCGGAAAATGGCTCTCTCTTCTCTCTCAAATGCAAAGTGCCTCTTCACTTGGAAACTTTTCATTTTGGTAAAAATATAGGATGAATGAAAAGTCATATAAATCTAAGGCTCGATTAGTCTAGATGAGTAGTTGTGATTAAAATCACTTTTCTCCACGAAATAATTAATTTCACTCACTTTTTAAATATTTCAGTTAAAGTACAATTTATTCTCTAAAGTGCAATTAATACTCATCTCAAGTCAATAATATAAAGCCCAAATGATTCAAACCCCTTTTCCTAGTGACTTAAGGAAAAGTCACTTAGGGAAACAATTCCCAAGTAAATTTCAACAATTTGGCTATTCATCCATATGGTAAAAGTCTGACTATTTGCATTTTCTTTCTAATGATGACCTTATCCTTACAATCTTCTCATTTTTATGTATTGCAAAACAACTATGGATATCCAACTCCACATATTAGTTGGAGGAACAAATAATTGCTAATGACTATAATATCTCGTTACTTACAATTACTAAATAATTGCAATTATGGTTATCCAACTCCACATATTAGTTGGAGGAACAAATAATTGCTAATGACTATAATCTCGTTACTTACAATTACTAAATAATTGCAATTATGGTTATCCAACTCCACATATTAGTTGGAGGAACAAATAATTGCTAATGACTATAATAACTCGTTACTTACAATTACTTAAATTATGGTTGTCCGAATGATAAACCAAACCAATGCCATAGTTTGTTTATGTCATTATCTCGATCCTAATTCCTCGTTAATCGAGGCTTTCCAATAGACATCTCTACGAAAATGTTGATTTCCTTTGTAGTGTAGAAGCAATATAGAGATAGTCTCTAAACTATTTATAGAAAAATAATGATGAATACGTCAACAAGAAGGCATTACATAGAAAAGGAAATATAGCCATAATTCTGAAATCTTACATAATGTATCTATGTTTACGTTTTCATTAAAGATGGTCTCTAAACTATTATGGAAAATGAATAATGAAAACGTCAACACACACAAGAATAATTGCCATAAGTTTTTAATTTTAAATTGAGCGCAAATCATTCCTTCAAGCTAAACTTGTGCCGGACATCAATTTCGTCCATTGCCAAGGTAGGCAGTAACCTTCAAACTAAATCATTATCTTTATTGTTCTTCATGAACGAAGAGTGTTACACCAGTTTCAATTTACATGAATGTATGCCACACGTGGAATAAGTAAAATAAAATGATAATGGTAAAAGAGTAATCTTCAAGAGAGAAATATTCCAAGTTAATTAGGGAAGTGAACAATATCCCAGTTAATTAGGGATCTCAAGGAAGAGTGTTACACCAGTTTCAATTTACATAAATGTATGCCACATATGTGGAATAAGTAAAATAAAAATGATAATGGTAAAAGAGTAATCTTCAAGAGAGAAATATCCCAAGTTAATTAGGGAAGTGAACAATATCCCAGTTAATTAGGGATCTCAAGGAAGAGTGTGACACCAGTTTCAATTTACATAAATGTATGCCACATATGTGGAATAAGTAAAATAAAATGATAATGGTAAAGGAGTAATCTTCAAGAGAACAATATCCCAAGTTAATTAGGGAAGTCAACAATATCCCAAGTTAATTAGGTATCCCAAGGTAATTAGGGAAGTCATATGCAGAAAAGGGGTTAACCATTTGTTTATCCTACATGCCTTCAACAGAGAAACTATTTTGACTGTATTTGCTACTACATTTGGTATGCTTAACAAGTTACACTCAGATTTTTAACAAAATTTATAGTTATTTTTAAAGAATTGATTCTGGCAAATAAATTTGTCAAGTTAGTGAGCAATGATCCAGATTTGACTAATTTTGAAATTTGTTTTTTTTAATTACCCATGCAAGGACAAAGGCAATTGGTTTTGATAAGACTCAACATTATAAACTGACATGAGAAACGAAAATGATATTGATTCTTACCATGAGAGAAAGATCTAACAGATCATCTTTTAATCAATCTATACATTTGAGCATTTCTGTGCAGGCACTTGCACCCTAAAATCCCTTGCACAATATGCACTACCACCTAATCTTAAAATCTAAGAAAATTCCAGCAGGGCCGAGGCTTCAAGTACAAAGCCTTGAACAGAAGACCCAGATGTTCAGACGAGGATGTCTATGATGAAAAAAAAAATTCCAACCTTATAGCCATTTGTTCTGTGAATATTATAAAAGGTGCATCAAAGGAAGATATTTATGATAGCCTCATTTGTGCAACATACATATCTTTGTACCCTTTCCTACTCTTGTAATGTGATCACGTATAGACCAGTCTTGGCTCAATAATAAATAGCAGCCAGTAGTTATCGAAAAGACAACTTGTTCAATTTTTCCAGAAGACCGATCAGCCAACATTCAAAAATTCTTGATGAATCAAAGCTAGGAATATCATGAAATTGGGGAAATGCTAGCTCTAGAAACAAGACCAAATAATGAAAGATTATGAAAAGCATTTAATCTTGAAAATTGGTTCCTCGTCCAAAGTAACTATGCAAATAGATCATTAATTTGAATTTCTACTAGTGAAATTAGCAAGTAAATTTCTTGCCTTGCAACCAAAAAGTCCTCTGTCACGACAACTAGCTCTTTAATTGAACACTGCTATCTTCAGATTTTGGTGAATAGTTTGAATTTCTACTAGTGAAATTAGAAAGTAAATTTCTTGCCTTACAACCAAAAGTCCTCTGTCACGACAACTAGCTCTTTAATTGAACACTGCTATCTTCAGATTTTGGTGCAAACAATTCACCGGACATACAGGAAAAACTGATAGGAATGTATAATGCTATAAATAAAATTTCTGACTTCATGAATCTAAAGAAACAGTATCCAAGCAGAAGCATGGAAAAAATATCAAATTAGGTAGACAAATTAATCGAGTCAGAAAATATAGTCTCAAATTTAATGAGAAGTCTCGTTTTAGCTGTCATAGAAAATACTCTTGCGCAAGACAGCAAATTCCATAGATTTTCCCAAACTCAAACATATAGCAGAGCATGTTGGGCACTAAATTGAGGTCAGCCTTTAATTGTTAGCCTCTCAATAACTGATGGGTTGTCTTCTGCCGGAACCACCTGAACAAATCATTAAAAAGTCATATCTTCAAATGTTTCATATATAAGGAAATCATTAAAAAGTCATATCTTCAAATGCTGTGTTCATATATAAAAAAACAGAATGCATTCAATAAAGACCAGATTCATGAATGACTGTTTATTTTTTACTGGAAGTGTGTACTGTTCATATTAGGAAGATGGTTCATCTTTTAGCAAAATGTTTATCATGAAAAACACAAACACAGAAGGGCAGAGTTATAGGTTTTTTTGGATCAGTAGACAGTTATGATAGTTTTCTGTCACTTATTTACAATATCTACAAAAATGTACAAGTGCTTCAATTGGTTGATGTGCCAGTACGATTATTGCTTATGGCTATGAAGAAATGCAAATATATACCTTCGGCTTCGTTTTCTTAGCTTTTGAATCTTTCGAAGAACCTTTTTGAAAAGGCAAGAAATCAATGTCTAGCATAAATGGTCGTAGGGCCTTTGGAATCTCTACACCACCTTCCTTCTGATAATTCTCTAAGATACAGCATATAGTCCTTTCTGTTGCACTGAGAGTTGAATTCAATAGATGAACATACTGTTTGACTTGCTCATTGCTCTGCAATCCATAAACAAAATTCAATGATTAAAATGAACCTGTATATTACTTCAGGATGCTTCTAAAAATATACATCCAGGTCTTGCTGTCCCTAAAACACAAGTCTGTATACAAAATGATATTCTTGCCTTTTTTTGTCCATATCGAATTTCCATATTCCTAGATTGAAAGTCAGTGCAGTTGGAACAAGATACAAGCTCTCTAAATGCCTTTGATGCAGGAAACCAAGCTTCCAAATCATACTTCTTAGCAGCGGCATCATTTAAAGCACCAGAAACAATTGATACAATTTGATATGGAATATTTAGCTGCCAAATGAAAGCATATGTTAGTAAAAAAATAGCAAGAAAAATCATACGGGCTAGTTATGCAAAATTGCCTACCTCCTTGTAGAAATCTTCAGAATTCTTGATCATTTCCTCATGCATGTCCCAAGAGTCATTTCCATTTGGGCTAGTTATGCAAAATTGCTCCACTTTTTCAAACTGGTGCACTCTAAAAATTCCTAGAGTATCTCTTCCATGTGAACCTGCTTCTTTCCTAAAACAAGAAGAATATCCAGCATACCTGCACCATAATAAATAATCCAACAAGTGGTTAATGCACTGTCTGATCCACTGATTCTGATTGCTCATTTAAAAGGTCCAAATACAAATAACCCAAAGGTTGAGAATAGTCCACCAACCAAAAAGTATTGCAAGACATAATAGTATAATACAGCTGAATGGAGAAACGAATTGAAAGAGAATGTACCTTATAGGTAAAGTTGTAGGATGCATCCAGTCACCCCGATGATAAGCACACAATGGTTGCTCAGCTGTTGCAATGAGATACTTATCATCACCTTCACCGGTTACCTGCCTAACATACAACTATTAAATGACTGTTGTCGAAATTTGGGAGGTAAAGAGCAAACGATATTTTATATCACATTAAAGACATTGACTTACTGGACTAGAATATTGAAACCTAAAATTTAGGCATTTACATAGCAACAACCCCAGCAGACAATATTTCATGGATTTTCAGAGTATCCTAAAACATCGAATAGCTTCTTCAATATGACTTAAGAAGTGTCCAAAAATTAATGCACGTGCACCACATACCATTCTTTGAAACCAACACTAAATTGGTCTGCCATAAAGTGAGGAATCAAGTCAAATGTAACCTTTCCAAATGAGCTCATGAATTTCATGATTAATCTCCTCTTTCTTCAATAATGATTGTGATAAAATATATTGGTTACAAGCAAGTCGAGCACCAGATTCATTTCATAATGTAATCAATATCTTGATAGCATGAAACCTACCAGTAGAGCAGATGGAACCCATGTAATACCCCAGTTTTAATCCCCAGATTATTACCGTATATGTATAAGATGAATAGCTATAAGCCAGAAATATGCAACTTGTAATTTGTACATTGAACTGTAATATCAAGACATCACAGGTTGCAAATGAAGAAGTAAAAAGAAGGGGCTAAGAGTCTTTGCTTTGTAACTATCCCAAGTCCTTCTATTGCGAGAATTGTTGCCAAAGTGAGATAACTGAGCTTCCCATGAGGGCATCTTGGTTTATGCTACATTGCAAATATAATACAAGAGTTTGGGCATGCAAAAGGGATCAGTATCATTCCTGTTTATTTTTCCAAGGTTTTTTTCCTCTAAGCTTAGGCTGTCAGAGTAATGCTGTCAAGAAATAATGAGAAATTGTGGCCATGAAAATATGAGAAAAATATGACAGTTTATGGGTGCTGTTGAGTCAAAAGAGGAATTTATTACAGATGAAACTTCCCTTCTTTGTTTGCCACCAGTTGGAGGAGTACTTATATGTTATTTATTACTATGAAATATTTATTGATTTTACTCATGAATGGTTGCTGGTTATTTTATGGTTTGTTTTCAGTTACAGATGTTTTAATTTACTTTATGTGAGATGAATTGCAAAAGACAACGGGTGAAAAAAAAGTAATGGATCGGCCCATTAGTAATTGTTTTATCAGCAGTTCACAAAGTAATCTATTATTACAAAACCATACCGTATCATAAATTTAATTGTTGCTTAAAATTGTGTTAATTCTGTATTAAAAAGCATAAATGGTGAACTGGGAACATTACAAACCATGGATAAGATATGTGATTATATGACTCGACGAGATCTGAATTATAAGCAACAATGACTAGCACAACCTTCTAATTAACCTGGATAATCTTGCGAATCTGGTTGTTAAAGATGAAAGTGTTATTGGAAGAGATTCTAGTAGTACATTCATAATAGCATCCTTGTGGAATTTAAAAATCTATTGTTGGAATTCATCAAGAACATACTGTTGAGTCATGATGTAACTCAGGATGCCCTCCATGCAGACTATCGAGCATGGAGGCACTTATCAGCACAGGCAGGAGGGTAAAGTGTGAAATGCACTCTGCCATGTGTCATCGATCCAGCAGTGGAGACATGCAGTGAATCAAGTCACTTTTGCTAGTTACATGCAAAAGTGCATGCATGCAATTTTAATGCAGCAGTTTGGTTTTTGGCACCAAAAGTCAAATTAGGATTTTGGAACCCTAACTAGGGTTTGGTGACCTGATTTCTAATTGACTTATAAAAAGGCATTGAGGGTGCAAAAGTCAATTTTTTTTTGTGAGCATCAGGGGATCAGGGACGCTGTTGACCAAGGAGGACGAACCATCTGAGATAGTTGGGACGTATTCCTCAAAGCAGTGAGAGAACAGAGCTTCAAAGATTGAGGCATTCATTTACTGGGGCAGTGAGAGATATTTCCCTAATCCTCTTTAGAGACTAAAGAGCAGCAATGGCAGCAGCTGGAGGAGGACGTAGGCAGCAACACGTCACACATGTGGGACGTGGGGGAGTTGTTGCACATTTGTGGGAGGTTGAGAGGGCCCAAAGAGTTGAGGGTCTTATTTAGTGACTTAAGGAGAGGCTTTCAGAAATTAGTCAGAGTCAAACTCACACCAGATCAGCTGAGACGTGCCTCATTGGAGTGAGGGTGCAACTGTACAGCTGGGGTACGTTTTCAGTTATTGAGGACGCGGTTCATCTTCCAGAGCAGAGCAAATTAGAGCAGATAGCTGAGGGAGCATCCTTCTGAGAGTCAGATAGAGTGTACAACATCCAGTGATTGGTAGAGTCAAATTTGAGAAGATCTAGCGTAAGGGTGTACTGTTGGGGGCACATTCTCCAAGAGAAGCAGCTGCAACTGCTGCAGTCTAGGGCTTTGGCCCTTCAAGTTCACTAGTTGCTTCTCTAAATATTAATGTACCTCTTCTATACTTTATTTAATCAGGACTCGAGAAAGTAGAAAGCCCCACCGTAGCTGGTTTTCCCCATTGGGGTTTATAGGATAAATTTTTTAGTCATATGTGTGATTGCCTGATAGGCTGATTGTTTATGAGTTGTAAGGATTTCATGTGTTGCAAGTTCTAAATTAGTTTGAAGTGTATTTCAACTTGGATTAGTGAATATTGTGGTCGAGTTGATTATCCTGACTTCTCAAAGTGAGTGGAGACCTCTGAGAGAAACTAATGCATACCATTTCCACATTTGTGCTCTATGAAGGGTGGGCTAAGGTTGGGATTGGTCACGAACATGCATTTCCCGCCTCTTTGCTCTATTTGGATGTCTCACGTAAGAATGTCCTTAAATGGAAAGGTGGTGAACTTCAGGTGTATTCTTGAGCGACTGACCAACTCATCACTTCTTACCTAGTTATTATGACCGAATTGGCTTCCATTATAAAAAAGGGTAGGAAGCAATTACCCATTGACCCAAACATTCAAGTGAGACAAGCACTCACATTCACAATCTATGACATCAACTATTTGGGTAGTGAGCACTTCTATACCTTCAAGATAAGTTTTGGTCTCTTTCATTGCAACCTACATGGATTGCCCTAACATGGTATATTCTTGGTGTACATTATTCACTAGCATGTGTGGGACACTGCTTGAGGTAACAACATTTCCCTTTCAACCTCAATGAACATTTAGGTTTCTGATTGTTGTGGCACAAAGTTGCTACATAGGACAACAGTGAGTGACTTGCCTTTTGGCCAATGGTGTTTTATGGAAAATTCTTGTGAAAAATTGTGTAATATCGGTATCTGAATAATCTCGAAAGCTATCTCAATTGAATAGTCCAATAGAAAATAGTTATATGTTGGATAATTATATAGGAGTAAATATGAATATGAATGATGATTTACACGAGAAATGATGCTTGTATAAATACCTATGCAAGGGTTGCCTTGGTGATGAGACGCCACCTTTCATAAGGTGCCTCCTCATTTAATTTTTCATTTAATTATTCTATTAATTTATCAATATTATTAATATTTATTAATGCATATTTAATATATATTTTGTTTTCCTCTTAAGGGAAGCTTTGTCCTCAAAGCTTTATTGAAGACAAGGCTTACGTCTGATTTCTTGTCTATAATGACATCTTCTTGATCTTTATGTTAGTAACTACAACACACGACGAAACGAAACGATATGAGTTACGAATTCCCAAGACAAATTGACACGTCGTTTGTGAAGTTGTTCATCCAAGATCTATCTTCATTGGAGTTGTTTGTTGATTGCTTTGTTGGACGAAATTTCTCGTTTTCCTGTTTAGCTTGTTCATTTTGTGTTCTTTCTCTTCTAAAATCATAACTCCTCCATTTATGTTCATTTAGACCATGTCGTTGGTCAAAATGATTTTTATCGTTTGGGTGTCGATAAGGAGTTTTTGTTCTTTGTTTTTTTACTGGAGTGGCTTCTTGTTCCTTAACTTGAATTTGTTTGTCGAGAGTCTGGAAGCTTCCTTCTGGATTTGCTCTAATTTGTTATCTAATAGAGTGTTATTACTCTGAATCTTTTCTAACCTTTCTACTTGCGACTTTTTGTCCTCTTTTAACTCTCTGATTTGCTCTTGTCCTCTTTTAACTCTTTGATTTGCTCTTCTAGTTCTTGATTAAGATTTCTTAGTCGATGAGTTTCTTCTTGCTTCTCTATAATTTTTTATTCGAAGTCTTCATTAACTTGTTCTAACTTCCGAATTCTTTGTAACAAACGTCTTGTTGTGATTCCTTAGTCGAAATACTTCTTCAGTCTTGCTTATTATTGTATTATTGCTTTTGGTAATTTCAACCTTGTGTGCCCTTCTAATGTCGTCGTATTTCTGTTGGAGTTCTTTCATTGTTGTTGATGTCGACATATTGCAGATTCTTGACTTTCCAACTTTCTCTAGGACTTTCGCTATTTCTTCATCCTTATCGTTCAGGAGCGCATTCAAACGTGTCATTTCTTCTTTTCCCTTACTGTCGTCAACTTCCTTCTTGGTCCCTTGTTTTTGCGATTTTTTATTGAGAAGCCTTAATTCCCCAATCTACGCGAACAAATCTTCCATTTGTTTTCTTCATCTGAATATCTAGTCTTTAAACTCCTTTTGAAATATATGTAAGTCAATTATCTTTTGTAATCTTATATTTTCATTTTGACAACATACTAATTCATCTTCTAATTTTTTTATTTGAATATATGAACCATATGTAAGTTTTTCACAAGTTTCGGCTTTCAGTTTAGAAGTGAAAATATCTCAGTTTATTGACAAACCCAGAAAATGTAAAGGCTGGAAATAATCATAAATTTTCAGACTTAAAAACACTGTTGTAACTTCAATCTTTTCATGGACAGAAAGTAAATAAATGCACACCTTTCAACAGAGTACTCAAAAAAATTTGCCCAATGGCCCTGGAAAAACCCACAAGGGGAAAACCAGTCAGAGAGAGAGTTTTTATTATTTCAGTAAAATGACTAGCAAGTACACCCGAAATACAACTTATCTCTGTTGCATTAAATGCACCCAGACATTTTCTCAATTTCTATGCTAATCTACCTTCTCGAAAATCGTGCCAAACAGAACCTCGAAAGCTGTGCAAAACAGTCCTTGTTTTTTGTGCCCATCAACCTCGAAATTCATGCAACAAATTGTCTCGCTTTCTATGCAGAAAAATACAGTCCGTACTGACTGTACGGACCTCAAAAAATGTGGTGCACGGCCTGTGTACGGCCTCGAAAACTGTGCAGAGTATGGCTGCAATAAATGTGCCAACCTCCTCGGTTAATGTGCCTTGCCCTTCCCCGTTATATGTGCCCACAAATCCATATTGTACGGCTGCCTCGAGATGCGTGCCAAACAAAAACTCTTCGAAAATCGTGGAGCCTATAACTCAGCTTTCTCGATATTTGTGCCTCCTCTCTCTTCAACTCACTCATCTCAAGAATGAATTCAGTTTTGCCTTTTCCCTTGCTTTGTCTAAACCCTAAGTAGGTGAGAGAGCAACTAATCCAATGGTTGAGATTAGATTAGATCTAGGGATGAGAATAAATGCACCATTTAATTTCTCATAAAAAATAATTTCCCTCACCCACTTAAATTTATCAAACTTGACTTTAATCTCTAAAGTCGCATTAAATGCTCCACTTAAGTCATTTAATGCAAGGGTCACTTTATTTCCCCTTTTAAGTGACTAAGGCTAAAATCACCTAGGGGAACACTTTTCTAAGTACAAATATCAACACTCCCTATTACCGAGGAAGGTGTTCTGCACCACTCCCAACTTGTCCCTGAAGAAGACAAATTTGCCCCTCCCCAAAGATTTCGTTAGAATGTTTGCAACCTGCTCATCAGTGGAAATGTACTGTAAAGATACTGCTCCTCTCTGAACATAATCTCGGATGAAATGATACCTAATCTCAATGTGCTTTGACCGGTCATGAAATACTGGAATTTCAGAGAGCTTAATGCAACTCTGATTGTCATCGTAGATCACCGTAGGCTTCTACTCCTGACCAAATAAATTCACAAGCAACTTGCGAAGCCACAACGCCTCGTAGCTGACCTGAATGGGTGCCATATACTTAGCCTCAGCAGAACTCAAAGCAACAGATTTTTGCTTCCAACTGAACCACGACACTGTTGTCGAGCCCAAACTGAAACAACATTCGGAAGTGCTCTTCTGGTCTGCCACACTGCCTACCCAATCTGAATCTATGAAGCCAACCAACCTGATCCCATCCGACCTCTTGTAGTCCATACCAAAATCCACTATCCCTGCTAGGTATTGCAAAACATGTTTTGCAGCTACCCAGTGCACACTCCTAGGCTCAACCATGAACTGACTAAGAGTGTTCACTGCAAAACACAAATCTAACCGAGTGTTGACCAGATACATGATTGAACCAATGAGCTGACGATATAATGTAGGATCCACCAACTCTCCCTGAAAAGCATGAAGCTTCTTCCAGTTGGTGATCATCGGTGTCGACATTGGCCTGCAATCCTCCATCCTAAATCTCCTCAGAATATCAACCGCATACTTTCCCTGTCCCAAGAAAATATGTCCAGGCTCCTACCAAACCTCCAGTCCCAGAAAATAGTGCATCAACCCAATATCTGTCATTTCGTACTTTGTAGCAAGATCCTTCTTGCAAGATGCAATGGGTCTCTCTCCCCCTATGATAAACAAGTCATCAACATATAATAGAAGAATAAGAGGATCATCTCCAACCATGATAAAGTAGAGATTCGGATCTGCTTCACTCTTCTAAAACCCCATCCTCTGCAAGTAAGAATCGATCCTGGAGTACCAAGCTCTAGGAGCTTGCTTCAGCCCATACAAGGCTTTCTTCATCCTGCAAACATGAGACTCTCTCGTGAATCTCAAAGCCCTGAGGTTGCTCAACATAAATCTCCTCTTGTATGATTCCATTGAGAAATGCGGTCTTCACATCCATCTAATGAATCTTCCAACCCATTTTCGCTGCAATGGAAATCAATGCCCTGATCGAAGTATACCGAGCAACCCGCGCAAAAATCTCATCATCATCAATACCCTCAACCTGTGAAAACCCCCGCGCTACAAATCTGGCCTTGTACTTCTCCACACTCCCATCTGCAACATGCTTTAGCTTGTAAAGTCACCGAGAAGTCACCACTGACTTCCCCCTATGTCTCAAAACTATCTCCCACACATCGTTCTTCATGATGGAATGGTACTCATCCATCATGGCATCTCGCCAAACATGATGCTAGGAGGCCTCCTCAAAAGTAGAAGGCTCAGAATCACATGTACTAGCCACCAACAGCATGCCCAATCAATCAAGCATCTTGATGGCCCTCACTGACTCCCTGGGTGTCCCAAACTTCTAAGCTTCCTTCAAGGTCTCTCGAAGCCACTTAGGCTTCTTCCCTGAAGGTTCTTCCCACACTGGCCTGTCCTCATCTGAAGAACTACCAGAGCTAGAAACCCCAGTAACCTGTGAACCAGCAACTGGTGTACCAACAACTGGAGAACTCTGTGATCCTGATGCTCTATACGGTGTGCCTGTAATCGTAGACCCATCACTTGTCCCTGAAGACCCTGTTGACTGAACCTGTGCCTGCACTAAGTGGTCCTATAACCTCGAAAACCTGTGATCCTAACTGCTGCACTAATGGAACCTAAGTAACAACCTGAGGTGCAGGAACCTGCTGCTCTTCCTACTCTGACTCTCTCGACTTCCTGAAGGCCCGTTCCTCCTCAAACTTCACATCCCTTCTCACAACAACTTTCCTCTGAGAGGGAAGGTAAATATGGAAGGCCTTCGAAGTCTCATCATAGCCCACAAATATGCCCTTCTCTGCAGCGGGCTCCAACTTTGTCCTCTTCTGAGAAGGGACAAGAGAGTAAGTCAAACTACCAAATATCCAAAAATGGCTAACCTCGAGGCCTGAAAAACACTCCTCAGGTGTCATGTTCCCCACCGCACGATGGGGACTCTTGTTCTAAAGATATACAGTTGTGCTGCAAGCCTCTGCCCAGAGAAAGAAAGGAAGAGATTCGTCATGTAACATAGCTCTAGCTGCTCCAACAATAGACCTGTTCTTCCTCTCTGCTACTCCATTCTATTATGAGTATAAGGAACTATCAAGTGTCTCCCGATACCCTCCTGTCTGCAATATCCATCAAACTCCTTGGAGTTATACTCACCCCCGTTATCTGATCTGAGAACTCGGATCTTCCTCCCTGTCTGGTTCTCCACAAGAGCTTTGAACTCTTGGAACCACTGCAAGACTTCCTCAGACTTCTTGCTCTTCAGAAAGTAGATCCAGGTCTTCCTGGAATGGTCAGCAATGAATTCACATAATACTCGTATCCTCTCAAGGAAACATAATACATCGGTCTGCACAAATCTGAATGTATCAAGTCAAGAGTCGCTGTTGACCTGCTATCACTGCTCGAAAAAGCAGTCTTGGTGTACTTTCCCAAAGCACACCCCCTGCACACATCACTCTGCCCTATGTTGAACTCCGATAAACCTGTAACCATATGTCTCAACAACCCCAAAGCAAGATGATGCAAGTGAGCCATCCTCTTATGCCAAAGCCCACTGTCGTTGCTATGTGCCAAGGCATGTTGAGGCTGAAACAAGAACCTGTACAGTTTCACACATCTAGCTCCAATGGCAACTAAAGCAGATGGTCTTGCAGTCTTGGGAAACATATGCACATGCCCATCTAGGAAGGACACCCCAAGACCCTGATCCTCGATCATGGAAACTGACACCAAGTTCTTCTTCAGCCCAGGTAGATACAACACATCTCTCAACACCATGGGACTCATGGACTCCCTCTGAAAGGTAATGGTCCCACACCCAACTGCTCTAATTGTTGAGTCATGTCCCAACACCACCTCCACATCCGTCTTTGTCTGTGAAATCTTGGAGAACATCTCATGGCTCGAGGCTCTGCTATCAATATACCAAGTGTTGGAAGCAGATGCACTGTAGGAATGGTTTGTCACCAAGGAAAACTCCCTCTGTCTATCAACATCCGCACTGGTGATAATAGATGCTCTCTCTCTATCAATATGCCCAGTGCATAGAGAAAACTCACTCTAAGATCTCGCTGCAAAGTCATCGACCTCCGTTGATGCTGTTGTCTGCTGCTGCTTCTTCTTTTTCTTGTTCGGACACTACCCAGCATAGTGTCCCATCTTATGACAAGCAAAGCACTTTACAGTGATCAAAACCTTCTTCTGCCCATCTTGTTGCTTAACCCCACCCTTCTTAGGACCCTTCTTGTTCTTCTTCTTCCCCTTCGCTGTCAAGGCCACATCCTCCTCATCCTCTCTACTAGTAGAAGCACTGCACTGCAAAAGACCCCTCTAAGTCTCCTCCTGAACAAAATCATCACAGCCCCTATCCCATGAAGGTAACTTCCCCCTAGCCACCAAACCCTGTACAAACACAGCCCAAGGTTGTGTCACCCCATTCAAGGTTGTTTGCACTAGCTCAGGACCAGTAACAACCACCCCAGCTGCTGCAAGCTCATCTCTCACCTAAGAGATCCTAGTAAGATAAGCCATACAAACCTCCCCTTTGACCATCTTGATACTCTTCAACTTCTCCCTCAGAACCATCTTCATATTCTCATTAGAACTCTGAAACAATCCGGTCAAAACACTCCACATCTCATGTGCACGATCCTTCACTAAAATGTGTGGAATAACATGGTCTTTAACAGCATCTAGGATAATCCTCCTGGCCTTAATGTCCTTCTCAAAGGCAACCGATGCTACTGGATCAGTAGTAGCACTGGTAATGACAATGGGGTGAGTTGTAGTATGATTGACCACCTCATCCCACAACTCATTTTCCTTCAACACAAGCAATATTCGAGCCTTTCATGGGAAAAAGTTCCCTACCCCATCTAGCCTATCCTCCATTCTAAGTCCTGCAGAAGACATTTTTCTCAAAGAACAAGCTTCAACAAAATGGTGCTACTGTCACAAGAGTTTTTCTGAATTCTGGAAATGACTTTTCTGTCCGCAAAAATTAGTTTTTTGCCCCACTCAGCTCTGATACCATGTAAGTTTTTCACAAGTTTCAGCCTCCGATTTAGAAGTGAAAATATCTCAGTTTATTGACAAACCCAGAAAATATAAACGCTGGAAATAATCATAAATTTTCAGGCCTAAAAACACTGATGTAACTTCAATCTTTTCATGGACAGAAAGTAAATAAATGCACACCATTCAACACACAGTACTCAAAATTTTTTGGCCAATGGCCCTAGAAAAACCCATAAGGGGAAAACCAGTCAAAGAGAGAGAGTTTTTATTATATCAGTAAAATGAATAGCAAGTACAGCAGAAGTACAAATTATCTCTGCTGCATTAAATGCACCCAAACATTTTCTCAATTTTTGTGCCAATCTGCTTTCTCGAAAATCGTGCCAAACAGAACCTCAAAAACCGTGCAAAACAGTCCTCATTTTTTGTGCCCAACAACCTCGAAATCCATGCAGCAAACTGTCTCTTTTTCTGTGCAAAAAAGTTACAATCCGCACAGACTGTACAGACCTCAGATAATGTAACGCACGACCTATGTATGGCCTCGAAAACTATGCAGAGTATGGTTGCAATAAATGTGCCAACCTCCTCGGTTAATGTGCCCTGCCCTTCCTCGTTTCCTGTGCCCACAAATCTGTATTATACGATTGCCTCAGGATGTGTGGCAAGCAAAAACTCCTCAAAAATCGTGCAACCTGTAACTCAGCTTTCTCGATCTCCGTGCCTCCTCTCTCTTCAAATCACTCTCATCTCAAGAATGAATTCATTTTTGCCTTTTCCCTTGCTTCTATCTAAACCCTAGGTAGCTGAGAGAGCATCTAATCCAATGGCTGAGATTACATTAGATCTAGCGATGAGAATAAATGCTCCATTTAATTTCTCATAAAAAATAATTTCCCTCACCCACTTAAATTTATCAAACTTGTCTTTGATCTCTAAAGTCACATTAAATGCTCCACTTAAGTCATTTAATGCAAGGGTCACTTTATTTCCCCTTTTAAGTGACTAAGGCTAAAGTCACCTAGGGGAACACTTTCCTAGATACAAAAATCAACACCATAAGCCATGGTTACGGCTGGACCTGTATTCTTATGAAAAGGTTAGATTCTCCTTGATTATGCTGCTTCCTCAACAACTTGGTCTTCAACTTTTTTGACAGTAAATGGTCCCCCTCTGACTTGGCTCTTTTGTCAATAATTTGTCTTTGACTCCTTTGATAAGAGGTAGAACGAAGATCATAATAACCCCTAATGTAATTCCCTTGCAAGGAATTCTTCTTTTAACTTAGACTTATTTTCTTCGTAAAACTTCTTTGTGGATTGTGTAGATTAGGTGGTTGGGAAGAAGGAATGTTACCCTCCCCACCCAAGTTCAAATCTTAGGAGTTAACTTTTATAAAAAATAAATATTAAGCCTTGGGACTCACCCATATAATATATTTTCTTAAATAGACTGGTAAGGCACTTTCATCTTTATCAATCTAAAAATTATATTGATCCTTCACTCTATAATTATTTTTCCTTTATCATAAAACACATTTTTATTCATGTAATGGTTTTAAAAAAAAACAAGTGTGGTTTCATAAAACAATGGGTTGGTTTTTTTCCTCCCTTCTCTTCTTTGTCTCTTTTTTACTTTTTTATTCTATGACTCATTTATTAAACCACATGTGGTTTATATAAAACTTGTGTTGTTTTTTTTCCCTTCTTCTTTTTATTGTTTTACCTCTTCTATTTTCGTTCTTGGTCAAAGACCATAATTTTAGGGAAACCCTAGGATAATGGTTAAAAACCAAATTACGCAAAGTGTAAATAGTGGCCAAGGGCTGGATCGCTCTAATACCAATGTAATCTTTGTATTTGGATATTCTCGAAAGTTATCTCAATTGAATAGTCCAATAGAAAATAGTTCCATGTCGGATAATTATATGAGTAAATATGAATATGAATGATGATTTACGCGAGAAATGATACTTGTATAAACACCCATGCAAGGGTTTCCTTGGTGGTGATACACCACCTTTCATAAGGTGCCTCTTCATTTTATCTTTTCATTAATTATTTAATTAATTTATAAATATCATTAATATTTATTAATGCATATTTATTATATATTTTGTGTTAAAGATAATCTAGCTGCGAGACCCATTCTCAGGAAGGATGGTACCCTAGTCAGTTAACTAGGGTAGAGTAAGACCCTAGAAAGTACCATAGGGCCCCAGTAGTGTCCTGGGGTTCTTGGTCTGGAACCAAGCAGGTTGATGCAATGGCAAAGTCCCTAACACATGGGTAGGGCCCCTATATGCCTCTAGGGTTCTTGGTTTGGGACCAGGCAGTTTCTTGGTCCAGGACCAAGCAGATCTTGTAGGTTGAGGTAGAGGCATTCCTAGTCAGTTAACCGAGCGGATCTTGGTCAAGTTGACCGAGATAATGATGTGTTATGTCCTCTCTCCTATTTAGTTATTGCTAGGTTGCTTCTTAAGGGACTGGCCACCATGATGCCACTAGCACCTAACCCTTACGAGTGATATTGAGGACCAGAGGATCACATCATCCAGTTTGGATCTTCTTACTTATTCTGTGATGATAAAATATATATGGAACACATGTGACAATATACCTTGAGAGAAAAGATTAAAGTCCTTGATCTTGTTGGTCCTATGGGTAAAAGGGGTTGTTTGTCCACCTTTATGGTAAACCTTCGTCTTGTGGGTATGAGGGTTGTCTTACCTTCTTATTATGACCGCTTTGGTTGACTTATGGTCCTTTATCTTTTACTTGGTACTAGCACCCTTATTGTGTGTACCTTTGGTATGATGACTTTTATCTTATTGTTTTTGTTATTGTTATTTATGGGACAATTTAACCTTTGGTACCATATACTAAGTCAGCCTAATTTTATTTTATGTTTTATTGGTAACCACCCTAAACGCTAGGGTTGAAGAAGGACCCTCCTAGATTTCCTTCCAAGTTATAAAAGCAAGTCTTATCCTTCATTGTAAATCATCAAAGAAGATACATCTCAGCCCTGATCTTTTTCTTATGTTTGATGTTAAGGAGTATGCTGCTAGGGTTTTGTTGCTCCACTCTTGGGTGACATGATCCATGGACTACGTATCTTGTTGGGATGTGACCAGATCTGTGAACTGTGTATCCTGTTGGGTCGTGACCTGATCCATGGACTGCGTATCTTGTGGGTCGTGACCTGATCTGTGAACTGTGTATCTTGTTGGGTCATGACCTGATCCGCGAACTGTGTATTATGTTAGGTCGTGACCTTATGCACCTGATTCGTGGGTTAAGTGGGACTGTGTCCTTCCAATACTTAGCTATGATTGTGGGTTGTCTCTATTACAGTTTTGTGACTATGTTTGTATGCCCTTTGGGCTGGCTTAGGACTATGTTATCTAAATGGTCGTGACTCTAGCTACTTTCTCCCTGCATTCCGTGATTGTTTTGTAGTCCCTTTGGGTTGGAAATGACTATTTCGAAGCCCCTTTGAGCTGGCCATGACTGAGACTGCCTTCTCCCAACATACCATGGTTTTTTTGGATACCCTTGGGCTAATTTATGACTGTGTTGTCTCCTTTCTACTAGGTTGTGACTTGTTAGTAGCCCCTAGGGATAAATCATGACTGTGCTACTTTTCCTAGCTGGCTCGTTGACTATGGTGATCTCTTCCAGTTGGACTGTGTTTGGGGTTTAGTGTCACTGTTGAGATCTTCACACTTGATGACTGGGTCATATTGTTTGCTACTGCATGTATTTATACCGCTCATCTCAAGTCATTAATATAAAGTCCAAGTGACAAAACCCCTCTTTCTAGTGACTTAGGCAAAAGTCACTTAGGGAAACAACTTCCAAGGTATTAAAAAATTCAACATTCTCCACATTAAACCCCTCTGGTTGCTCAATATATACCTCCTCCTCTATCACTCCGTTGAGGAAGGCAGTCTTAACGTCCATCTAATGGACTCGCCAACCCATCTCAACTGCTAGTGAGATAATGGTCTGAATGGGAGAATACCTGGCATCAGGGGCGAATGTCTCCTCATCGTCAATACCCTCCTTCTATGAAAACCCCTTTACCACGAAGTGTGCCTTGTACTTCTCCACGCTTCCATATGCTGCATGCATCACCTTGTAGATCCATTTGGATCCCACCACCTTCTTGCCTTCAGGTCTCGCCACAACCTCCCATACCTAGTTCTTCATGATTGAGTCATACTCCTCAACCATAGCCTCCTGCCAAACCTCATGTTGTGCAGCCTCCTCAACACTGGAAGGTTCAGAGTTAATCAACTCTATCATCAGTGCCATATAACTGAGTCTCTACACTCCGTCTAAAAGATCTATGTGGAAGATCAACCTGCCTGGAATCTTTTACTGTGGACCTGAACCACTTAGGCCTTGGCCTAGTGTTTACCTGTTGCGACTGCTGGATATCCGTCTCCTGTTGCAGCTCATCCTCCAAGTCAATGGCTGAGGAATCCTGTCCACCTGACTCCCTCTGAATACCAGAACCTGTGACATGTGTCTGTACTTGTACCTGTACATCTAACTCCTCCAACTTGATCCATGTGTCATATGATGGTTGTTGCTCTGATGGTAAGTCCATAGATCTCTGCAAGGCCTGTCCTCATCGAACTGGACATCCCTGCTCACAATGATCCTCTTATGAGCAAGAATGTAAACTTTGTATGCCTTCGAAGTCTCACTATAACCAACAAGTAACCCCTTCTCTCCAAAAGGGTCAAGCTTCTTCCCAGTGTCAGCATGAACATGACAATAGTAGACACTCCCAAATATGCGAATGTGACTCACATTTGGTCTAGTGCCTGTGAAGACCTCCATTGGTGTCTTCCTCCCCAAGGCTGTGTGGGGACACCTGTTCTGAATGTAAATTGCAGTCTTGTATGCCTCAGCCCGAAGGAATAGTGGTAATCCCTGATCAAATAGCATGGCCTTGGCTGCTCCTACCATAGTCTTGTTCTTTCGCTCTGCAACTCCATTCTGTTGTGGGGTATGGGGCACAGTGTGCTCCTTCTTGATCCCCTCTGCCAAACAATAGTCCATGAACTCAAACGAAGTGTACTCACCCCCGTTGTCTGTCCTAAACACCTGGATCTTCTTTCCTGTTTGGTTCTCCACAAGAGTTTTGAACTCTCGAAACCTCTCAAAGACCTTTGACTTAGCCTTCAGGAAATAGATCCAGGTCTTCCTGGAAAAGTCATCAATGACGGTTACGCAGTAATTGTAACCACTGAAAGAATGGATACACATAGGTCCGCATACATCTGAATGCACCAAGTCCTAGGGCTCCTTAGACTTGTGCTCACTCTATGGGAAAGGCTTCCTGATGTTCTTCCCCAAAGCACATCCCTTGCAGTGGTTATGCTTCTCCTCATGTAGCTGAGTAACTCCAATGATTGCATGTCTTAAGTGCCTCAGTGCTCCATGGTGTAAGTGTGCCAACCTCCTATGCCACAACTCACCCTAACTGTTGTCGCTGCTGACTAGAGCCTTTGTAGGCTCTAAGTGTAGTCTATGCATTTTCCCGCTCCTTCTGCCAATCACTCGATCCAAGCTCCTATCTGACCCCTTGGGCCTGATATATACTCTATGGTCTCGAAACTTCACCTGATATCCCTTGTCCTCCAAAGTGGAGACAAATATGAGGTTCTTGGTCAAACCTGGAACATATAACACATCAGCAAAACTGAGGGGTTTTCCAAACTCCCTCTCAAATGAAACAGTGCCAACTCCATGCGCCTGATACCACGCATCATTACCCAACTCAGCATGGATCCCTGTTCCACCCTCTTGCAAGTCTTTAAAGAATCTCTTATGTCCAGTCATGTGACTAGATGCTCCACTGTCTATGTACCGTATACTGCTCCCTGTGGTGCTTGCCATGCAAGCTATCAAGCAGAACTCCTCATCGAAGTTTCTGTTGAACTCATCCACCTCTACAGATCCAGCCATCTGAGTGTTACTTGTCTTCTTTATGTTTGGGCACTGGGAGGCAAAGTGTCCCTGCTTGTGGCAGATAAAACACTTGACCTTTGATACATCAAGGTTTTTCTTACCATCCTTCTTCCTCTTTGCCTTACCCTTGCTCTTCCATGTAAGGGCTAGAGCCTCCTCATCCACAATCTGTGGGGCATTACTAGATGAGCTTGATCCTTGACCCATGCGGGTCTCCTCCTACACAAAGTCATCCCACAATCTCTGTTAATCAGGGAGCTTCTCCCTAGCGACCACACCTTTAACAAAGGTGTCCCATGGCTTAGAGAAGCCATTGAGGGTTATCCAAATTAGCTCTTCATCCACTGTCTTAGAGCCAACAGCTCCAAGCTCATCCCTGATCTGTGTGAGTCTCGTGAGATAAGGCACCACTCCTTCTCCCTTGGCCATCTTGGTGTTGTGCATGCTCTCTTGCAATAGCATCTTTCGGTTCTCATTCTTTCTTTGGTACAGACTATCCAAAGTCGTCCACATCTATGTTTTGGTCTTCTTCCCGAAAGGGTGAGGGACTATATGGTCCTTCACTCCATCCATGATAATCAACATGGCTCTAGAATCAATCGTCTTCCAAGCTATCATATCTGTCGAATCTGTGGGTGCAACTTTTGTGAAGTCAACGTGCTCCTCTGCATCACTGACATCCAGGATCCTTGTGATCCTTTCTTTCCATGTAGGAAAGTTCTGAGCCCCCTGGAGTCTATCCTCAACTCTCAACTATACGGCCATTCTGAAGTGTACCTGTCAAACCCTAGATCTCTAATCTAGGTTTGTGTCTTGAATAGATCTGCCCCTAATCTATCACTGTTGCTGCAAATCTCTCAATTTTAGCTCACCATAGCTCTAATACCAAGTAAATTTTCCTTTCAAGCACAACTAGGGCTAAATCAGTATATTTAAATTTAACTGAAATAACCACACATGAACTTCTTTACAGTATGCAACGGAATATAAAACTGAGAACCACTTACAACATCAATCACATCAATAGAAATGACACAATCTTTTTGGGTAGAAACCCCCAGACAAAACACAAGATGGGAAAAATCGGTGCAGCAGTATGAGAGGATATTTTTATATAGAAAATACAGAGCTTTTACAATATCAAAAAATCGATTTATGCCCTAGATGGCAAAATCGAAACACACAAAAATCACTAAGAAATACATGTGAGATGGCACGGTTCCCAAGGGATATTCTTGTTGTTGTATGGTGTACCTCCGCCAAAGTCTCTTGTCTCTCTCCTCTGCAATTTAGGGCTTCCTTCCTAAGTTAGTGCTTCTTCGTCTTCTTTGCCAAAATTCTCTCTCTCACACTTCTTCCTTCATCTCTGTCAGAATGCAACTATTTTCCTCTCCACCAATTGACCTTTCTTTTATAACATTAGGTAAAGCGAAAACCCTAACTTCACTTTCACTTAAAGTCAATAAATAATTAGATCACTTTAATTATTTTCCAAAGTAAACTTAGGAAAAATAATTAAATACAATTGGCTTCCTAATTTAAGTCTTTTGCATGCAGGAAGACCTTCCTTGTTGCTGCTAGTTTAACAAATCCCACAAGGACATTGGTCAACACCCTACAATTATGATGAAACTTTTTGATCTAAGCATTAAAATAAGCTAAAATAAGCTTTCCATGCTTAATAAGTGTTTTTGCTTCACTGAAGGATATATTTTTATTAAGGTCATGACATAGCAATTCAATCAACCTCAACAATCAGGCATCAACACCACCAACATCAAGATACAAAGAGAGTTTGATGTGATTGATTAAATTCCAATCCCTTACCTTCATACATGATAAAATCCAGTGGAAACTTTGCAATCCTGTAACCCTAAAAACTATTAAGCCTGTTGAATTCTAAATGGGATCTAAAATTCTACTTTTTGTATATGAAGTTCGATGAGGTTGGAACCACTCTGAAACATCCTGAAACAATTAATGGTAATGTTAAAAATTTAAGTAAAGGTTGGAAAAGTGATATTCTCCTTATCTTTCATTTTCCATCCTTTTACTTCAAGAATTTAACATTACCATTCAATTTTATTAACTTCGTTGTCACAAGTACAACACTAGTCAATTTTTGTAAGAAGATCGGTTTCTAGCCTCCACACATGCATGTTTGTATTGACTCGGCCGAGTCAATGAAAAACCGGTCGTTTTGGTACCAAACCGGCCGAGTCAAGGTCTAACTCGATCGGTTTGGTACCAAACCAGCCTTCAAGCCAAGTTTTGTCCTAGTTTGAGGTTGATGAGGATTGAACCGATCAACTCAACCGATTCCAGTTCTGAGTTGACCGATTTTTAAAACACTGGTATGGTGTATGATCATGATGTAGTGGCATTATGATTCATAGCATGTTGTTTTTTGGACTCTACGGGCCATATAGCCTATAGGCCTCATTGATTATGTATTTTGTTCCAGTCCCAAATATGTATTGCATGGTACACTATGTGCCATTTTGATATATTCACTCTTATATGGTATATACATGAGCAGACTCTGGATATTTTGTCTCTAATGCTTTGGAATCATGGATTAGATTCTTTAATTTTTGTTTTTCTTTAAAATATAAATATTTTACGTATTTTTGAGTAAACCGAGTCATCAAATTCAAATCGTCCAAGTCATGACCAATTCATTACTGATTCTGAGTCTAAGTCTGAGTCCGAATCCGAGTCTGAGTTGACCCTCAACTGGTTCCAAGTCGGATTCTGATTTTTAAACTACAAGTGAAATGTCTTTTCTGTGCTAAGGACTGCCAGCATTTGAGGTCCATCAAAAAATCAGAATGGAATTTGCCCATATTCTTACAAAGTTTTTAATCTAACAATTATCGAAGTGACATGCAAATGCAGATGCAAATAAAAAAATTGGAGAAATAAATAGTGAAACAACAAGAAAGATAAAAAGGTCTCGGGAATATAATTGGCAATGAATTATTAGAAAAGGACGAGGAATTATTAGGAAAATAATGCGAAAATTCCTAGCCTAAAAGATCATAGTCAAAATCTAATTGCAAAAATTAACAAGTCAAAGGATATGAAACAATGCAATTAGAAGTAAGAAGAAGAGAATCAAGATCTCAAAGAGAAATTTAACACGAGGTTATCAGAAAACAATGAAGAAAATTCTTGCCCAAGGAACCTTGATCAAAGGTTGCTTGAACAAATCAAAAAAATTTAAACACGAGAAACCAAAGGATCAAGAGCTTAAATAATGTAGAAAAATCAGAAAATGATGAAGAATTTTTGCACTCAAGGGACATAATTAAAGCTTACTTACACAAATGCGGTTGCAAATAAAAAAATTAGAGAAAGAACTGGTGAAACAACAAGAAAGATAAAAAGATCTCCAGAATATAATTGGCAATGAATTATTAGAAAAGGATGAGGAATACGAAAAAATTGTGAAAATTTCTATCCTAAAAAATCATAGTCAAAATATAATTGCAAAAAATAATAAGTCAAAGGATATGAAGCAATACAAGTAGAACTACGAAGAGGAGAATCAAGATCTCAAGGAAAAATTACGAAGACCTTTCACGCTTAAGGGATCACAATTAAAGCTTGCTTACACAAATAAAGAAGCTAAAGAATGATAGATGGTCTAGACTCCCTACAATAAAAAGTTAAAGCAACTTACCAACAAAGAATCATTGATCAATAAAGACACAATAATTGATCCAATTGAAGTTGAAGAATTGTTAGATGCAAAGATCCAGACCTTGGAGAAAGGAACCAACACAGATCTAATTGACATCACAAATCCTAAAGATGCAAACCTAGTTGAACTAGGGATATATTTAAAAGTGAAAGAACAAGTGATGGAAAACCCAAGTATCTCTACCAACAAATAATTAATGATCAACAAAGCTACACAAGTGTGCAAAGAAAACATCCTACCATAAGTGAATCAGAAAGGCAGAAAATGTATGACAAGGAAAAATCAGGTTTCAATGGAACCTTATCTACATCCTAATCACAAGAATCAATACCTTGACCCAACAGTATATCAACATCATTTTGAACAAAAACAATTGACCTATATGCAAAAGAATATTAATGACAGTGCAATTGGGTCTCAATGTAGAATTCATCTCAGGAATCACAATAAATAAAGGTCTTTCAAAGATCCCTATAAATGCACAGTCTCACATAAGATCAAATTAGGATGGTCAAACCCTTTTACCATTCAACAATTCTGTTCAATGCTTAGAAGATCATATCATCTTGTATCGTTAACAATAATAGCGACAAGGACAAAGAATCATGAGGAGGAGAATTAGAAAGCCAGATCGAGAAATAAGGTTTTCCATGCTTTGAGGACAAAGCATTTCTAAAGGGGAAGGCTGCGTAATGAACATAAGTTCTATGTAAGCATTAAATAAATAAATAATAACAATAATAATGTTAATAATAATAATAAATCATTAATGAAGTGCAACATCCTAATGAAGGCACATGATCTATCAACCGTGGCGACAAGTCAATGCAGATATGTATACCATCCCATGGTATTGTAATTCAATCATACATTTTATCATATTCTTATTCATTTTTTTATTACTTTGTCCTATATGTATTTATGTTCTCTGTCCTTATGTTGGATATTTTCTAGTAAATGAACTTGTGTTCATTTCATTGAAGTGTCACATCCTATGAAGGGGCATGACCAGTCAACCATGGTGTCCAGTCAGTGCATATAAGTATATCACCCCACGGCGTTGTAATTAAATCATCTATTCTATCATATCGTTATCCATTATTTTATCACTTGTCCTATATGGATTTCTGTTCTCTGTCCTTGCTGCGTTGGATATTTGCTCGTAAATGAACACAAGTGTTCAAGGAGTACTTGAGATAGTTTGTGTTCATAAGATGGTTTTCAAAGTTCAAACAATCCCACTTGTATTCATTTACTTATGGTTGGGTGAGGAATAGCTCTGATATTTAGTTTGACAGCCATCTTATTAACCATGGAGATAAGAGCCTATAGTGGAGGCGACTCCTAATGGTGTTATGATGGGCCTAAAAGCAAATCAAAACATTTACAAGTGTGGATATGGCCAACTTGAGCATAGGCCATGACCTAGCTGAAGTAACAATAGCTGGATCAGATGGATCGCTCAGGAGGCTTGCTTCATCAGCATCACTAACCTACACATGTATTGAAGGAGAGCCATCATTAAACAACTCATCCCTTCTCTTTTCATCTTTCATTAAATTTCTATTATTCATATATCTTGAAGATAAAAAAATCGAATATTGTGAAAACCCTAAAAGTTAAAAAATTTGAAAAAAACAAAAAATATTTACCTTTTGAAGCATCTAATCCATTGGAAAAGTGCACCCTCTAGGTTTCTTCGTGAATCTCTAAGGGCGTCACCTTCCTGTGTCCTAGTTGAGCGATATACAGTTGTTATGCAAATTTGCTGGTAAATTTAGACCTTCAAAATCAGTGAGTTTGAAAGCCTTAAAAAGGTAGGAAAAGACCTTGGTTTAACCCCCCGGGAGTTGAACATCTATTGGATTCAAGTGGATCCACCATCAATTCGGAGGACTGGTTAGGGCTTAAACCAGATCTAGTTAGTCATTTGCAGACCTGATTTAGTGGCCTCTTTTACCCTCTTAAGGTATGTTCCTTACCATGGTGTTCAAGGTACATCTTGTATGGTAAGTTGGTGAAGTTTCAGTTGGTTTACATCTATTTCCGAAGTGTTTGTTGCAGCTGTTTTTTATAACAGAAATAAGATATCGAAGTTGTTGATCTTGAAGGTGTCGATAAAGTACTCTAACTCCTACCCTTTGCAAGTATCATATACATGCTTCAATGTTTGGAATCCATAAGGCACTGGACTTAGTTCTGAGGTTGCTTGTGAAAGGTATTTGTATGGTAATCTAGTGTTTGCTAGTATCCTTCACAGGAATTAGTTACTTCCCCTTGGTCTTAGAAGTTGACCTAAAGTGTTAAGAAGTTGGTTTGTGGTGACACTAGGAGCTAGCTTCTCCTGTGCTAAAGACGATCGGGATCTGTGAACTTTATAAAGGGTGCTAATTTGAGCAATAACACAAGGGATGTGCACTTAGCAAGCATGCCAAGACTGCTTTCCCAACCAGTGAGCATCTAAGTTGCACGAAACAAGGAAACAGGGACGAAACGAGGAAACGCAACCCCCCCAAATTTTGGAAACGGGGAAACACAATATATATATATATTTATTTTTCAGCATGAACAAAATTATTATAAAACAAAAACCATAAATTATTAATTACATTTAGCTGCAAGCAACATTGCCAATGATAAATGATAAATGCTACATATAAAATTTAAATCATACATGTAACATTACATCTCATGGACCCAAGTCTATATCATTTCATTCATGCAAGTAGTAATATCCAAAAAGAACCTTTGTAAACGAAGCTATATAGTATATGTCCAAAATTAGCCTTTACGTATGAGGCTACAAGTACCAATGTATCAAACTATGAACAATGAACATACTAACATAGAGATAAAAGTAAAACATGAGGTCAGACTAATTGTCATCCTCATCTTCATAGTCTTCCTTAAAAATAGAAGAAGAAGCATGCTCAACAACAAAATGTGAAGTGGAAGAAGTATTTCCAACTCCACTTCTAGGTTCCTCAATACTTAATGTAGCAAGAGAGAGGCCCAAGTCAATACATTTTGGCTCGACATCCCAATCTGTACAAGGCCCAAAAATGTAATGTCGAGTCAATACATTTTGGCTCGACATCCCAATCTGCAAAAGGCCCACTCAGTATATTTTGGGCCTTGAGTGCTCAAGTCGCTTGTGTGAGGAGAGACTGAAGTGATATTCTCCTTTATAACTTTCTTCAATCTAATTAGAAACATCTAGAATTAAATTTTATTTTAAAATTTTATGTATTAACCGTTAATTACTGGCAGAGAGAAACTTTGCTAGCCAGTTTTTTAAGTGACAGACTTTTATTTGATGGGAAACGCCTCGTACATGAGATGAAACGTGGTGGAAACGCGTTTTCGCCCGTACGAACGAGTTTCTCGTACAGGAAACATGTTTCGTACAAACGGAAACGAGTTTCCGTGAAGTACCATACGCGTTTCCGAGTTTCCGCGAGTTTCCAAGGGTGAAACGGGTGCCATACACAAGTTTCGTGCAACTTAGGTGAGCATAGATCAAGAGGTATTCTTGATCTAGTATATTCATATGTGTGTGGATACATGTTATCAACATCATTAGGACGTAATATATAATATATTTCTTTCATTGATTATTCTTCTACGAAAAACCTAGATTTATTTTAAGAGGTTGCTACGAAAGGCATTTGTATGGTGTTTGAGCATTTGCAAGTAGCCTTCATGTGAATGGGGGACTCCCCCTTGGCCTTAGAAGTTGACCTAAAGTGTTGAGAAGATGGGTTATAGTGACATTGGGCACTAGCTTCTCCTGTGCTTACCCCTCATAGCTCTAAGATTTGTAACCTTTATCAAGGGTTCTAATTTGAGCAACAACACAAGCCATGTGCACTTAGCAAGCATGCCAAGAGTGCTTTCCCAACCAGTGAGCCAAGAATAAGAGGGACTCTTGGTCTAGTATATTGATGTGTGTGGACCAGTGAAGTACCACTCGTGAGAGACTTGCGAGTCTTCAAGAGTCAACTATCAGGCCAAGTAACTGCTACAAATTCGACATGAAACTTGTCGACTCAAGAGAACTCAAGGACTTGGCAAGAAACTTGTGGACTCAATCGAACTCGGCATGGACTCGGTTGGACTTGGTCATGGAAGGAAAACATAACATTGCGGGAAGAATATCGGACAACACGAATTATTGCATTTTGGTTGAGTGTTGGAGCCCACAGACAGTGGTTTTGAAGGGAAAACGAGACTGCGAGAGGCTATAAACACCTCCACTAAGTCTCTCCCTCTCATTCATCAAGCAACCTGCCAACCAATCGTTGCTAAGTGAAGGAATCCGAATTCAAATTTCTAAGTATGTTGAGTGCTAAGAACAGTGAACAGTGAATTATTGCATAGATTGTAGTTTTAGAACTTATATGGATTAGAAATGCCATTGACCTCTTTTTTGTGCCAAAAATATACCATATTTTAAGTTTCTTTCCTATTTGCCAAGTTTTTTTGAGTCTATCCCAAGTCTTCCCTGAGTGGACGAGTCATATGCTAGCCAAGTCTTTACCGAGTCTTATGCTAGCCAAGTCTTTACCGAGTCTTAGTCATGAAACATTGGTGTGAACCCATGTTATCAACATCATTGGGAAGTAATATATGTTACATTTCTTTCATTGATCATTCTTCTACAAAAACCTAGATTTATTTTGTGAATACCAAGGATGAGATTTTTAGCAAGTACTAAGGGTTCAAGTCTCTCGTGAAGAAACAATTGTAAGAAGACAAATGTACTTAGATCCAATAATGGAGAAAAGTGTACATCCAATGAGTTTGATTCGTTTTCTAGAGGAGCAAGGATCAAGAGGGAGTTAATAAGCCTTACAACCCACAACAAAATTGGGTTGTTGAAGGAAGAACAAGTCCATTGTTGAGACAATCGGGTCTATTGTTCATGACCTAGATATGCCTATGTTCCTTTGGTCAAAGGCATCCAATACAAATGCTTACATCTTGAATAGGTGTCCTCACAGGGTATTGAAGGACACAACACCAGAGGAAACTTTCACTAGTGAGAAACTCCAAGTATCACACTTTTGTGTTTCTTATTTTACTATATATATTCATAATCCTGCGAAGAAAATAACTTAACTGAAACCCTACAATTTTAAGGGTGGTTTCTTGGATATAATAAATCCTCCAAGGCTTACAAAGTTTACATTCCATCATAAAGGAAGGATAATAATGAGAGGAGATGTGGAGTTTTATGAGAATGCATGGTCGTCAAGGCCTAGTGAGGCTCCGCAAGAGGTCGATTACAGTTCAACCAAGAAGCCTAGGTGGCTTACCCAAACATTGTAGGATGCATGAAAGCAAGTTGGAGGTCCAAATACATCCTTTTGGGTGAGTTTTCCTCTCATAAAATATTTGATTTACATTGCATTGATGCCTTCCCTCATTGATGCAGAGCCTTCTAGTTATGAGGAGGCAGCAAGTCAGCAAGTATGGCATAATGCAATGGTTAAGTATAACTCCATCATGAAGAAAGATGATTTGGAGATTGTGTTGGTAACAATGGGGAAGTCAATGATTGTGTCGATACAAGGCTAGGTTTGTAATGTGAGAATTTTCCTTGAGAGAGAGTGAGTTGACTATGAGGGGACCTTTGCTCCAATGGACAGATATACTTTTAGTGGTTTCATTATGTCTTTAGCTTTAAATTTTAAATTGGCATTTATATCAAATGGATGTAAAGACGAAGTTTCTTAATGATCTAATTATGGAGGAAGTATACAATAATCAGTAAAGAGACTTTGAGTTGCATGGGTAAGAGATCCATGTAGACAGAGAACCCTTAATGGGCTGGAGGAGGCTCTAAGACATTAGTACTCAAGAATTGATGAGTACCTATTAGGTTTAAACTTCACTAAAATTGTTGCATATCCCAATCTTTATTATGAAGGCAATTAAGCATTCTATGTTTTGAACCTATTTCTAGTTTACCATCATCGGAATTTGACAAGGAAATTTTAGAGCTTGATAAATTGTTGTTTGCAATGCAAAAATGGATTCTACCTCCTCGAATGCCCCTACTCCAACCGGAATGTACAATGTTAATATCCAATATCTGCAATACATAGTATTAGAGTGAAAAATATATTAAGAAAATATATTTGGTTAAACATATTACATTATAATATTATATTATATAGTATTAATATAATAATAAAACCTGTTATATATTTTAAGCTTATCGTATAATTGACATAATAATCTTATTAAATAGTTATGAGAATAAGGTACACCTTAAACTTGAAAACACCATTTCAATTTATAAGAGGGTACCAATAGAATGTTAACGATTAAATATTGGAGGAACTTCAAATGAACTTTTTAAACAAACTTATGAAGTATGAGATCGGTAAAATGAAAACAAATTCCTCACTAATGAAGTCAGCACTTAAAACAGGTATAGTGAATCATCAAAACAGAAGACATAAAATAATACCGAAGAGATTGAAAATGTCCATCAGACTGGCAAGGAAATCTCTTGTATAAAAAGCCAAAATGACACTGCATTATTTTTATTTGTCCCTCTGGACACTATGGACTTGTCCCTTTTCTTATGAATGCCTACGACATCCCATGGCCACCACAAGATACATCACAGTCCCCTGCTACATGGGTCATCTCGAGGATGTCCTCATGTCATCCCCAAGGTGTCCCCCTGTCCCAAATCTGCATGGAACACAAAGAGTGTGACCCCCACCCTTGGATATGTGTGCATATGATACAGCAGTTATATCTTAGATAGGGGCAACAAGAAACAACATGGAGTGTTGCAAAATAAATACCTATTCATATAATGTCCCCAGGGCCCACATAACAGTAGGTCCATAAATACACGAAGATCTGCCTCAAATATTCCAAGTGAATAGGTGCACATTCATCCAACTTGGAGAGAAGCAGAACAGCTTCCAAGGATAATTGAGACAAGTTACTATCATCAATCCTGGGAGACTACATTACAATATATATAACTTGACATCAATGAACCACACCGGTACATCGATAGATCAATTATATATATTATAGACATTTACCCTGCAAAGATGATTCAATGTCTATTAAACTTGTCAACTGGTTACAAGATAAGCACACACTCCTACTGTTAAAAATAAAATTAGTGCTAAGAAGCATTTACACTCATCTGCCATGAAGCAAAAAAACTCAAATGCTCAGCAGAAACAAATGCCAGTAATATTTAAGGATCTATTTGTAGCAGATAAGGCAAATCATTGGCTGGAAGTTTATCAAATGTCAAGGTAAAAGGAATTCCTATCTTGAAGCTTAGCAGTGAAGTATCACAAATGCATTATTGGTGCTTGTTTTGAAATGCATTATAACGCTTGTTACCAGCATTTATACACAAACAGTTTCAATATTTGGCATATTATATAATATACATATACCTTACATATATAAACACCAGACTCATTTTAGCAACTTCACTGCAAATAGAAAGAAGAAAACATATAACATCTAAATATCATCCCAAATTTTATACCTTGTAGAGCTCTTCATCAAATTGTGCTAGCTGTGCACATTCTGCCATTACTTCCTTCCTCATAAAGAAAGGAGTCTGTAGGGGTAAATAACCACGCTTCCTCAGAAAAGAAAGGCCAAAATTTATCAAGGCCTGATTAAGAAGTACACCATCGCCTTTTAAATAGAATCCCCTCCCTCCTGCTACATCTGCACCTGTGTCACAAGAAATTAAAAAATCAGATCACATATACACTCAATGGTAATTACTAATTATCCTTTGTAATCTCTTTTCTATACATAATTTGCAGCACGAATACATGTAACAGATTAGTTCATGTAACAATCCCTAACACACAGTTTCTTTTCATCTGGGTGTTTCTTGTTCATGTAACAATCCCTGACACAGTTTCTCTTCATCTGGGTATTTTTTGTCCATGTAACAATCCCTAACACACAGTTTCTCTTCATCTGAGTATTTCTTGCATTTAAAAACATTCAAATTTTAGATAATCTTATGTTTCAGACCATGAACTTTTTTTTCTCTTTGACATATCTGTTCACATCCCCAACCAATCAAGTTGCTTATATTCTACAGCATTCTGACTATCATTTACAAACAGATTTTATAAGATAAAATATAAGAAATATTATCACCACTCGCAAGCCTAACATGCTGATAATTCTTTACAAAATCGTTTACAGAACCATTTGATGAAAATTTGATCAATTGTTTCAACCATCAAACTTAAAAAGGAATTTAAGAAGAATAAGCTAACATTGTTGTATTTTGCTTCTATTTTATTGGCTTATCACATATCGCACGCAATGGAATCCCGTTAGAAGTGAATTAGTAACGTAATCCAATTCGGGATGTTCTAATTGAATCACATATCACATGCACAAGCTATCTCTTAGCATTTAGGCATTGCCAATGCAGCCCGAAGAAAAACTGACATAAGCATAATAATTTCTCACACATGCATTATGTCAAACACTTTGAATGTCTAGGGTTTTAATTAAAAATTGCTCATAAACTTTGAAATTAAAGCCACAAATCCAAAGACACTTCTCAAATACTGAAGATGAAGCAAACACATTGTACACATGTTTTGGTCAAATGACCGGGAAAAACCCCAACTTGGGGAAAACCCTGAAGAAGAATTTCTCATTAAAGAAGAGTACTCGGAAATTTTTATACAACATAAGAAATTATTTCTTCAACCCTCACTAACAAATTTCACAAAACTGAAATGGCAAACAACTACCTCGAAAAATGTGTCAACTAACAGCTGTACAGCCTGTACTTTCTGCCTCATTTTTTGTGCCAGAATTAACTCTGCTGGATGGTCCTGTCAGTCTGCATTAAATGCTACAGCGCTGCATTGGGATTTGTGCCCTCACATGCTGTTATACGGCCCTGTCAGACTTCTGTACAGTCACCTTCTGGCTGCCTTGGAAAACGTGCTGCTGCTCCACTTCTTGGAAATCATGCAACTTTCACTAGGGTATCTCCTCTTTCTTCACATTCTTCTTCTTCCCTTTCTGATGAAGAGCGTCCTCATCAATGTCCTTTCACTTTGTCTTATACTTCAATTTTGCAAGTACCCTCTGTAGCTACCCTAATCTAGGGTTGAGAATTAATTACAAGATCAAGGGTCATCATTAAAACTCACTTTTAATAATTAATGAACATACATTCTTAATAATTAAATTCATTAATTATTAAATACATCACTTAAAGTGACCCACTTTATGAAGTACAAGGCAAAAATCACTTTATTTATATAAAAGACACTTTTTACATAAATACAAAGAACAAAGTCTTTACAAGACCTCCTCATCACACTCACACCAAAAATATGAGAAAGGACCTTCAGAGTTATCAATTTCCAACACTCCCTCCTAGCAAGGAAGGTCCACGACATCATCTGTATCTCCACCTCTGACTCCTAAAACAGCTCCCTCCTACACCGGAATCCCTCTCGGATACAAGTGCTCAACTCCATACTGGAACTCTGAAGCCTGAGACTCAACCTGAGCCTCATACACCTGCTCATCATCACCATCACTGGACTGGCCAAGTCTCCTGCCAGTGCTCTGGAGAGAACCACTCTCCTCACCAGAAGAAATGTAAATAACATGTCGATCAGATGCATCTCTTGCCCCACCCTCTGACTCTGACAGCCACCCCCCTGTGCCTGGATGTACAATCTGTCCTCTCAAAACACATAACGTGTCCTTGCAATCTCCTAACAGAATGGTAGTACCAACTGGATCATCTCTCTGAAACAGGAAACATGACCATATCTCACCATCAACCCATAACCTTCATCCTCAAAGGATGACACCGAGAGTTTCTTAACTCTCATCTCAGAAGCAAAGAGCACTTTGTGCATCTCCAAGACCTCAACATGGTCTAGTTGGAACCTGATTGTTCCAACCCCTCGTATCGCTAAGGTCTATATATGCCTGAACATAGTGTCTTGGTCCCAACTCCCTGACAATCTGAAAGGCATCATAGACTCTAGTCATGTGTCTGGTTGAGACACTGTCAACAACCCAGACATGCTCAAAGGAAAAACTTCCTATACACTGATAACACTTGACTTGACTCATGTCTTTCTTCTTTCTATTTGCATTTGTTGCAAGTGCCACGTCTTGCTCCACTTCTTCATTGACCTGACTACCCTGAGACCCCTCCGGGATCTCCTGAGTAAAGTCATTCCACAATCTGGACCAATTGGGTAGCTTTTCTCAACCTACAATGTACTTCACAAAGACGTCCCATTTCGTGGTGAAGTCCTTCAAGGCTATCATCGCCAATTTTGAAATCGGGAACAATCTCTCCTACAGGTGCCAACTCATCCTTGACTTGTAGCACACAAGTCTACACCCTCATCCGTGTTCATGTTGGCACTGTGTAGCTTGTCTTTTAGTGCCATCTTGTGGTTCTCGTTCTTGGCTTCAAACAATTGGTTCAAAGTATCCCACGTGTCTTTAGTTGTTTTCTTTTCTGCTAAATGGGGAATGAGATGTTCTTTCACCCCATCCAGGATTACTCTTTGGGCTTTGGCTTCAAGGGCTTCAAACTCCTCAAGGTCATCCCTATCTGTTGGTTTGGTCATCTTATAGTTTGCAAAACTCCGTATTTTCCATTCTTTCAATACGAAAGTAATTCTTACTTTCCATGGGATATAGTTGGATATCCCATCCAACTTATCCTCAAACCGTATCCTCATCATTTGGAAAACAACTTATAACAATAATAACAAAAAGACTACCACAAAACTTCTTCTGCACTTCTTTACTATGAAACACAAGCTTGCTTAATACTTCTGTATCGCTTTGTGACCCTGAAGAAAAACTGACATAAGCATAATAATTTCTCACACATGCATTATGTCAAACACTTTGAATGTCTAGGGTTTTAATTAAAATTTGCTTATAAACTTTGAAATTAAAACCACAAATCCAAGGACACTTCTCAAATACTGAAGATGAAGCAAACAAATTGTACACAGATGTTTTAGTCAATTTGATCGAGCAAAACGCCAACTTGGGGAAAATCCTGAAGAAGAATTTCTCATTAAAGAAGAGTACTCAAAAAAATTTCTACAACATAAGAAATTATTTCTTCAACCCTCACTGACAAAATTTCACCAAACTAGAATAGCAAACAACTACCTCAAAAAATGTGCCAACTAAAATGCTACATGATCATGACAGTCTACATAAAAGGCGACAACGTTGCCTTGGGATTTGTGCCCACACGTGTTGTTGTACGGCCTTGTTAAACTGTTGTACGGCCCTATTAAATGGTGCCTTAATTAAACACAAAACTGAATCAGAAATAGCAATACACTAATAAACAATAAACACAAAGAAAACCACAACACAAGATGCAAAAGGATTTACCCTGGAAACCCTAGTCTTTCGAGCAAAACCAACCAATGTTTGTGATCTTCTTTTTGCAAGATTTAATTACAACAACACTACAGTAGTCCTCCGAATAAACCATTCAGATCTAGACCAAAACACACAGGAAGATGCCCAAAATCCTATCTGCAAACTAGATAAACAAACCCTAGATCCACCTTGGATCCAATAGACAACGAAGAAGTGACTATTCCTTGGAAAGGCTATGATCTCAACTTGAGATCTAGACTGCTCACTACAAAAGGAAACCTGTCTCTTGCAACTTTGATTATGACCACTACAAAAGGCCTCCTTCACTCCTGTAACTGTAATATTGAACTCATACTCTAAGGCTCCTTTTATAATCTCAAACTCGTTCAAATACCATGGGCCAACTAAAACCATTTACATGAGTTATAAATCCACCTTTACAATGTTTGTCTAGAAATCACCTCGATTCCTTCTATGTTGCTAGACCAATACTAAAACCATTTACATGAGGAGTTATAAATCCACCTTTAGAATGTATGTCTAGATATCACCTCGGTTCCTTCTATGTTGCTAGAGGTACTTGCCTAGCTATAAAAACTAATATTACCTCTTAGCCAGGAAGGCAGTGGAGACACCAGCTCCAAGATCAAAGACATTCGTTGCTTTTGAAATTCCTCCCTCCGAACTAGAAGATCCTACTACTACCAGAAGTAGCATTTCAGACTCCCTCAGAAACTTCACAGTCCTAAGCCAAGATCTTTTGGGTGTTGCCCTATGCTGCCCAGATCCTCTTAGGTCTTCCCATAGCCCTGCGCCTAATCCCATGGGTTGTCCAGATTATCTATCCTACCCATGTCCTTTTCTAGGCACTTCTGCCCCTTGCACAAGACTTTTCGACGCAGTTTAACCCTTGCAAGAGCTGCCCAACTACCTACCAATCGTATTTTTGCTACCCTCGGTGGTTTCCCGGTTGTTTTTTCGTCCCTCTTCTCGAATTTCTCTTGTCAGCACCAAGCGGCTAACTTTCTGCCCTGCGGGAGCTTTCTCTTGTTGCTAGCGACTAACTTTCTGTACTACGGCGACTTTTGCTTGTTGTTGGCGGCTGAAGCCAACCGTCTTTTCCTCCACCAACAGCGGCTTTCTCTGCTCGTTTCGACAAATCTGACCTCACACTCTATCTATGGTGACTGCTCCAACTCCACACGATTGCCAATTCTCCCAGCACATGTATCCAGTTTTCTCCTGCCCGACCTACATCTAACAGACGGCAAACTCCACATCCTCCCAACTCACAGGCTTGCACACTACTTCCCGTAGCTTCCTCAGTCGATGCGTTTGTCATCCCACAACCTATGCCAGCTTCTCTCCTACTGTAGCAACCAATGTTACAAATATCGTGTTGGCGAATATATCGCCAAGGGTCCAAAAAGAAATTATCGGATTTATCAGCGAAAATGTCGGCAAACATCGGAAATATATCAGCAAAATAAAAAATCCAAAATATTAAAAAATACAAAAAAAGAAAAAAAATCACAATATATTTGAAAAAATTGGCAAATATCGTGATAAAATTGGCAAAATCGGGATATATTCGAAAAAATTGGCAAATATTGCGATAAAATCGGGAAAAAATCGCCAAAAAAATCGGGAAAATATCGGGGCGATATATTACCGATATATCGCCAATGAGTTAACATCGCGATGTTGCTGATATATCGGCGATATTTGTAACACTGGTAGCAACAGCTCCAGCTCCAGACCTCTGTCGTTCTGCCAATCAATCCTCCGATTCGCTAGATCTAATACTTCATGTTGGCTTATCTTTTCTTCCGTCATTAGAGCTCATGTCGGCTTTTCTCCTCTTTCAACATGTCTCTTAGTCGACAGCTTGCCTTCCTCTATTGTCAACTCTCACTACGAGCTCTCGTCTACAGCACTAGCTTCATCCACGTCTACACAACACAACCCACAATGCTTTGCTCCACAAAGGACCTGCTTCCACAATCACGTTGCTCAGCCCGTCGGCTTCTTCACCTACCGGCTCACGGTCAAACCCAGTCATCTCTCACAAGGACTCACATCTGGATAGCAGCTCTACCCGGCCACTTCCTCCTGTTATGTTGATGGTCGACTTCACTCTGTTGAACACTGTTGGCACTAATAACCACCGTGCCCAGTTTCCACTCCTCGTTCATCGTCTAACAGTCAATCCCAAAGCCAGTTGTTGCAACGTCCACCCTCACGCTATAGGAGCTTCACATTGCAAATTAGTCGTCGATCAAGCCTGTCTCTTTCACATGATCTACATCACACATGTCTCGTTGTTCCTCTATTGCAGACCCAATTCTGACCCAAGCTCTTGTCCACGTCTTGGTTAAGCTTGCTTTGAGCCAGCTGTCTGTTCCTAGATCCCTTGTGCGCTTCATCCCACTAGCCCACAAATCACCTCTGATTTGTGCCCTCCACAACACTCAGCACGTCCAACAGTTGATTCACAATCCTAAACCCAACGACACTGCCAAATCTGTATGTGTACGATTAAGGGTCGTACGATACTCTCAAAACCTTTTTTTATTTCACAATCTTATGTGAGGGATTCTCAGTGCAACTCGATACCATGTGAATTTTCTCAGTTTACCAGATCCGATTACTATTTATTCACTAATTTATACCCTAGTCTTAATTACACACAAAATTGAATCAGAAATAGCTATACACTGATAAACAACAAAAACAGAGAAAACCACAACACTAGATACACAAGAATTTACCCTAGAAAACTCAGTCCTTCATGGAAAACCAACAAATGTTTGTCTTCTTCTTATTGCAGAATTCGATTACAACAGCACTACTGTAGGCCTCCGAATCTGGACCAAAACACACACAGGAAAATGCCCCAAATCCTATCTGCAAACTGGATAGACAAACACTAGATCCACCCCATATCCAATAGACAACAAAGAAGTGACTCTTCCCTGGAAAGGCTATGATCTCAACCTAAGATCTAGACTACTCACTACGAGAGGAAATGCTTCTCTTACAACCGTGATTATGGCCATTACATAATATCTCCTTTACTCTTGTGGCTGTGATATTGAACTCATACTCTAAGGCTCCTTTTATAATCTCACACTCATGCAATTACCATGGACCAATACCTTGGGCCAACTAAAACCATGTACATGAGGTGTTATAAATCCACCTTTACAACGTATGTCTAGAAATTACCTCGGCTCCTTATATGTTGCTAGACACCCCCATGCAAGTTGGTGCCATGTTTCTTCAAGATACCTCGAGCTTCCAGATAATCCTCTTAATAGAGCTTCGTTTGGTCATAATTCTACATTGTTTATCCAATTCAGATCAGCAAGCAACCAACTTCGAGATCTTCGAGCTTAGTGGAGGATGTTCTCTCTCCCTACTAAGATTATCCTAGACGTCAATCTCACTAGATCCCAAATTAGGGAGCTAGTTGTCGCAACATGACAAGAAAGGAAATGGGCAATCTAGATCTAGATCCCAAGTTGGGGAGCTAGTTGTCGCAACACGACAAGAAAGGAAATGAGCAATCTCGATCCAAAGATGGGGAGCTAATTGTCGCAGCACGACAACAAAGGAAATCGGCAATCATTCGAGACATCCAAGCCATCATTCGAGATTCCCTACCTCTTGGGTAAACTCTCGAGTCTCGACCCAATTCTCTAAATAACTAGTTCGGTGGTGTAGACGAGAGGACATGGGGTTTGTAGTGGGGTGTTGGAATAGTAATGTCATTCTGGTCTTCATTAGGCATATGATATGATGCTCTTGGTTCATCTGATCTCCTTTTATAACGGAGGCCCATGAGAGTCCCGTCATGCCACTTCCAAACATTGCAAGTTATAACTAGATTTCTACCTATCAAAAAAAAACTTGGTCTCTAGGTGGGGTCTAAGGTCCAAATGGAGTAGCATGCTTAATGAGAGACTCTCTTCAAGGTAAGGTCTCTTTGGTAGCAATGAATGAGTTTGCTAGGCCCATGTTGGTCTGGCTAACCAAATTAAACCTCTCGTCGGGGATATCTACATTGCAGTTTGTTACTACCCCCCAGCCTCATCTCAGTTCACTATTCATGGTGAGTCCGACGACAACTCATGCTTCGATCTATACTCTGGCATCATTCAGCATTCTGCACTAGGAAAGGTCATCCTTTTGGGAAATTTCAATGCCCAGTACCAAGCCCTCCACGTCCCTCCTCCTGACAGCTCTGAGGACACATTATATGTTCAAGAGATCATTCAAGTTTCACTGGGACTTCATTGATCATTCGATGATGTTTTAGGGTATTTTACAAGGTTCGGTACGCACCTCCTACGACATCGAGCATCCCATGAGCTACTGATCGTTAACGACCTCCCTTGTTTCTCAACATCCCCTAAGACTTCATTAATCATTTGATGGTGTTTTAGGGCCTTCTACAAGGTTCAGTAGGCAGCTCCTGCAACCTCAAACATTCCATGAGCTACGGATCCTTAACGACCTCCCATGTTTCTTGGCATCCCACTCCTTTACTTGTCAACCTCACGGTGGTTGTCAAAATGTGGTGGATTACGTCAATTCCAGTTAAGACCTACTCCCCATCATTCATCATTTCTTAGTAACCCCAATCCCTTTGACCGTCCATGCTCTCCTCTCCTTCTCCCTACAAAGTGACACCCCCCCTCCATCCCTGACACCCCCCTCCTCCTCCTTCAGGTCCACATCAGAGCACTATCCATTTGTTTAGGAGTCCAAGACACTTTCACTTCCACCCTCCGCTAGATGCTCCCTTGCAACTCTCGATTTGCTTCCCTCGAGTCTACCTCCTCCAAGTACACCTATCTTCCATCTACCATCTAGGATGTTGCGCTTAAACTTACCCCCACTCCACTCAATCCACCAACCCTTCCCCAAACTTGGGTCCTACCCCATGAACCAACTCTACAATGAGGACTACAAGCGCCTCCACACCCATCTTCAACATCTTTTCACTTAAGGTCGCCCCTCCTACACCTTTCTTAAAGCTTTGTATCGTTGACACCTTCGCCACAAGAAACGCCTCTTCATTTCTTGTAGGAGATGAGAGCTTAGTACTTCCCTTATCCACTCCCCCAAAAGTTTATGGCATACCATATTCCCATGCTACTCCCATCTTCCAGCTAATCTTAATCCAAAATCTATGTTTTCCCACACCTCCTCCCTCCATGATATCACAAGGCAACCCCCTATCCAAGTTATCTTTCCCCCGCGTCTTTCTACTTATTCACTCCCCGCAATATCTGGGAGGTTGTTCGGGTCATGAGTTCCAATAGAGCAGTAGATGAGTAGGGGTTCCAAGTTGAACTCATCAAACATGATCTCCATGCAATGGAGTGGCACTTGGTCGATCTGTTTAACCACATGGTCTGTACATGCTTCCTTGAACCGTGATCGCATCATAATATTCACCTGATCGAGCTCTAGTACAAACCCAATAACTATAGAACAATCATGGTTGGCCACACTTTCTCGAACCTATATGCTACAATACTCCATATGCAACTTTCTGGGGAGCATGAGCAAAGACAACTCAAGGCTAGAGGACAAGGTGGAATTAGACCAATGCACCAAACCATTTCTTATGCTTTGGGCCATCACCGAGGCACGCCATCACTCTTCAAAACATTATTGTTGTTTTGTAGACTTTCTGAAGGTGTTTGGCTCTGTCCCTAAAGTGGCGATATTCGAAAGGCTTAGAGACATTGGCATTGTTGAGACCCTTTTGACTCCCATCATGAGATTATATGAGTTGGTTCTTGGTTGTTTTCGCACATCCCACGAGATATCCAATTTCATCAGGAGTACCATTGGGATTAAGCAAGGGCATCGCTATCCCCCGCTTCAATTGGAATATACATAAATGAGCTAGAGTCCTTCCTACAGTAGCACATTCAAGACAGCGATGGGTGCCCAAGGTCTTGAACTCTATCCTGCTCTTCACTAATGATGCGGTCCTCTTGGCCTTATCTCCAAATAGGTTGTCGAGACAGCCAGATGTTTTGGCCCTCTTTTGTGATCTTCATCAATTGCCAATCAACTTAGGCAACTATAAAACCATGGCCATGATCTTCATCAAGTCGAAGAGATCATTCTTTGATCTTCATTTCTTTTTTAAAGGGAAGGAGATTGAGATCACTAGCACTTATACGTACTTGGGGGCACAGTACACAAGACTTCATTTCAGTCTACCACATGCCCTTCAACCCTAAGTCAACAAAGGATATGAATCCTTAGTCGTTCTAGAGAGACATTGCTTCAAACACCATTTTTAGGACATCTCATCCAAGATGTCTCCCATGGATACTCTCACCCAACCCACAATCCTCTATGGCTCAGAGGTTTGGGGGCCTTGTCTTCTAGACTATGATTGGAACTCAGCAGAGAGCATAGATCATCCTCTATTGCATCATCAAGATGAAAAAAGAAAGTACCTCAGCCCATTATACTTGCAGAGCTGGATGTCCGACTTTTCGGCTTGAGGCTGTGTTCAAGCTTATCTCTCTCTTACACTGCCGTCAGAACTTTATTGACTTGATGAAGGGGCAAGACTAGTGGTCGTTTTTGGCCTTATCTCTCATCAGAGTCCATTACCTTAAATACCCCTTCAAGCCACAGTAGGTGTTAACATGTGAGGGTTGCGGAGCTTTTGGCCTATGTTGGTATTGTGATGGACTAACCTTTGTTGGTATTGTGCTGGACTAGCTGAAAATTTTAGAACCCCAACCCGGTTTCAAGTTTAGTTTCTTTGCATGTAGTTTAATGCCCAAACCTCGACATGCATAATCATTTATAATTTATAATTTTTACTATTTGCTTGAAACACATGGAATTCTTTCAACATAAATAACTCAGAAAATTAAATGGCAACCTACTTTTTCCTACTCAAAAAATTATGACATCCAACTCACATGAAATTTTTTACTTAGTATTTTTGACCAATCAGTCCAAAATAAAACCCCGAAGGGAAAACCTATTTTCAGAGAGATATTTTATTTCTTCAAGCAAATTAAAAACAAATTTACAACAATACTTATCTCAACCAAAACGCCTTGGAATTTGTGCCAAACAATTACTAAATGACTTGTTGAAAATTTCTAGACTTCATCTCGAAATTTGTGCCCTTCAAACCAATGTTCCCCCAAGTTTTCGAGACACGGTAGCGGGGAAACGCACATTGGGGACATGTGGAGACCACCCACAAATTTTAGCGAAATTCAGAGGGGGCAGGGGGCGGAGGAGCATCCAAGTCTTAATAAAAATAAATATTATAAATTATTAAATCCCAGCAATAATAATTCAGTGATTCATCCCATGTAAATTACTAAAAGTAAATAATAAATAGTAAATACTAAGTTTATCATTGTGCAATGTAAATCAGAATATAACAAATTAATAATACAANGTCATTTAAATCTTGATATTCATATTTCTAATTTTAGTCATTGTAATTGAAAAATTGAATCAATAATATTGCATGCTAAAATAGTGAAATAGTAAATTACTAAAGAATAAGCCTGAAATAGAGACTAAACAACAATTAAATTAAATTTTTTTTTAAACTGAAATTGGGAAAATCGTGGGGGCATCTAGAACCCCCCAGTTTCAGGAGGGGGCATGTGGGAGCCCCCCTTCACCAGAGCGCGTTGCAAAACAGGGGGGCGCACCCCCTTGTGTGTTTTCGAGAGTTTCCTAATTTTGGGGACGCTGGGAAACGTTTCCTCGGAAGCCCCCGAGTCCCTGGGGCGCAAGGAGCGAGGGGGATCACCCTCAACCCTGGAAGGCGAGTCCCCGTCTAACACTGCTTCAAACAGCTCTACAACCCACATGCGTGACCTTGGAAAACGTGCCAAAAATGCCTACCTTGAAATTTGTGTTGTATGAATTGTTTTCCATCATTGTACGGCTTGTTGTACAAACATTATTAAATGATGTACCCTCCTCGAAATTTGTGCTAATTGTTCACCTCGAAAGACATGCCAAATATGAATTGTACGACCAAAAATAAATGCACTTGTCACTTCAAAAAATCTTCTCAAATTTTGTGCCCATAACTAATGGCTACATAGACTGCATTAATTGCATATGTTTGCCTTGGCAATCGTGCCCACTTGAAAATTCATATACATGCTCAATCTGAAATTCTTCAAGGGTTTCTCTTCTCTCTTCTCTTGCTCTTCTCTCCTTTCTCAAAGTTCTCAATTGTGAAAGTGAAGAATTATTCCCTCAATGCCTTTCCCTAGCCTTTTTGTTTGAGTAACCACCATTTGAAAATAGATGGCCTAGATTAAAACATGACTAGATGAGATCCAGGGCTCATGTTAAATCTCACTTTTTCTCATTAAAAGCATTTAATTCACTTTTAAATAATAAATGAGACTTTATTAAACACCCACCTTTTTAATTCTCACAAAGTCACATTTAAAATAATTAATGACTCAAACTCACTTTAAAAAAGTCACTTCAATAAAATAAAGTCATTCTCACTTTAAAAGTACTAGGGACTGTAACTTTTAAGTGTTCATGTCCACCCCAAGGCATCATAAGGTGGACAAACACTTCCTTGGTAATTTTTCAACACTCCCTCTTACTGAGGAAGTTGTTCTTCACCACTCCCATCTTGTCTCTGAAATGTATATGCTTCCCTCCTCCCAAAGACTTTGTGAGAATGTCAACCACCTGCTCCTTAGTGGATATGTACTGCAACTCAACAGCTCCCCTCTAAACATGATCTCTGATGAAGTGATATCTGATCTCTATGTGTTGAGGCCTGTCATGGAATACTGGATTCTCAGAGAGCCTAATGCAACTTTGATTATCACAATACATAACTGTAGGCATCAACTCTTGATCAAACAAATCAACCATCAACTTGTGAAGCCATAATGCCTCGCAACTAGCCTGACTGGTTGCCATAAACTCACCCTCAGCAGAACTCAAAGCAAAGAACTTTTGCTTTCTACTAAACCACGACACTGCTGTCGATCCCAAACTAAAGCAGCAACCGGAAGTGCTCTCCCGGTCTGATGCACTACCTGCCCAATCCGAATCAGTGAAGCCAACCAAGCCCACTCCATCTAACCTCATGTAGTCTAGACCATAAACTACTGTCCCAGCAATATATCTCAAAACATGTTTTGCAGCCACCCAATGCACTCTCCTGGGCTCCATTATGAACTGGTTGAGAGTGTTCACTGCAAAACATATATCTGGACTGGTGTTAACCAGATACATCAACGAACCAATAAGCTGCCTCTATAAGGTAGGATCAACAAACTCTCCCTCAAAAGCATGAAGCTTCTTCTAGTTGGTGATCATGGGTGTGGACATTGACCTGCAACCCTCCATCTGAAATCTCTTCAGAACATCAGCTGCATATTTTCCTTGCCCCTAGAAAACATGTCCATCCTCTTTCGATGCCTCCATACCAATATAATAATGCATCAGCCTAAGGTCAGCCATCTCAAACTCTGAAGTAAGATCTCTCTTGCAAGCTGCAATCAGGTGCTCCTCTCTAGTGATAAACAAGTCATCAACATAAAGCAAAAGAATGAGCAGGCAGATCACCTCCAACCACAATGAAATACATGTTGGGATCAGCCTCTCTCTTTGAAACCCAATCGAAAGCAAGTATGAGTCAATCCTCGAATACCAAGCTCGAGGAGCTTGCTTCAGCATATACAAGGCCTTTTTCATCCTGCATACATGTGAATCTCTCCCATGCACCTCAAAGTCCTATGGTTGCTCCAGAAACACCACCTCCTGCAGAAGACCATTCAAAAATGCGGTCTTCACATCCATCAAGTGAATCCTCCAACCCATCTCTGCAACGATGGATATCATTAATCTGATAGAAGAATAGCGAGCAACCAACGCAAAATTCTCCTCATAGTCAACTCCCTCAACCTGTGAGAACCCCCACGCTACAAACCGAGCCTTGTACTTCTCAACGTTATCATTCGCAGCATGCTTTATCTTGTACAGCCACTTGGAAGTCACAATTGACTTCCCCTCTGGTCGTGGAACAATCTCCCACACATCATTCTTCATGATGGAAGTGTACTCTTCCATCATGGCATCTCTCCAAACCTAATGTATCGTAGCCTCCTCAAAAGTAAAAGGCTCTGATTCACGCAAGCTAGTCACAACCGCCATGTAACTGGAAAACCTCTCTAGTCCCCTGCTCTCTTTGACCTCCCTCTTAGGTGGCCCCACAGACTCCTCAGCTTCCTTCACATGCTCCTTAAGCCAACTTGGCTTTCCCTTCTTGGAAGCAGCTTCTTGTAGCAGAACCTCCTCTACATCCTCATCTGATGACTCTCTCCCTGAAGAAGTACATGTGGTCTGAGATCCTGTTCCTGGTGAACCTGAACCCGAACCAAGTGATCTTGAATCACGTGAAGGTGAAACCTATGAACCTATAATCCGAGAACCGATCCCTATACCAGAAGTCCCTATAGACTTCCCCTGAAATTGATGATCTTGACACCTGTGGACCAATCAAACCTGAGACTGTGACCCTGTACTCTAAGATGTTGTCACCTATGAAGTAGAAACCTGTTGCTCCTCCATCTCAGACTCTCGAGATCTCCTAAAGGCTTGCTCCTCAAATCTCACCTCCCTCCTCACTACAACATTCCTCTATGCAGGAAGGTTTATGCAAAAAGCATTTGAAATCTCATCATATCCAACAAAGATGCCTTTCTCTGTAGTAGCCTCCAACTTTGTCCTCTTCTCAAAAGGGACATGGGAATATGTAAGGCATCTGAAAATACGGATGTGGCCTATCTCAGGCTTCTTCCCAGTAACATCTCCTCAATAGTTTCACTTCCCAAAGCACAGTGAGGACTCTTGTTCTGAACATAAACAGCAGTACTACAGGCCTCGGCCCGTAGAAAGAAAGAGATACTCTAGTCATGTTGCATGGTGCTCGCTGCTCTCACTATCGCACGGTTCTTCCTTTCTGCAACTTCATTACGTTGTGGAATGTAAGGAACTGTCAACTTCCTCTTTATCCACTCCTATCTATAATACTCATCAAACCCATTCGAGGTATAATCACCCCCATTGTTTGATCTAAGTACTCTAATCCTCCTCCCTGTTTGGTTCTCCACAAAAGCTTTGGATTCTTGGAACCTCTTCAAGACTTCTTCTGAATTCTTGCTCCTCATGAAGTAGATCTAGGTCTTCCTGGAATAATCATCAATGAATGTGATGTAGTACTCAAATCCTGTCAAAGAGGTAGATGACATTGGACCACACAAATCTGAATGAATGAAATCAAGAACTCCCTCTGATCTGGTGTCATTGCTTGGAAAAGCAGACTTGGTCTACTTTCCCAAAGCACAACCCCTACACACACCACTCTGCTTTGTGCTGAAATCTGGCAAACCTGTAGTCATGTCTCTCAGAATCCTCAAAGATGGATAATGAAGATGGGCCATCCTCCTGTGCCACAACTCGCTCAACTCACTATTGCTGCTAGTATGTGTCAGTGCATGATGAGGCTGGAAGAGAAGCTTGTACAGTTTCTCACATCTAACTTCAATGGCATATGAAGCAGATGGTCCTACTGCCTTCGGAAATACATTAACTTTCCCATCTAGGAAATATACTCCAAAACCCATGTCCTCAATAGTGGAAACTGAAATAAGATTTTTCTTCAGCCCAAAGACGTATAAGACATCCCTTAGTGTCATGGGCTCCATGGACTCCCTCTCAACACTAACAGTCCCACACCCAACTGTTCTCACCATTGTATCATCCCCCAACACCACCTCCAGATCTAAATATGTCTCAGTCATCTCGATGAACATGTCACGAACACCTGTCATATGGCTCAAAGCCTCGCTGTCAATATACCACGCGGAAGTAGTAGTGGAAGCACTCAGTGAATGCCCAACTATCATGGAATGCTTTGTCTAGTCCTCCATATCATCTCTGGTGATAGATGATGCTCTCCCTAAACAACCACAAGCAAAGACAAAAAACTCTCTCAAATCTCGCAGCATACTCAACGATCTTTGTTGTTGCTTCTTCTTTTTGTTTGGACACTACCCAGCATAGTGCCCAAACTTCTGATAGGAAAAGCATTCCACTTTACTCATATATTTTTTCTGCTCACCTGTTTGTTGCTTAGTCCCACCCTTAGGATCCTTCTTGGACTTCTTCTTCCTACCCTTCGCTACTAAATCCACATACTCCTCTTCATCTTTGTTGTTAGATGTACTGCCATGTACATATCCTCTACAGGTATCCTCCTGTATGAAATCGTCCCAAAGACGATCCCATGTAGGCAACAACAGACTCAACAAAGACAGCCCATGGCTTTGTCACTCCATTCAAAGCTATGTGAACCAACTCAACATCCAATACTCTCTCCCCCACAGCTCTAAGCTCATCTCGAACATGTGTAATCCATGTTCTCCCCCTTGTTCACTCGAGTGCTCTTCGACTTCTCCCTCAACACCATTTTTCGATTCTCATTGGAACTCTAGTATAGATTGGTCAAAGTTGTCCACATCTAATGTGCATAATCTTTCCTAGATATGCGGTATCACATAATATTTTATGACATCAAGTATGATTCTTGTTGCTTTAATGTGTTGATTATCAAATACGGCCTTATCAGCTTCAACTGTAGGAACAGTGACTAGATAAGTAATAGTATTGTTCACTATGTCTCATTGTTCTTTCTCCTATAGTATCAATATTATTCTAGCCTTCCACGAGCCAAAATTGAAGAAAATAAATGATATTAACATGAATATTTCATTCACACATTCTATCAAACACTTGAATGTCTAGGGTTTATGATTAAAAATTTACTCTTAAACTTGAAATAAAAAACACCATATTCAAGATCTTCTCAATACTGAAGTATTCATTCACACATGAAAACATAGATGTTTTGGTCAATAGACCGAGCAAAACCCCAAGTCCTGGGGAAAACCTTAAAAGAGAAGAAAATTATTATTAAGAAGAATACTCAGAAACATTCCATCTACACATGAAATCATTCCTTCAACCCTCACTGAAAAAAATACCCAAACTATAACAGCAGCAAAATACCTCGATTTTCGTGCCCATTACCAATTGTACAACCTGTTGTACGACCTTCACACATGTTGTATGGTTGTACTTTCTGTTGTACCTTCTTGCCTCGAAAATCGTGCCCACACATGCCAAAATTTATTGCAGTAGTACGGCCTGTCAAACAACAATAAATGCAACAACAGTACCTCGAGAAATATGCCCACACATGTGTTGTACGGCTTATGTCAAACTGGTTGTTGTACTATTTCGGCTACCTTGGGAAATGTGTTGCTCCTCTCCTTGGGATTCATGCCACTCCTCTATGACATTCCTTCTCTCTCTCTTAATCTTCTTCTCTCTCTCTTCATTAATGGTGTGTTCAATTTGTCCTTTCTCTCTTGTTTTATAATTTAAAAATTGTAACCACCTATCTAACCACCTAATCCAGGGTTGAGATACTTTTACAAAATAAAGGGCCATCATTTAATCCAACCACATTTAATAATTAATTCACTTTAATTATTAAATAATAACTTAAGTGAGACCCATTCTATAAAGTACAAAACATATCTTTATTTATATATAACTCACTTTATACATAAATATACAAAGGACAAAGTCTAAGTCCTCTTCATTATACCACACCAAAAATATGAAAGAGGACCTTTAGAGTTAGCTTTTCAACACTCCCTCTTAATGAGGATGATCCTGTTATCACATATATAGTAGTCGGGTTAACATATTCTATTTTTCAGATTCTAGTACATTTTTTCAGCCAGTTCCCTTACATATGAGATGTTGAGATGTGCACCAATGATGGATCATTATTTGATGATGGACTATAGTACTTTCCCATGCCATGACTGAGTCTCAGGACACTCAGATTTGAGGACTGATGTAGTAATTTAGCCATTTTGCAGAGCAGTAGTGCCCAGAGTTGTATCAATAGTTCATCATTGGACAGATGTTGGTTCAGATTGATTGATTAAATGTATATGACTCGGCAAATATTATCTTGTGTTATGGTTATCATTGCTTTTATATTCATTCTCGTGGCATGTATTAGCATCTAATGTCATGATCTATTATCATTGCTTTGATATTCATTCTCGTGGCATGTATTAGCATCTAATGTCATGATCTAGCGGTCATATAAATATGTGGACTTGGATGTATTGATATTATGTATGTATGTCCCTACCTAGACCTAGAATTTCTTGAACCATACTCATTGGTTTTACCCTCCTTTGGGAGAATAGAGGTGATCATTCCCACCATACTTTGGCTTGCTAGTGTTGGTTTCATTGTTCACTATCTCCACCCATCCATTACCTTCCAGTTATGTTTTTAGCCCGACCTACTACTTGACTTGTGGCATGGAGGACCTTTCCCCACTAGAGACTCTGTGTTGAACAAGCTTCCCTCTTTATTTGTATCTCGGCTCTGAGTTGCCTAGGTTGTGTTGGCTAAACCTGAAACAAATAGCGCTGCCATCAATACAATGTATTTGGAAATGAAATGAATATCTTATGAAAAAAGCCCATTCATGAAAAGTAGTGTTTTTTTAACATACATGAATGCAAGGCAAGCCTAATGAAATTGGCTATGAAGTATATTGAAATGAATATCTTGTGAAAAACCATTCATTAAAAGTAGTGTTTTTAAACATACATGAATGCATGAAGCCTCAATAATAAAATCGATGTAATTAATGCATGGACCAAGGCTATGGAAATTCGAAGGCCCAAAAAGCAATGGTTCTTAAAAAGTTATATCTAAAGATTGTTGGCCTCACTTGTATTTGATTTGGATTGTGAGCATTTGTCAAGGTGAATAACCACCTCTGAACGTAACTTATCCATTTGTGAGACACTCCCATCCCCTGTGTTGTTGCTTGTCTGGCATATGCTAGAGTGAGTATCTCCTTTCCACATCCAAAGTGTCACAGTGTCAAGTTGGCAGTCACCCTTTATCCTAACCATTTGATTTGTAGCCCTCACCCTTCACTAGCAAATTGATTACAACTATGAAGTGAGTATGGTCTTGAAAGTCTGGTGTGAGTTAAAATTAATTAAAGAAACTCTATATTTGGTTGATAGATCGACAGCGAAATGATTGCTACTTGTTATAATTGTAATTTAAATGATTTGTAGAGCATGTCTTAACCTCTAAACACTTGCAACAGATTGATGTTAGCCTAGGTTATATTATTGATTATTTGATCAGTTACACATTATTATTCTATCTGTCTGGGTGTATTGGATATTGTACATGATCATGTAGAGATCTGTAGGGTGTATGAGTATGCACCTTAGATGGATTTGGGCTCCCCGAGTCCAACGAGACAGTTTATTTTCAGTTTCGGGCAGTTACAGTGATGATTTGTCTCGGTGTACCATTCTGGTGCAGTTTTGCCATGCTGAATGGCCTGTCAAAGCTGAGAGGTGATTTGATTGGTTCACCTAGGGCGTTGTATGAGGAGGGGGTGGTCCAACCACTTGTTTTTACCATATTACCCCCCTCCGAGAGAGCCCAGTGGGCTTAGTTTGCCAATGTTGGCACTCCAAAAGGCAGTTTGGGCCATATCACAGTTCCCGAGGAAGATTAAGTAATAAAAATGGCATACTGAAGAATTCGATTTGGGCTACTGAGGCAGGGAAATGGCATGGGATGAGTTTTGATGATAAGTGTGACATCTTCCACTCCTCCAGTAGTTTCAGCACTTAGATAGACCCACATCCATCTCTCTGACATATTTTATTATTTTCTGGAGCTTTTGGAGGCTCACGATTTCCTCAGAGAGGCACTATTTTTGCATTTAAAAATTATATTTATTTATATTGTGCCATGGGGACACACTAGGGGTGTTAGTTAATACCCCCTGGACCCACCATGAGCTTTATTCATTTTTATTGAGTGGGATCCCCTCTCCTAGGATGATTTAGTCCATTGATATATTATATTATTGTATTGATCCATGTACTTTATGTTGAGCTCATCTCAACCGTTGATTAGAACATTTTGATCTTTTAATCTTAGCCATCCATTTGAAAGGTGGTTAGGATTTTGTTACCTCTCATTCCTATTTAAAGGAGAGAGCTTCTCATTGTGAAGGGGTGGAGAGATCTAGAGATTTTTGGCTCTAGGCTATTGGAATAAAAATAATTTCTTGGGCATCTTGGATCTTGGAATTGGAATGCTTGTGGTGATTGTAAATGCTTCTTCCTCTGCACTGACAGACATTGGTGGCCATCTTGATTTTATCTTCAACTAACATTGTTTTGCAGGCAAAGAAGACGTTTTGGAGGGATGCGAATTGGTGGTGAGGCCTAACCTTCAAGCTTCAAGAGGACGTTTTGGGTGACAGGGAGTTGTTTTGTCTTTTGTACCAACAATTCATGTGTCTCATCTCTCTGTATGCATCTCTTTCCATTCTTGATTGATTGCTTGATCTTTGTGTCCTTGATTGACAGGAATAGGAAAATCGATTTGGTTGAAGGTGGCAAAACGTTGGCAAGAAGGGCTCATCAAAGTTTGGCATTTGATCTTCGTGGGAAGTAATCCTCGTCACAAGCCTCTTCCATTTTCATCTTCTAGGTATGTTCCATGAGGTATGAAATCCTTCTATCATATCCATCTATTCTCTTAGATCTCAAAACCTTCGTTTTTCACCTTTTTCTAGATCTACTTGGATCTAGCTTGTCTTTGGGAATAATAAAAAGAACCCACCTCTATAGCATCCACGGCAATTCGGATCTATAGTTTGGTGGCAATTGGGCTTCATTTGACACATTTTCCAAGGCACTTAGCCTTCCTTGGGGAGGAAGCACTCCTTGGTTGGGTGAGTTTTGCTAGTTCTCTCACTTGAATAGGTGAGATCCTGCTTGATTTTCACTCCTCTCATTTGATAACCTACCCTTCGTGCTTCACTCCTTTGATTTTTGCCTTGTGGGCCCCATTCCTCATTTTGAGGGTTGTGCCCCACATGGGTCATTGGGTGATGCATTTTCAAGCTTAGATCTATGGAGATCTAGCCTAGCTTGGGGCATGCCACTGAAAACCCACCTTGATAATTGCCTTAACTACCCCGATCTACAATTTGCATTAATTTGGACTCCATTTGCCCCTCCATCTAAAGGCACTAGTCTCCTTGGGTGAATTCGCACTCCTTGGGGATTGTGTCATATGCTAAGATCCCATATGTGGGTGTGTCTAATTTACCTTAGATCCATAGATCCACATCATCAAACACCCCTTAGCACCATATCACCCCTAATTTGACCTTGTGGGACCCATTTGAATCATTTCCCTATTCTAAGGAAGTAGGCCCGACTTGTGTATTTCATGGTGTTAGATCTATCTCTTTGGTCCTCCTAGGTGGCCTAACTCATTCATTTGGTTGAAACATTCATAATATCTTAAACCTCTTCAACCATACTTAAACTCTTGGGCTCACCTAAGCCTGCATTGGTTTTCGTAACTCAATTTACACACTCCCCTATGAACCTTTGCTTTGGCTAATCTTCTTTGATTGGTTATAGGGTCTCCCCCTTGGTTGTGATTCTTCATAATCTAAAGTGAAGGGTGCATTGGTTGACATGATTCCCAGCTTGCATTGGGAACCGTTGCACTTCTTGGATCACCTCTTTAGCTGTACATCTCCTCTACCGCCCCGGATGCGATACCTTTAGGGACAACTACAAGTTGTGTGATAACAAGTCCACAACACCATCTCCATCTCTGACTCCAGCAACAGCTCCCTCCTGCTCTAGAATCACTCTCAAATACAAATGCTCAACTCCGCACTGGAACTCTGAATCCTGAGACTCGACCTCAGCCTCATCTACCTGCTCATCTACACCATCACTGGACTAGCTGAGTCTCCTGCCAGTGCTCTAGAGAGAGTCACTATCCTCATCTGAACCATGTCTTCGAGATGCAACTCTCATGTCATCCTCTGATTCTGACAGCCACCCACCTACTCCTGCTCCTGGACATACTATGTGCCCTCTCAAAACATAGAGCCTGCCCCTGCGATCTATTAACAGAATGTTAGTACCAACTAGGTCATCTCTCCGATACAAGAAAACATGGCTAGACCTCACCATCATCCCATAACCTTCATCCTCAAAGGACGATACTAAAAGCTTGCTGACTCTCGTCCCAGGTACAAAAAGCACTCGATGTATTTCTAGGATCTCACCGAGGTCTAGTTGGATCCTGATTGTTCCAACCCCTCGTATCGCTATCTGAGGACTATCAATATATGTCTGAATAAAGTGTCCTGGCCCCAACTCTGTGATGATCTGAAATATATCATTGATCCTAGTTATATGTTTGGTTTCGCCACTATCAATGACCCAAACATTCTCAAAAACTGAGCTCCCTATACTAGAATCAATTGAAACAAGAGAAAATTCTTGCTCAAACTATATGGACCAATTCGGAAGCTTCTCCCTACCGACAACGCACTTAACAAATACTTCCCATTTCCTGGTGAAATCCTTCAGGGCTATCCTCACCAGTTCTGAATCTAGGGTAATATCTCCTACGACTGCTAACTCATCTTTGACTTATACCACTCGAGTTAAGTAGGAGGCCACACCTTCGTCCTTGTTCATCTTGATATTGTGCAGTTTCTCCTTTAGTGCCATTTTGTGGTTCTCGTTCTTCGCTTCAAATAACGGGTTCAGCGTATCCCACATGTCTTTAATAGTCTTCTTCTCTGCCAAATGTGGAATGAGATGATCATTTACTCCATCTAGGATCACACTCTAGGCTATGGCTTCTAGGGCATCAAACTCATCTAGTTGGTTCTGTAGGCTTGGTCATCTTGGTGTTAGCAAAATTCCATATTTTCCATTCTTTAAGCACAATAGTTATTCTAACTATCCAAGGAAGATAGTTGAATATACCATCCAATCTATCTTCATACCTTATGCTCATGATTTGGAATTACTCGCAACAAATCTTTTAACTTGAAAGACAACACAATTTCTGACTGTGAATCACAATCATGAACCGTACTTCAATTCAGCTCTGATACCATGAAGAAAATAAATGACATTAACATGAATATTTCATTCACACATTCTATCAAACACTTGAATGTCTAGGGTTTATGATTAAAAATTTACCATTAAACTTGAAGTAAAAACCACCATATTCAAGATCTTCTCAATACTTAAGTATTCATTCACACATGAAAACAAAAATGTTTTAGTCAACAGACCAGGCAAAATCCTAACTCCTGAGGAAAACCCTAAGAAAGAAAAAAACTATTATTAAGAAGAATACTCAGAAACATTTCATCTACACATGAAATCATTCCTTCAACCCTCACTGACAAAAATACCTAGACTGTAACAGCAGCAAAATACCTCGATTTCTGTGCCCATTAACAGTTGTACGACCTATTGTATGGCCTCCACACGTGTGTACGGTTGTACTCTCTGTTGTAGGTTCCTTCCTTGAAAATCGTGCCCACACGTGCCAAAATTTATTGCAACAGTACAGCCTGTCACACAGCAATAAATGCAACAGCAATACCTCAAAGAATGTGCCCACACGTGTGATGTACGGCCTGTGTCAGACTGGCTGCAGTACTGTTTTGGCTGCCTCGAGAAATGTGTTGCTCCTCCTCTCTCTTAATCTTCTTCTCTCTCTCTCTCTCTCACCATTAATGGTGTGTTCAATTTGCTCTCTTGTTTTATACTTTAAATTTGTAACCACCTAATCTAGGGTTGAAAGATACTTTTACAAAATCAAGGGTCATTTAATGCACCCACATTTAATAATTAATTCACTTTAATTATTAAATAATAACTTAAGTAAGACCCATTCCATAAAGTACAAAACATCACTTTATTTATATATAACTCACTTTATACATAAATATACAAAGGACGGAGTCTAAGACCTATTCATCAAACCACACTAAAAATATGAAAAAGGACCTTCATAGTTAATTTTTCAACAAAAATTAACCGCCCCATCCAACCTGTCTTCTAGCCTAAGTCCGGTAGCCATCACTGCAAATCAGTCCAAGAACTTGTTTCTTCACAAAACCCGGCTTTTCCTTATCTCTCCAAGTCTGAAATTTCTTTCTGAGTTTTATTTTCAGCGCTTCACTACAGCTCTGATACCATGAAAATTTTGGAACCCCAACCCGGTTTCAAGTTTAGTTTCTCTGCATGTAGTTTAATGCCCAAACCCTAGCATGCATAATCATTTAAAAGTTAAAAAAATTCCTTTTGCTTGAAACACATGGAATTCTTTCAACAAAAATAACTCAGAAAATGAAATGGCAGCCTACTCTTTCCTACCCAAAAAATTATGACAGCCAACAAACATGAAACTGTTGAGTCAATATTTTTGACCAATCGATCCAGGATAAAACCCCAAAGGGAAAACCTGTTTTCAAAGAGAGATTTTTTATTTCTTCAGGCAAATTAAAAACAAATTTACAGCGGTACTTATCCCAACTTAAACACCTTGGAATTTGTGTCAAACAATCACTGAATGACCTGCTGAAAATTTTCAGACTTCATCTCAACAAAATCTGTGCCCTTCAAACAGTTGTGCGACCTTGGAAAACATGATAGAAATGCCTGCCTCAATTTCTGTGTTGTACGGCCTGTTTTTTAGCACTGTAGGGCATGTTGTATGGACAGCATTAAATGTTGTACCCTCAAAATTTGTGCCAATTATTCACCTCGAAAAACATGCCAAATCAAAATTGTACAGCCTGCAATAAATGTACCTGCCACTTCAGAAAATCTTCTCGAAATTCGTGCCCAAAATTGATGGTTGTACAATCTGCATTAATTGCACAGGTTTGCCTTGGAAATCATGCCCACTGGAAAATTCATACATAACTAGATAAGATCTAGGGCTCATGTTAAATCTCACGTTTTCTCATTAAAAGCATTTAATTCACTTTTAAATAATAAATGAGACATTATTACTCACCCACCTTTTTAATTCTCATAAAGTCACTTTTAAAATAATTAATGACTCAAACTCACTTTAAAAAGTCACTTTATTAGTCAAATCTCGTTATCTCATTCAGTTAAAGAGTGGGTATCGTTAGAAAGGAGACCCGGGTTCAAACCCCTTAGGGGTGAGCTAGTTGGGAGGAGACACCCAAAAAACCAGCCATGTTAAGGGTTGGTATGGACCAAGTCGGGTGCGATCCCCGGATGATTTTGACGGCTTAGATGCCTAGGGGTTGTGGTTTCTCAGCCAATGGTGGAAATGCACTGGGCCCGAGTGACGGCCAATTCTTAACAAACAAACAAACAAAATGTCACATTATTAAAATAAAGTCATTCTCACTTTAAAAGTACTAGGGACCATAACTTTCAAGTGTTCATGTCCACCACAAGGCATCACAAGGTGGACAAACACTTGGTAATTTTTCAACACCGGCCTCTTTTGGTATTCCATGGACATGCTTGGCCACTTCATACCTACCAAAAAAAAGTTGAATAGAACCCTCAGAGAGGATATTTATAGACAGTTCGTGCAAGTCACCTAGATCAACCTTCAAGGTGGGTTACATCCAAAGATGGCCTTTTACGTTGTGCACTTCATGGATTTGTGGGACGGTCGCATTAATCAGCATTCTCATTAATCGACCCCACTACACACTCCACCATTGGACACTCTCTGCATTCCTTTAGGCTAATTCAAAATGGGCTCCCATCATCTCAAAATAGGGACGGATCACCAGATCGACTGATCAGACAAGATATGTCAGGTGTGTCACCTTCGAGAAGTTGAGACAAAGGAGCACCTCATCTTTTGGTGCCATATCTACTACAAGATTCACGATCGGTTCCATTGTCTTTTTAGGGATTTTCTTCTCACGTAGCTTCAGACTTTGACTAGTTTCCTTAAATATCTCGATCATAGATGTCTAGCCTTATACTTGCAAGAGGCCCTTTAGCTTCTTTCCATCATTCTCCAGTGGCACTCTCAATCGCAACCACACTTTACTCAACAAATCACTTCCTTCTTTCCTTTGCTTCCTTCATCAAGGGGCACCAAGAACCAAACGGATGGTGGTAGATCAATTAGGGCACAGATGACCATCTCCACTTTTACCCGACACCAATGATATGGCCAATCTCGACCCCATCCCAGTAGCCAGACGACTTCATGCATGCTCAACAGTGGGCTCCCCACTCCATGCAGCAATGCACTACCCATTATAGCTCCTCTTCCAATTCTTCCTCCAAACAATGTACTCCTCTGAGATTCTTTTATTCAGCCGCGAATAGTAGGAGAGTTGCTTCTAGAGCTCCATGACAAATTCACCATTTTTGTATCATGGATTTCAAATCCACTCTCTGCATACATTTATCTTCTAGGTCGACTCTCTTTGTACATATCTTTTCTGGATCATTTATCTATTTGTAGAGCTAGCTATTTTTGGTTTTTAGGCTAGTCATCCTTCTTGCTTCTTATAGAAACCGCCTTCGCGCTCCCATTTTGTATTGATATCATGGTACCAACCAGTCTCATTGACCTACTTTTGTGTTCAATTGTTGGACATTAATAAAATTATCTTATCTTATCTTATCTTATCTTATCCATGTAAATTTATTGATTAAATTAATTAATAGGCAAAGGAAACATTTTCTTCAAAACACAACATTCTATGCTATGTTATACTGTTGTGAACCAAAACACATTCTATGCAGATTTGGTGCTTAATTTGGCATTTTTTCCAATGATAAACAGTTACATGAAGTTAAAGCAACATCTTTTACTTTTTCCCATCCAAGTTTTTTATATGATAAGAGATTAAGATGTCTATTCAATCTTTAAAAATTAATAAGACAAGAAAGAATCAACATGATTAGGAAGATATAATCTCCTCATTTTATCAAGGCAACTCCCCAAGTATTCATCATAACAAAAATAAGATAATATGAAGTAAAGAGTAAAGTACCTTTATCTAGGTCTGCAATTCCAAGAAGCTGAACAAGTTCAACATGATTTTTAAGATTCGGCTCCTCTCTTCTTTCTCCCCAAGTACGAACAACTTCATTGTTTGCCTGTAAATTCAGTTTAATAAAACTCAAAGAAACTGTGCAAAGAAACTGTGAGTTTTAAGATTTTAACAAATTCAAATAAATTCACCAAAACATACAGCTGCACTTTCACCTCATCATTGCTGACAGGAACAGAGTCATGTACAAGGTTCCCAATGGACCCCAAGAGAAAATCTAGAGCAACTTTTGCCGCCTGGACTTCTGTTTCTTTCTTAGCTGTCAGTTTCCTGTTCTCTTCTGTCTGCTTTATCGTTTCAGATGCATCTTCCTTGGCCTTTCAAATTAAATTGCACCATAAATGAAGTCAACATGTATTCCAAGTCATTTGACCAATTATTCCCAAGAGAAAAAGGAAAACGAAGCCATCATTTACTAAGCAAGTCAGAATCAAATCTTCAGGTACTTCATAGTAGTTCTTGGACAACAACTACACAAGGGTGCTACAGATTGTACAAAATACATAACAGTAAAAATGTGTCCAAATATTAAGCTTAAAAATCTGAAGTTTAAAGGACTTAGATAAGGCATCTCCAAGGAGCATTTTCAGACCAAATAAATCTCCAGTAAGTTATACATAATCAATTTTGTGTCACATCAACTTGAATTCAAGAAAATGATTTCCTGGAAAAGAAATATATTTATGGTCTTCTATTTTCAAGAGTCTCGATTCTCCCAAAACACACAATAGCAGAGAGAAGCATAACAGCAAAAGGCTAGTTTTGACTTGCCGATGAGAAAATATAAGATTGTACATATTTTCAACTATATCTTCTGTGATGTCTTCAGCAGTAATTTTTCAATTTTGTTTCAAGGACAAAATTATTATAAAATATAAACCATAAATTATTAATTACATTTAGCTCCAAGAAACATTGCCAATGATAAATGATAGAGATAAAATTTAATTTTTTAAATCATACATGCAACATCACATTTTACTCATGGACCCAAGTCTAATATCATTTCATTCATGCAAGTAGTAATATCCAAAAACAGCCTTTGTAAACAAGGCTATATATTATATATCCAAAAGTAGCCTTTATGTATGAGGCTACAAGTACAATGTATCAAACAATGAACAATGAACATACTAACCTAAGTTGCCAAGAAACTTGGGTACGGGGACGCCACTTTTTGAAACAGGGTACTGCGTGTATATATATATATATATATATTATAAAAAAATGTCACAGTCACATCATACATGCATATTTCAGATTTCTTCATAAATTATGAATCATGATTCATAATTCTAGATTCAATGATTATTTGAACAATAAACATTCACAATAAAAATTTGAAACATAAAATTTGATAAATCATAGACTCGGTAGTTATCAATTGGAAGACTGGAAGTTACCTAAAATTTGATAAATCATTGTGCCATGCAGTTGTAACAAACAGTCAAACTCAGACCTGAAGGTACACTTGAAATCTTATTTTAAACACCTATTTGCACTGCTGTTACAAACTATAAAAAATTGCAAATTGCCAAATATATTCCTGGGTTGATGTGAGTGTATTTCTCAGTATGAAATACATATGTGTATTTTTTATGTGCACATTTGAGTGCTGAACACAAAACCATAAACACATCATTGTAAATCAATAGTCTACTGGATTTGGACAATATTCAGTGGAATTTGAACAGTGATGCAAAGTGTTTGACATAAGTCCTGAACAAGACTCCATACGCAGTTTGCAAAAAATTAGTTCAGATTCGGTTGGGAGTCATTACATTTTCCCCAGCAAATTGCATTTTACTGAGTCGGTCATACCCCAGAGTACCCAAACATGGGGTACGAAGTACCCAAACATGGGATACGGCATACCATTTCTCCTATAAGTACCCCTTTTTTATAATGGTGTCTCGAGTACGTGGAGCCAGTATGGGTTACAGTAGGGTATGGCAAGAGACATACCTTACGAGTACCCAAGTACCCGGTACAGGTACTTGTACCCTACCCCCAGGTATGGGTACCGTGGCTACATAGATACTAACATAGAAAGAAAAGTAAAACATGAGCTCAAACTAATAGTCATCCTCATCTTCATAGTCTTCCTCAAAAATAGAACAAGAAGCATGCTCAACAACAGAATGTAAAGTGGAAGAAGTATTTCCAATTCCACTTCTAGGTTCCAAGTCAATAGATTCTAGCGCAACATCCCAATCTATACAAGGCCCACTGCTATATTCTAAGCCCTGAGTGCTCAAGTCACTAGAGGAGAGAATAAAGTGATGTTCTCCTTTATAACTCTCTTCAACCTAATTAGAAGCATCTAGAATTAATTTTATTTTAAAATTTAATGTATTAAACCCTTAATTACTGAAATCCGTGGGCGGAAAGAGACTTTATTGGCCAGTTTTAAGTGACAAGCCTTCATTTGATGGGAAACGCATCATACATGATGAGGAAACATGACGGAAACGTGTTTTAAACTCCTTTGTTGGTGGTGTTGATTGTTAAAGTTTTAAACTCCTTTGTCATGACCTTAATAAAATGTACTCTTCACTCATGCAAAATCACTTATTAAGCATGGGAAATTTTTTCTACTTTATCTTAAGGATTGGATTAGGAAGTTTCATCAAAATTGTATGGTGTTGAGTCATGGACTAATGTCCTTAGAGGATCAAGTTTGAGATTCAAGGTAGAGACAAGCGCTAGAGCCCAAAGGAGGGAGGCATAGGGTGCTATTGATGAATAGGATTTCAATATAGGAAACGATTTGCCAACATGTATGATTAAATGTTTTAAATGTCCTTGCTCATCAGAAACTTGTCCCTGTTCCCCCGTTTTGTGCAACTTAGAATCTAACCCTAACCCTAAAGCTATAAGATTAACCCCAACGTCGTGCTTCTAGGCATTCAACTAGTACTGCTACTACTACTAATGCAGTTATAGATGACCTTGAGGATTCCGAGCTTGAGCCAGATGACGATGCCCTTGCCTATGCCATTGCTAGTCTGAAGTCCTAATTCTAGTTCTACTTCTAGTTCTAGCAGTGGTGATGAGTTTGATGATTGATCATGTTGAACAATGGCATGTATGAGGTATGATCATTGATGTATGGTGTAGTGTCATCATAGCATGTTTTTTGGACTCTACAGACCATTTAGGCACCATTGATTATGTATTTTGTTCAAGATATGTATTGCACTGTTGCATAGTACACTTCGTGTCATTTTGATATAATCACCCTTATATGGTATATACAAGAGCAGACTTTGGATATTTAATTATTTTGTCCCTAATACTTTGGAATCATGGATTATAATCTTTAAAATATTGTTTCTCTTCAAAATTTAAATATGTTATGTATTTTTTAGCAAACCGAGTCATTGAATTTAAAATGGCCAGTTCCAAGCCTAAGCCGGAGTTTACCCTCGACGGATTCCAAGTCTGAGTTTTAAAACATTGTTTAAAAGATTAAAACCCCACAAATTAACAAGTTTGATACAATATAAAAAAAGCCTGTTGTGAACTGGGCAATGCACAGGGAAATCCTTAAGAATGAGAACATAGCTGGAAGTCATCAGGAATTTAAAGTTTAAACTTCAAAAACTAGTACAAATAGTTATTTTTGCTACATTTTTTTGCATGTGAGAATTGTAGCAGATTAGTATTCTATAAATCTTATAGAGAGCGGCATCAGTGAAGGAGACAGGATTCAAGACAGCAATTCATCCTCGCATTGTATTTTGATAACCCAACAACATAGTCAATCTCTGTATTATAACCTGTGGACATCACACATGCACACAATTCCACGGGAATATAAGTACCAAAATCATGGGGTCACAGCCAACAATCTCCACAACTAACCCAAATCCTCCCCATCTTGAACCACATGGCACATACACAACTGAGACCTTCAGCAAACGACTGAAACCCAAATGGGTGACAGATACTAAAATTTCCAAGGGGCTGTGCTGAACATGGTTCTTGAATCTTAGTTAACACATTACAAACCCTGAATTTCTTCATTTATAAAACTGAAGGCAAGAAAAATTTACTCACAATTTTCAATCTGGCAACCTCTTTGTTGATCCTGTTGAATTCTTTTCGCAAATTATCCAACTCATATTGCCCTGCAACATATTAACTTTAAGTCAACCAACCAACCATCTAAGTATAAAAATAATTTGGAAAACAAAAATGATTCAACACATCGCTGACAATAAAAAACCCATGGGCGAACAAAATGGTTTAGAAAAGCTAAAAACATTTGTAATTTATTAGTGAATATTGGGAACCCATCAGAATGAAAGTGGTCCCAAAATAAACAATACTGAAAATACAACACCCGTTTATTTCTGTTGAACAGCAGACCTTAGGAGACCATAACAGAAACAACTGTAAACAACATTGTAGTGTGATTACAGAAGGAATTTATAAGCTGAATTTTGACAGAGCTTCTATAAAACTGTAGCTAAGCAAGGAGGAGAGGAACAATTAGAAATCACAAACATAATCCGGTTCTTGCCTAGATAAGATAAGATAAGATAATTTTATTAATGTCCACCAATGACCACAAAGTAGGTCAACGGGACTGTCGGTTACAATGATATGATATGCATGTGGGAGGATCAACCGATCTCCCGTAAAGAAAATACAATATAAAAGGATATAACAATACAAGTGAAATGTAGAGAAAAGATAAGTAAAGATGTGTAACGCGATCTAGTCTGTAGCATGGGAGAGCATTTGCTCCAGTTCCAACCCTGTAACCCTGCAGAGGAGCGAAGGAGCCCGAGTGGGCAAAATCCAAGAGCCAAAGTAATCAAGGAGGGTCTGGTACTCCTAACATCCAAGGCTGAATGAGCAGAACTGCGGGAACTGCAGAAGTGTCTGCTGCCCTGAACCGGAACGGGTATGTGCGGGGCGCCCTCTGGAACGATGTTGGCGGGGTCTGTAAGGTCCCAAGCGCCTCACGGAGGGGGGTCTGGTATAGAGCTGTCGCTGAGATCTCATGGGTCGGGAATTTCAAGCCCTTACTAAACTGGGAGTTGGGTCAATATCAAGGTCAGCAGATCTCTTGGTGCCTCTGGAAGAAGGTAGCCTACTGAAAAATGCCATGATCTGTTGTGTGTTGTTTGGTCTGGTAGGAGGCTGGAGGAGCTGCGCTCGAAATCTGAGGGCCTCCTGGATATAGGGCACTAGACATCACTAATCGGTGTACCTGAAGAAGGTGGCTAAAGTTTGGAGGCCCCTGAACAAACAGTAGAAGCGTCCTCTGATCTCATAGTAGACAGGACACCTGAAGATGAAATGTGACTCTGTTTCCACTTCCTGAAGGTGACACAGTTGGTAGATCCTCTTTGATCTATCAATCTGATGGTCTGACTCAACCCGGAGTTGATGAGAGACTACTTTGAACTGTCCGAGAGGGGTCCGAAGAGCGTGCATCCAATGGTAAAAAGTATACTAGGGTTGGACAATGAGCCCGGCTTTGAACTCCAAGAAATGCTCAACATAAAAGGCCATTTTTGGGCGCAATTCTCCTGGAGGATTAATCCAAGAAACCTGAATGAACTGCTTGTAGATATCGTCTCTGATGATCTTGTTTAACTCTTGTCTGGTTGGCAAAAGGTGTCCAAGAGCATATAGAGAGTACCGGAACGGGGGAAGACTATCTAACTGGATCCCTACTGAAGCAAGAAGGCTCGAGACCCCTGTGAGCCAACATTTGGTCCTACCTGGGTGGGGAGCACTAGCTATAGTCTAAGCAAAGCAATAAGCTAGAAAAGGGTACCTGTCTCGACTTTTGGTTGAGTCGCCTAATCCTCGGATCCGATGTAGGAAGGAAACAAGTCTGAAAACTGTCTCAAGGCAGAAGGGCAGGGCTCCAAATGCAGGGAGGACGATGTGCTGTGGTACTATCTGTTTACATCTGATGATACATCGGAGAAGAAGGATCTGGACTCTTTCAGCCCCAATCAAACTCGAGTAAGGAGGGTCCCCAGATCTCTGATCCATAAAGAATAGTAGGACGGATCAAGGTGTTTAGCAGATCCATCTTGGATGAGATATCCTGGAAATGGTGACGAAAACACTGTCTCTCGAGGAGGGCAAGGGACCCGTACCCCTTGTTGATTCGAGGCTGGAGAGCTGGTCGCAGACTGAAGCGGGGATTAGAGAACTGCACTCCTAAATAAGTGTAAGCACCGGTGATCTCAACCTCCTCCCCTTTGAATAAGAAGCGAAGATCAGAGGTTTTCTTCACCCCATTGAAGATCATAACTTCAGTTTTGCTCAGATTCACAGTCAGTTTCCAAAGTTCACAAAACAAGACTAGCGCATCAAGCTGTCTCTGCAAAACTTCCGGGGAGGAAGATAGGAGTACAATGTCATCAGCGAAAAGTAGGATTGAGATCAGGACCTAGTGGAGGAGGCACCCAACTGTCTCTTGGGTATGCTCATGGAGGAAGGCCTCCAACTCGTCGATGTAGAATCCAAACAGGGTGGGGGAGAGCGGACAACCTTGTTTCACCCCAATGGTGCTGCGAATGAATTCGGGCAATCCTCGAGCTATGCGAAGGCGGCCCCAGACAAACTCGTAAAGACGCATAATAGCCGTCAAAAGGATCGTTGAGATGCCAATATCTCTGAGTCACTGTAAAAGATCCTCTCTCGGGACTGAGTCGAAGGCTTTCCGAAAATCTACAAAGCAACAGTAGATCTTCAAGGAGCGGTGTCATGACTCCTCAATCATGGCTCGAAGAGTAAAAATGTGGTCAATGGTCTGATGTGCTGGTCTAAATCCTGCCTGACCACGAGCTCTAAGGGTTCTCTAAACGAGGTCATTGGAAAGCTTCATATGGATAACGATGGCATAAAGCTTTGAGAACGTGTGTCCTACCATGATCGTTCTATAGTTATTAGGGTCAGAGGTGGCTCCTAACTTGTGGATTGGATGGATGATGTGATGGGACCAGACCGGTGGAAATCCTTCCCACACCACGTGGTTGAAGAGATCAGCCAAGTAACTGACCAAAACCCGGAGACCATGCTTGAAGAACTCTGCTTGGTGGCCTTCCTCATCTGTTGATTTGCTGCTGTTCATCGCCCGGATGGCTTCTATAACATCATTGTTGGTGAAGAGGTCGCAGAAGGAGGGGGGGAGGAAACATGAATGTCAACCTGGTCGAGAATGTCATAAAGCTTGGAGGTGTGGGTGAACATGGAAGCAGGGTCCAGGTCGGGTGACAGGGGACAACGCCAAGAGAGGATGGTGTGTCAAATTTGTTTAGGGGAGCGGGTAAGCAGGGCTAAGAGTTCCTGTCTCCTCTGAGAAACAAAGTGTCGTTTCTTATGGCGAAGGAGACGACAGTAGGATCTTTGGATGTCTAGGTAGGTCGAGTGGGAGTGGAGGAAGGCATGGCGAAGTTCTCGATGAAGTATTTTGCAATCCTCGTCGTACCACTTGTTCATGGGGCAAGAGCTTGATCTATGAGTGGCAGAAGAGGTGCGAGTGGAGTGGGGGAAGGAGTTAAGTGTTGCTTCCCAGATAGCAGACGAGAGGCATTGGTCCTTGTTGACGGCTGAGTTGAGCAAGGAGAAAAGGGCATCAGGAGGAAGATTCTGGCGAAGGTCTGATAAGAAGATGTCAAGATCGCCTTCGTCGAAACGAAAGGCGGTCTAAGGTGGTGAAGGGTGGTTGTTGGGGGAGAGCAAGGCTAGAGGGGGGGGGTTCAACTTGGAGGGAGAGAGAAAGAAGTGCGTGGTCAACTAGTGGGTTGGGAGAGACTGGAGAGGTCTCGAATGAAGGGGAGTAAATTCTGGCTGGCCAAGGCGTAATCCACCACACTAGCCCTGCCTCCATGTGGCCAGCACGTGAAGGAGTGAGAGTTCGGGAAGCAAGGGAGGTCGTTCAGAATAAGCAACTCGTGGGATTCCCCTAAATGCAGGAGGTGCTTGTCGTATGCTGTGGTGGGCCCCCGGGCATTTTCTGAGGTCCGATGAAGACCAACTGTGGCAGGGTCAAGTCCTTTGATACAATACACATCTTCGGATTGATTGTGGAGAGGAACCTGGAGGTCCCTAGTACGTGCATTAAAATCCCCCATAAATATGACCTCCCTGTCAGCAGAGTACTGAGTGATGCCAATGTACAGATCTATGAAAGGGTCCCCGTCCGCTCCGTTGTGGATGGCAAATGATGAGGACGCAGGTGGAAAGTAGCAGACTGCGAAGTAGACATGTTTCCGGATCCACATGAATCTAGCGTATTCATCAGAGGCCATTAAGGAGACCCTCTTCCAGAGAGAGTCTCTAACCAGGCAAGCAACGCCTCCTGATCCCCTGACCCCACCAGAACTCCTTGTTTCCTGTCTATAGGCTAAGAGCCAATGATAACCTCTGATGTCCAGGAGAGGCCGTACAGGGCTCACATGGGTCTCGGTCACAAGACCTGAAGATGACCAAAAACACCCATTTCCATTCCAACAACAGACATTGATGCTTGTGCCCTGTCGCCTCTCCAAATGACCCCGTCATTTAGAACTTCCTGTTCAAGGCGTCCATCTCGAGGGGAAGAAATCTCGAATGACTTCCCGAAGGTTTCTGATGACAGCCCATTTTCTTGCTTTTCGTGCTGATGCGACCTGTTCCCTAGCCTGTTTGAGCTCGATCACCTATGCTCTGGTAAGATCCTCATCAAGGAATATCCTGTCAAGGAGTGAAACAGTTTACGTTTGGCTCTGAGGGCACAGAGCATGTTCGTTGCATTACGAAACCTAATGAAGGGGGTGGAGTCATGGCCCATCCAAGCCTCGTCCAGGGTTGTGTCTGGTAAGCCCAGGGTGTCCCGCAGGAATCTAACTCCTACCTCCATAGGGTCTGAAGGCGGAAGGGGCTGAGGAAGACCTCTCACTTTCAGGTTCAGTTCCCTTGCTCACCTGGTCCCTTCTTCAACCAGTTTGGCTTGAACGACTTCCTCGACTGCTATGAGCGGTGAAATGTTTTTGCCTTTCCCTCAAACTACTTGTGCCCATGAGTTAATGTGCAACTCAGTTTCCTATTTAAAGGAGGCCTGTTGGGATTTGATTTCATCTTGCTTGGTCCTAAGGTAACGGATTTCAGCGTGAAGTGCTTCGTTCTTGGGGTGGGAAGAATCATGTTCTTTGCTTTGTATTATTTCCTTGAGGGATATGTTGTCCTTTTCAACTTCTGAGACTCGAGCAGCGAGAGAGCCCAACTCTGAACGGAGTCTGCTATTTTCGGCTTCGAGAAATTCCAGTTTCTTGAGCATTTGTTTAACTTGAGATGTCCAAAAACCGAAGTCTGATTCTAGTGCAATGTCCGTGGGATTGTAAAATTCTAGGTTATCTTGACATTGCCGAAGGTATCGAAATTGGCCTTTGTCGTTGTAATCCCAAGTGGGTGTTTTGGACATCCCTGTCGACTCTTGGTCTTCTTTCGGGTCCTCCATGGGCTAATGAAGGGACATGACGGATTGAGTGATCAGGGACGGCCGAGGGGATGAAGGGCGTAGGGCTATGAGCATGCGGGGAGAAGCGTAAGCGAAAGGGGGCTGTGGGAGGTTGCACGGAGGTAGGAATCGCAGAGCCAAAGTGGGCTGCGGATTGAAGGCTCGCGTGTGGGGGAGGAATCCGAATTACTCAGGCCTGAAATAATGAGGCTGAATTCTTGGCCCTTCTTCGAGTCATAAGAGTAAGCCTAATGGTGGGAACAAGGAAGAGATTCCTCCTATGCATCAAATTGGTAAGGGGAAAATGGTCCAATCATGACTAGGGATTAGAAGTCGTTGTTGAAAAGATTAGAAATGGCCTTCCTTACTCTAGCAAGCTTGACCTAGAGAATGTTTGAAGAGGCATATAAAGGCTAGCTGATGAATTAGACAATCCAAAGATGCCTTTAGTAGTTAACAGATACTAATTTAAGGAGTTCCTCAATAGTACAAACATAAGGAACTCCAAACAATATAATTGGAGAGAGATCTCCATGGAATATAAAATGCAGATACTCAGAAAGTTCCAAACAGCTCCTCAGGTCTAATTTGAACTTCCAACTGTTAAATTGACCATCAAATTAGGAAGGATGGCAACACAGTGGCAAAAATTAAAGGCTAGCTGATGAATTAGACAATCCAAAGATGCCTTTAGCAGTTAACAGATTCCAATTTAAAGAGTTCCTCAATAGGACAAACATGAGGAACTCCATCAAACAATATGAAGGGAGAGAGATCTCCATGGAATATAGAATGAAGATACTCAGAAAGTTCCAAACAGCTCCTCAAGTTTAATTTGAACTTCCAACTGTTAAACTGACCATCAAATTAGGAAGGATGGCAACACAGTGGCAAAAATTAGTCCTGTTGGCTAACTCCAGTGGTTGAGAGCAGTGAATAGCAAGCAGGAGGTATCTGGGTCATGTCTCTGGGCTGGCTGCCTCTGTGTGGGCCACACTTGATGTCTTTGCGGGGTCAGCATACAATAGTCTACATGGCCTGCTTTACACTGGGTAACATCTTTGGAATAAGGATGTAATTTCTAGGAAAAAAGCTCAGTAACCTAACAAAATTTTCAGAGGTAATCTCTATTTTGGCCCTAAGGTTAGCAATTTAAACTTAACAATCATGACAAGAAAATAAGCATCTGCCATGGGAAGGTGAACACACAGAACCACTAGAGGAAAAAGAGGCAATAAATACTCTTTATGGAAGCTCCAGTTTATGAAGCCTTGCATGCTTCTTGCTTCCCTGTCTCTGTGTGATATCCTCAGTGTAGCATTTTGCAGTGGAATTTAGAACCCATGTCTGCTACTAGTAACTTGTGGAGAAACTTGTAATTGTCATATGATGGGCTAAATTCCAACAGAACTAGGAAGATCTTTCTTCCTGCAGAGAGGGCAAGGAAGTGCAGTGACCAGTCCTAAGGGGAGTGGGACAGAATCTGTCTTGTATGCTCAAAGAATATGATGAAAGTAATTACGAAGCAAACAATGGAAGTGACCTAAGTCTCACTTTGAAAATAAAGAAGATTATTGAGGATGACACAGCTGTTCTATCCCATTTGCTAGATTTATGTAGTGCTCTGGTGGCAACCATGCCATCATTCTGCTTTTGGTCTGCATCAAATAAGGATTGAGGCAAAAAAGTCGGACCCAAGCAAGAGCAGCAACAAGATTTTGAAGATCAATTTCATCTCTTCTTAGAGGTTAACTGCTTTCAGATTTCTAGGTTTTTCTGTAATTTCAAGTTTATATATGCCAGTATGCACCTCTTAACAGGTACAACGTTAGTGGTTTAAAAACCTCTTTTGTAATCTTGGCTTTCAGCTAAAAAAAATGTTTTCACAGTGGACCTCCATTTGTATGTGAGAACGCTTCGACATCTGCAAATCCAGATGGCAACCACAACTATTTTGACTTCGAATGCAATGAAGTAGAGAAAGGGTAAGCATGACCTTAGGGAGGAACGACTTAAACAATTTCATTCAGATGGTTAGCTTCTAGAAGGCCTAGGGTGATTATAGCTTCAAGAAGGCCTAGGGTTCGGAGTCTGTTCATTTTCCATTATTTGGTTATCTATCTACTGTTACTGGTTTACAACCAGTTTTTTGACAAAGATTTCGTTGATTTTGCATGTGTTGAGCCAATGCACAGTTTACCAAGTTCAGCTGAATTGGGGCAAAAAATCAAAATTTTGGGAAAAAAACAATTCATCTGAATAATTTTGCTCAGTTCAGATTTTTTAGTCTTCAAATTATTGACCAAACTTAACCAAACCAAACAGAAATTCAACTAAAACAATTATTCTGCTTTCAATACCCAGGACATGTTTCTCTCATTCCCGCCGTCAAATACTTTTTTCAACTCAGTTGGACTGTGCCACATGAAATTTCTCAGTTCTGAATCCTGATTTCTAGTTTCTGTCATCTGAACAGTGAAAAGTGATTACCTGTCAACACCTGGAAATGAAGATCTCAAATAGCTCGTTTCTCTGTCTTGCCTGGCACCTGCGTGAGAAGACTCAAGAACTCACTGACTTGGGTCTAAGGATTATGTATTTCGGACTCTCTATCTAGTGCCAGCTTCCAGGTATTTAGAAGTGGAATTCTTAACGCACTGCCTTCTCATTTATAGATTTTCAGTGCTCCCTGCTCATTACTTGTAGAAGTTTAATATTTTAAACCATAGTAGCATAATTCGAGTACGAATACAATTCGATACAAAAAAAATACGTAACAAAAAAATCCAATACGGTTAAAATACAGTAGTAGACTTCTTATATATAATATTTATAATTAAATATACGCCAATATATTATAAATGTTATAACCAAATTTACTATTTGAAAACAAAAAATATAATGCAAGGAGTGTGGGAGAGAAGACTGTTAGTTATTAATAATTATTTTAATAACAAAGTAAAAAATATTTACCATTATGAACTGAATTACCAAGTATGAAATTGAATGGCATTTACTTTTGTAATGTTTAAATAATTAAAATTTGGTTTCTAAATATAAACTTTTAACGATCATCTAGTAAGAGCCGTATCCGTATTACACCAACACCAAAAATTCGACGAATTTCAAATTGTTCGGAATTTCCGTACATGAAAGGCCAATACGGCCGAATTACGCTACTATGTTTTAAACTGCAAAATACATTATAAACAATGCTTGCTGAGAGAACATAAAGAAAGGAAGTTGGTTTCTTCTATTCAAGTATTCGGTCATGGGCATTCTGTTACATTTATGATTTTATGTTGTTTCCCTGACCAGTCATCCCTCTGTTATAATCTCAGTTATTCAAATTTCAGAAAAATGATACTGTTTACTTATTGTGCTTTTCCATTAGCATTGTTAGCTTTATTAGCTAGGTGTTTAGTAGTTGATCATGACCATAGATTTGTTTACTTTAGCTTGTACAAGGAGCTTCTTTTGCACTCCTGCATTGTACCTTATGTCACTGGTTGTACCTTTTAGTCCTACTGACCTACTCTTGTGGTCATTTTTAGAACATTAATAGAATTGTCTTGTCTTATTACCTTTATTAACATTTAGGTTGATATTTTAAAACACGACGGTGCTTGTCAGCCATCTGATATAGTTTGGTCTTTGAAATGATGCATCCATGATAAGTATGATGGTGAGTGCTTTGATCTTGGTCCACCATTTTCTCTTTTGACCACCTATCTTGAGTCCAACATGGTTTCATGACCTGAAGTTACAAAATAATAATAAATAATAATCTATCTAGTAAGAGCGGTATCCGTATTACACCAACACCAAATATTCGACGAATTTTGAATTGTTCGGAATTTCCGTACATGAAAGGCAAATGTGGCCAAATTATGCTACTACGTTATAAACTGCAAAATACATTATAAACAATGGTTGCTGAGGGAACATAAAGAAAGGAAGTTGGTTTCTTCTATTCAAGTATTTGGTCATGGGCATTCTGTTACATTTTATGTTGTTTCCCTGACCAGTCATCCCTCTGTTATAATCACAGTTATTCAAACTTCAAAATAATGGTACTGTTTACTTATTGTGCTTTTCCATTAGCATTGTTAGCTTTATTAGCTAGGTGTTTAGTAGTTGATCATGAACATAATTTGTTTACTTTAGCTTGTACAAGGAGCTTCTTTTGCACTCCTGCATTGTACCTTATGTCACTGGTTGTACCTATAGCCCCACTGACCTACTCTTGTGGTCATTTGCCGAGCATTAGTAAAATTGTCTCGTCTTATTACCTTATTTAACATTTAGGTTGATATTTCAAAACACGACAGTGCCTGTCAGCCATCTGATCTAGTTTGGTCTTTGAAATGATGCATCCATGATAAGTATGATGGTGACTTCTTTGATCTTGGTCCACCATTTTCTCTTTTGACCACCTATCTTGAGTCCAACATGGTTTCATGACCTGAAGTTACAAAATAATAATAAATAATAATCTAATTGCAAGATCATGTCCTAGCCAAACACCAAATTGGTGGGACAAGGGACCCCCCCTCCATGCAAAAATTGGCATATTAGTATCAACGGCATGCATCAGCTTCCATAACTTTGACAATCTCTGTTTCCCAATGCATACCGATACCATTGCCCAACCAGTTAATCAGTCAACAATGATTCTACCAAAAGGAATGAGTGGCAGTTTATTCAACATTGCCACTATCAGTTTCAACATGATTAATTTCAGCTTCCAGTAGTTGGCCGGATGCAGGACTGCAGGTACAGTAATTGCAGTTCAGTAAAATCATTGGTTTAGTTTTTACTTTTTATTGCATTTAGTTGCTGGGAATATTGTAGTTCTGCAAGTTTTTAGCTGTTCAATTGCATTCTAAAATACAGATCTCCTTCAAGTTAATGGCTCCATTTCAGCACTTCTTATGCCATGTTTAGGAATCCCTTTGAGTTAGACAGCCCAAAACTAGAACAGTTACTGAACTAGAGCATCCTGCACAGTCATGCCCCAAACTCCTTAAATTTGCCTTCTTGAATAAAACTTTATAGTCTAGATTCTAGTATCTAATTCTACATGTACCTTCAACTCTTAGCAGGCAACAACATTCAATTTTTTGAACTGTCACACAGTGAGCAACAAATTCTGGTTCTGGACTCTGGAGGAGGTCCCTTTGTAAGTTTTTTGAACACTACTGGACTGTAATGTGCCACGTCTTGGTTCTATGTGACAGTATGGCCATTTTCTTTGGCTTGCTTTAAAGATTTCTTGCACTAACCGATCTCTGCTTGAAACATGAAACTTTAATCTACAATTTTATGTCATGGTTTGTTCATTGCAACTCCATGGGTTTATTCATGTATCATTCTGTTTTAACCGAAATAAGTAGACTTGAGACAAATCCCCACTACGCTGGCTGTTTCTAAGTCTATGATCTTTCAGAACACATCAAATTCACCATTGAAGTAGAAAAAGACAACCAACTTCCCTTCCTAGACATTCTTCTTACCAAGAAAGAGGATAGTAAATTAGGTTATCAGATTTATAGGAAACAAACCCACACTGATTGATACATCCATGCTAACTCTCACCATCATCCATCTCAGATCGAAGGTTGTATAAAAACCTGCACCACCAGAGCTAAAAAGATTTCTGACCCAAATCATCTAAACCAGGAACTAGACACCTGAGAAGGGCCTTCAGAAAGAACAATGACAAGAACATACAGATCAATAAAGCAATCTAACAAGCTCATAAGGGAAGATACGGCCAACTAAGTCACCTGACACGGGGACACGGGACACGAAGGACACGGGGATTCGAGAGTCCAACACGGACACGCTGAACCCCGGAATCAGGACACATAAGACACGTTATATATATATATATATATATATATATATATATATATAAATTATAGACATATAGATCCAAATATTCAATATAAATCAGAATTAATGCACATTTAACATATTAGTATTACACATTTACAAATCAAATCAGTAATCACAATGAGATTATGAGACACATAGATATCATAGTCATAGATCAAGATGTCAATACTCAGGAGTCAAAACCATATTTATCATTAAGTCATGAAAATCAAAATGTATAATGTATTACATAGATGTCGGAATGCCACTGGCAATAGTAAATACAAATAGGTGTAGATCAAAATGGAAGAACGAAGAGTCTCATCTATCAATAGTCCTCGTCCTCCTCCATGCCTGAATCAACAAACTCATCACTGCTCTCCTCCTCTTCCTCCTCCTCCTCCTCAACCATTTGAGGATCAATATCTGTTGGTGTGGAGGATGACCCCTCCAAAGGATCACTATCATCAAATGTCACCGGCTCCAGCACTAGATCATTAAGATCTAGGTTGGCTAATGCCAACTCAGTACTGCTGTCCAAACCCATATCATCAAGAAAGACATCCCACATCTTTGTCTTTCCCTTCACCCACTCCTCCCTCTTCCTGTACATAACACCAATGTTCCCCCAAGTTTCCGGGACGCGGGGGCGCGAGAGCAGGGAAACGCACAGTGGGGACGTGTGGAGACCACCCCCAAATTTTAGCGAAATTCAGGGGGGGCGAGGGGGCGGGGGGGCATCCAAGTCTTAATAAAAAATAATATTATAAATTATTAAATCCCAGCAATAAAAGTTCAATGATTCATCTCATGTAAACTACTAAAAGGGGGAGGGGGGGAGGGGGGGGGCCGTCTGGGAGCCCCCCTTCACCGGAGCGCACTGCAAAACAGGGCACGCCCCCCCTTGTGCGTTTTCCGGGAGTTTCCTAATTTTGGGGAAGCTGGGAAACGTTTCCCCAGAATCCCCCGAGCCCCAGGGGCGCAGTGAGTGAGGGGGGCGCGTCCCCGACCCTGGGGGGCGAGTCCCCGTGTAACACTGAATAAGACGAAGGTTGGTGTGCACATACACCATAGTCTCTGCTCTGGACTGCTCAAGCCTACTCTTCTTCAAACTGTACAAGTTGCCATATGTGCTCCAATTCCTCTCACAACTAGAGGATGATGTAACTTGAGAGATGATCCTCAAGGCTAGCTTTTGTAGAATAGGGCATGTTGCCCCATGAGTTGCCCACCAATTATAGGGCTTCTTAACTCCCCTGTCTCCAACCATATCATAGGCTCCAAATCTCCCAGTAGCAGTGAAAAACTCTACAAAGCCCGCCTCCACCTCATCAAGTAAGTCTCTATCCTGAAATAGCCGCCTAAATGCTATCTTCCTCCCTTGTGAAATCTCTCCATCCATGTGAGGAGGGACTCTATGTGAGGGCCTACCATTGAGTCATTCCTAACTGTAGAACTTAGGGTTCAAGGACTAGGCCAAGCAATGCAAGGTGTGCAATTCTTATCCCACCTGGGGATAAGAATATCCTAAATGGTGGACCATAAGTTCTCTGCTAATGTCTCATACTCGGGACACTCATTCTCCATAACAATGGTCCTCATGGACTCAATCATGGAATCCCACCCCTCATAAACAACTGCTAGGATGGGTTGGTACATGTCTACAAAGCGCAACAAAGAAATGAGTGGCTCCATGATCTTAATGGTAAGATCCACCCTCTCCCACCAAACATCATCTAATACTGTGTCGTTCTTATTTTTTGAAGCACTTTGATTCATCTTTCTCCAGAAAGACCAACACTCTGAAATCACCATAGACCCAAGAGCGGTTTTGACCTCCCTCAACCTCTTGAGCATGATGAATGAGGGAAGCAAACCGAGTATCTGCAATCTTCAACAATGAAAGATGTGTGTACTCTTTGTAGATGGTGAGGGCATTTGTGTGGTTTTGTACAAAGTTACGGATATGGAGTGCATCCTTAATAATGTTGCCAATCCATGTCACATCTGAAGCAATGTATTTGAGTGCTAAGTTGAAGGGATGGACAATGCAAGGTGTCCAAAAAACCTGTAAGAGCAAAAAAAAACAGTATAAATGACTCTACAACTCTAACAAGTTAACAACTCAAATCATTAAAATGACCTTTCCCCTAGATAAATTTTGTGATAAATTCAAAGTTCAAACAATGAGCAAATTAACAATGAAAGGTGTCCAAAATGAAAATACCTGTGGATATTTAGTTTCCACAATCATGCCAATGGCCTTGCAAACAGGTGCATTATTCGTGATGATTTGTACACAATAATCAACACCTACTTCTTCAATGATTTTGATGAATAACTCACCCATAAAATGTGCATCCTTGTATTTCCCAAGAGCATCCACCGCTTTCAAGAACATCGGTCCATTTTGGGAAGATACCATGGAATTGATAAGTGGACGGCGTGTTGGATCCGTCCATCCATCGAAAACAATACTCACTCCAAATGAGGGCCATGTTGCTCTAATTGGCTCAAGAATTTTGTCCACCTCCTTCCTTGCCTTAACCAACAATGTGGTTCTAAGCTTCTTCGAACCAGGAGGCACATAACCAGATAGAGCTCGTTCACTGAGACTTCGACACATCTCAAAAAGCAACGGTGACCGTGCAACATTGAATGAGATGAAGTTGAGGTAGAAAAAGAATGCAATGGTGAGGTCCACCTCTTCTCGTGCCTCTTGTTGCAAAATCTTGTCCATTGGACCACTTGAAGATGGCCTCTTTCTTGTTGGATGTGTATCACCTCTGCTAGGTGGAAATGGAGGCCGAATGGTAGAGGGTTTCCTTAAGAATGGAAGAGGATCCTCATCCTTTTTCTTGCTTGTTGTTGCTACATTGCCTAAGCCTTCTTGATCTTCCTTTCCCATTTCTTTCCTTTGGGTAACACTCACACCTTTACATGAAGAAATCCCACAAGAAATAAGGCCCAACAAATGGCCCTTAACTTGGTAGTATGTGCTCTTAAAATCATTCTTACAAAAATTGCAAGTCCAAGACACATTGCCTCCCCCACCTAGCTTTACCCCAAGCCCTTCTTTCCTAGTCACATACCTCCACAAAGGGTATTTTTCCTCTTGAGCTTGTTGTCCTGCTAAAACAGGGTTCAATGGAGCATGAGCTCCACTAGCAGCAGATGGAGCGCTAGCAAGAGGAGCATAAAAGGTTGTGTTTGGAGGAATAGGAGGGGAGACAATAGATGGGGCATTTCTCCCTTTCCTTTGCCCTTTAGCTCCTGCCCTAGCTGAATGAGACATTGTTCTTCTTGTTTAATGGTTGAGCTTGCAATCCACCCAACCAAATCCACCGTCAATGGACTTTAGCACCCTTCCAAAGCCTTCAACTCCTCTTCACCTGCAAAAAAAAAACCTCTGAGCTCTCCCAATAAGTGCAAATGAAAAAAAAAGAGAAAAACGTGTTTTAAAGAGGCCCCGACCGTCTTTTTCACGAGTTGTGTGTCTTGTTTTCTGGACACGCTGTGATAGTGCCCGGACATGCGTGTCCGAACACGAGACACATTGGACAGTCGTGTCGAACACGAACTGTCAACGTGTCCATGTCCAACACGGGACACGCAGGCCATTTAGAGCGTGTCTAGTTTCTTGGACGACCAACATCCAACATACACCCCAAGATTCTCACTACCATACATCAAGGGGACCACTGATAGGATTGCAGAAGTACTAAAAAAGCACAACATTAGGGTAGCTTCCACCCCTCCAAACACCATAAGAAATCCGGTTGACTCGGCAACAGACGCAAGGATCCAAAGCAACAAAAAGGGGTATTCTCGATACCTTGTTCTTACAGTTCAATCTACATTGAGGAAACAGGCAAGTCATTACAAATCTAGTTAAAAGGGCATGCAATGGATATCTCAAGGGATAGATCCTCTAAATCAGCCCTCATGAAACATTCTCATAACATGTCACATCACATTTGTATGGAAAACGCAAAATTAATCAAAAAAGAACACCACACTAAGACGAAGGTTAAGAGAGGCTATTGAAATTGAGAAATATGGCAATACTCTAAACATAAATGACTGATTAAAACTAAGCTATTGAAATATGACCATTGAAATTGAGAAATATGGCAATACTCCAGAGTCTGAACAAAGATGTTGGACATCAAGATGCTAATCATTAATAAAATAAAAATCTCTTATCAGCATACTAGGAATGGAGGCCAGTAGTTTGTGAAGACTAGAGGTGACTTTACTCTCCTCCCATAATTCATCATTATTTATGCACGTTCCACCAAGAAGATTCATCATAATCACTACATTGAGATCCCCTGAAGATGGACTCAATTTAATGGAGTACAAAAATGTTGGGTTTCTTAAATGACAACTGGTTTTTCCACAATTCCTCCACAAATTTCAGCCTATAATAGACTCTGCAATTTTTTCTTCTTATTTGTACTCTTTCAATTTGAGTTTACAAGCTGCATTGTTAAGATTACACGTGACCTCTAAACAGTGTTCCACAAGGGCGCATCCCCTAGGGTGGGGAAAGCGCCCCTAGCTTTCCCACGCTTCTGGGACGAGGAAACTCTTGGGAAACATTTCCCCACATCTCTCCATGTGAGGGGAAGCCTAAAAGCCCCCTTTGATTTTCTTCTTTTACAATAAAAATATTAAAGTGTTAAAAAAATTAAACCAAAATTAAGTTAAACTCTAGAGTGAGTCTAGACTAACCTAAGAGTCTAAGACATTCCTAAAAGCTACCCTCTCAAGATGGACATTCCTAAAAGCTACCCTCTCAAGATTTTGTTTCATAATCATATTGCAACTAAACTCGAAAAAGTCATCACTATTCTAACTTCTTTGTGTTCATTGTTCTGTTTCTATTTGACTATTTCATACTTCAACATGTGTTTCATTATCTTTTACAAATTTGAAATTTGAATTTAGATATCTATTGCATAATGATAATAATGATATTGAGTTTTTAGTTTTTAAATGGAAATAGTAACATAATTCAGTATTATTTACAAATTTGAAATTTGATATGGTATTATTTACATTCCATAATGAAGAATTTGGTTTTTAGTTTTACTTTTTACATGGTAATAGTTATTGTTGGGATTTATCATTTTTATATTTTAAATTAATTTTTATGACTTCGGCATCTCCCCGATTCCTCAAAATTTCCCTAAAATTTGGGGTGGCTTCCACACATACCCCTTGTGCATTTCCCCACTCCCGCGCTTCCCAGTCTCGAAAACTCCATGCAACATTGCCTCTAAACTTTAAAGGCATTCCCTACTTCTTCCTGTTACCGCATTCAGTATACTTTGCAGCCTCTTCATATATCTTGAACCCCTCAATACTTACCATCCTTACATAATGCATTTCTTTTTTTTCTTCTTTTTAATTGCCTCCATCTTTCCAAGAGTATACACGTCCCACGGCTTCTTTCTAACAAATGAAACTAGCAACAAACCAAAAAATCTTATCTCACGGCCTTGAAAGCTTATTTTAGTATCAAGTTTCAACAGAACTAGTCAACAGACTTCTACAAGTGATATGCACATCATGAAAGCCTCTGCAACACAAGTAACCAAAGAGCCACAGAACAAGGCTTTGAATGCATATTTGTAAAATGTTTGGTTGGTTTGTTACATTCTTCTTTTTTCTATTAATCCAGTTACTATTTTGTTACAAAATAACTATGTTTTTATGTTATTATTGTTGATGATTGTAGCTCGGATAAGTACTTCTGCAAAGTCCAAATGTCAAGTATGCAAAAGTCGTCCAAACTCCACATTACCTCTCTAGAGACTTGCTTGAGAGAGCAAGTGACTTTTGTATCTCTTTTCTAAGTCCAACTTTAAAAAAAGCAGATTAATTAATTTAATGTTGGCTAATGACTAAAAAGTGAGCTTAGGATTAAGTCACAGACGCTGACCATTGTTGATTATTCAGCATCAAGAGTCGTTCTCCAGGACTTGTGGGGTATCAAGTCGGGACTTTTGTGGTATCAAGTCAGGACTTGTGTTGTATCAAGTCCTATCTATATCTTCTTGTGTTGTATCAAGACTATAGATTTGTGTTGTATGAAGTCATGATCCTAATGAAGTCATCCAGAGAATGGATACTCATTGAGGTGGACCTCCATTTGTTGAGGTGGCAGAAATACTATGTGATGTATTATTAGTCATGGCCATTGAGTGCTACAGGCCTCCTTTAGAGATTAGCCACTTCTAGAATGAAACACTATGACTCTCGATTAGCCTCCTAACTTTGTGGTCATGCATTCAGTTAAAGACTTTGTTCAGTTCAATATTAGTCAACAGTCAGTGAAAGCTAATTATGGAAGGTATGGCGCATGTCTTGTGCATGATGAAGAATTCAAGGACTTTGACTTGGCACTAGTGCACGCTATGAGCTAATTTTTTGCATAGAAAGAATTCAATACTCCTAACTGATGCTCCTCTAAGTCTATTCGCTATGTCTAATGCTCCTAGAGCATTCATGTTGTATCCATTCGTTATCTTTTGCATGTGAGGTTGTTTTGACTTGTTATTAAAGTGTTGGGCACTTGGCAAGTTCATTACAAAGTTTTAGTGGATCTCTCTTCTCTACTACTGAGTTGTTCTCTCTTATCGGGCAATCTACTAATGTGTTGTAAAACCATTCTCTGCAAGTGTAACTATTACACTCAAAGAATTGTTGGCTTTTTCCTCCTCTATATTTGGAGGGTTTTCGAGGGTACAACTTGTCTCATATGGTTGAATGATTTTTGTGGTTGATTTGTTTATGAGATTCATATGTGCAGTGATTGATTGATAACAGTTTTAAGATTCAAGTATCTCCATATTTGCTCAAACAATCACATGGTATCAAACCATAGGGCGTGCAGGAGCTTAGTTTTGTGGACCAAACTAAAGCATATGTGATCTTGAAGAGTTGAGCAAAAGCTTGGAGCCATGGCATCATCTCCGTCCGACCGAAAGACCAACTTGAAGGTACTTCCAACTTCAACACATGGAAGGCGAGGGTGTTGAACATTCTTGGGGAGCATGACCTAGATTCATTCGTGACCTGTATGATAGAGCAACCTACCACGAATGCAAGGCAAGTCAACTACAAGAAGAATAAAGCAAAGGCCAAGCAGATCATATATGACTCGATTAAGGACAATCTCATGTCCGTGAGTACACCATGGAAAACCGCAAAGGAGTGTTTTGAAACACTTACAAACATGTATGAGAAGAAGGCCCTGACTCAAAAGAGGGCTTTGAAGAACAAGTTGTGCAACCTGAAGATGCAGAGGGATGAGACCATAGCATCCTTCTTCACAAAGATTTCACAAGTGAAAGATCAGCTTGCTAGCATCGTTGTTGTGACAGACGAAAATGACAAGTGAAAGATCAACTTGCTAACATCGGTGTTGTGACGAATGAAAATGGTTTTCTTCAAACCGCCATTGATGGGCTCCCATCCTCATGGGAGACATTCTTGGCTGCAGTAAACGGCCGAGAAGAGCAACCCAACTTTGAAAGGTAATGGCATGATTGCACTGAAGAAGAAGGGCACATACAGAGCAAGATAGTGTGCACCAAAGAGGAGAATCTTGCCCTCACGACAAGAATGGAGAAACTGAGGATGCCATTCGCTCCCAAGAAGTTTTGTCATGCAAGGAAAAAGAAAGAAGGAAATCATCATGAATCTACCGCCATAGAGGAAACCTCACTGAATGCACCCAAGGAGAAAGAGACAAGGAGGGAGTATTACCTTGTCTCGACATTGTCCAGATATCTCATCACAAGTGAAGATACATGGTTGATTGGTAGTGGTGCATCCAAGCATGTGTCAAGGTACAAGTGCGCAATCTCTAACCTAAAGGAGAAGAAGTTCGCATGCATGGTAGAGTTGGGGGACAACTCAACCTATTTGATCCAAGGAGTTGGATCTACATCCTTCTAACTGAGTTTGGGAGATGTGTTATATGTGGAGGACATTCTTATGTCTCAGGCTTGAAGAAGAACCTAATTTTAGTTTGGGTTCTTGAAGATAAGGGCTTCCGAGTTATCTTCATGGAAAATCAAGCATTCCTATGGCCAAAAAACCAAAACATTGATACTGTTGTTGTTATTGGAGTTCGAGAAGGAGGGCTCTACAAGGTCCCAAGAAAGTACATTTAAGCCACGGTACATCACACTATCATCCCAAGTGAGCTATGGCACAGGAGGCTTGGTCACCTCCACTTCAGAGCACTACCCAGTTTACAGTGAATGGTGAAAGGTGTGCCTTTTTTTATTTTGAGCATGAAAGTGAATGTCGGGGTTGTGCACTTGGAAAGAATGTTAAAAATAAATTTTCTAGCAGCCACACTAGATCTAAGAGATTTTAGATTTAGTGCACTCAGATGTATGTGGTCCCATGTCATCCCCTTCCCTAAGTGGATATTTTTACTATGTAATATTCATTGATGATTTCTCCAGAAAGGCTTGGATTTATTTTATGGAAACTAAGAGTGAAACCTTTAGTAAGTTTCAAGAATATAAAGCCTTCGTAGAGAATCAGACAAGTAAGCACATTCGTGCTTTGAGGTCTGATAATGGAGGAGAATTTGATTCCAATGCTTTTAATGAGTTTTGTAGTGATGCAAGGATTTGTAGACAGTTAACAATTCCATACAACCCCCAGCAAAATGGGGTTGCAGAGAGAGAATAGAATTGTTTGTGAGGCAGCAGAAGCCATATTACATGATCAGGATTTGTTTGCTTCTTTATAGGCAGAAGCCACTAGTATAGCAGTCTACATTAAGAACAAAAGTCCGCATGCCATTCTAAATGAGAAAACACCTGAAGAGGTGTTGACTGGTGAGAAGCCAGACATTTCACACCTGAGGATATTTGTTTGTCCCGTATATGTTCACATACCAAAAGAAAAGAGGACTAAGATGGAACCTTCAGGCAAGAAGGGAACTTTTGCGGGCTACAGTGAGACATCCAAAGCATTCAAGATATTTGTATCTGGTGAGAGACATATTGAGGATAGTCGAGATGTGACTTTCCATGAGGAAGTTGCTTTCAAAATATCGAAAGAGCTTGTGTATGATACAAAGGCAGAGGAGCATGAGACTCCTATACAAGAGGACCCTAATGTTGATTCTTCCCCTTCTAATGTTCAAAGGGAGAATCAAACAAAGCATTCGGACTTCCTTGTCATTAATGAACCAGTTGAACTAGTCAATGAACCTCCTGCCAAGAGGAGGTCAGCATGGTACCGAGATGTACTAGAAGATGTTGAGAAGCATGGAGCACCAATGGGCTCTTCCAAAGAGAGAAAGAAACCTAACAGACACTCAAGATATGTTACAATGATGAGTGACATCAGTGACTCAGAGCCTTCATCCTAAGCAGCAAGTGTAAAAAGATGTTATGATAAAGGAATATCAATCGATACTGAAAAATGATGTTTGGGAAGTTGTTCCCAGACCTGAGAGGAAGTCAGTTGTTACTTCCAAATGGATTTACAAAATAAAGCATGCTGCAAATGGCAGTGTGGAATAATATAAATCCAGGTTTGTTGCTCAAGGTTTCTCTCAAAAGGAGGGCATTGATTATGAGGAGACATTTCCTCCTATTGACAGATATACCACAATTAGAGTTGTGATATCACTTGCATCAGTATTAGGCTGGAAGCTTCACCAAATGGATGTGAAGACTGCCTCCCTCAATGGTGAGGTTGAGAAAGAGGTTTATATTGAGCAGCCTTAGGGATTTATGATTCATGGGAAGGAGTCCCATGTGTGCAAGTTGAAAAAAGCCTTGCATGGGCTTACGCAAGCTTCCCAAGATTGGTATGCCAAAATAGACAGCTATCTTTAGAAACTGGGTTTCTCGAAGAGTGAATCAAATTCAAATTTGTACTTCAAAGTAGTGGAGAACCAACCTTTGATACGAGTTCTATATGTTGATGATCTATTTCTCACTGGAGAGGAAAGATAGACTGTTGAGTGTACAAGGGAGCTTACCTCAAAGTTTGGGATGAAAGACTTAGGTCTGATGCACTACTTTCTAGGCCTTGAGATTTGGCATAAAAATGATGAGATACTTCTATCTCAAGGGAAGTACACTATGGAAATATTGTGCAAGTTTGGCATGGTGGATTGTAAATCCATGAGTACTCTGATGGTTTCCAATTTGAGGAAACGTTATGAGACTGAGACTCGATCAAATCCGGTGGACCCCACTTTATATAGATAGTTGATTGGCTCATTGATGTACCTGATACATTGAGGCTAGATATTTGTCATGTAATCGGCATTTTGAGTCAGTTTATGTCTAATCCTACACACAGACACTGGGTTGCAGCAAAGCATGTTTTGAGGTACCTCTACGATACAGTTGCTTATGGACTCAGGCGTCACTCAGGTATGCCTCCAGTGGAGGGGTGTTATTACTTGGTTATATTGACTCCTATTGGGATGGAAACATTATGGACCGGAAAAGCACTTCAAGCTATTGTTTTAGCTTTAGGTTCAGCTATGATTTCTTGGTCTAGCAAAAAGCAAAGCTCAGTTGCCCAAGTACCACAAAGGCAAAGTACATTGCTGCTAGTATTGCTTGTAAAGAAGCAGTGTGGCTGAGAAAGTTGCTTGGAGGATTGCTCAATGAAAAGCTTGAGCCTACAATAATTAGGTATGACAACCAGAGTTGTATGAAGCTTTCCAAAAATCAAATGCTTCATGATAAATCGAAACACATTAAAATAAAGCATCACTTCATTTGAGACATGACCCAGAAAGGTATTGATAAGCAGATTGCAGATTGCAGATGGCAGAGAACGTCTCCCTCGTTGAGAGGGAGTGTTGATTGTACAGCATCAAGAGTCATTCTCTAGAACTTGTGTTGTATCAAGTCCTATCTATATCCTCATGTGTTTAGGTGGGATGCTAGTATTGTAATCTTGAGTTGTATCAAGATTGAAATCTTGTGTTGTATCAAAACTGTAGCCTTGTGATGTATCAAGAATGGACTTGTGTTGTATCAAGTCATGATCCTAATGAAGTGATCCAGAGAATGGGTACTCATTGAGGTGGACCTCCATTTCTTGAGGTGGCATGCTATACTTCGTAAAGCAGAAATACTATGTGATGTATTATCAATCATGGTCATTGAGTGCTACAAGTCTCCTTTAGGGATTAGCTACCTCTAGAGTGATCTACTTTAGCATATGACTATATGACCTGAGGTAATATGATACAATCATCAGTATGTGTGACAATTCTTCCGAGTATAACATGATAAGATGGATAAATAATAAATACACATGTGGACCATGCAATAAATGAGAAATGAGAAAGAGATAAGCATAGAGAGAGAGAGAGAGAGAGAGAGAGAATTTGAATTGCCTAAGTATGCCTCCAGTGAACTCGAATTGATAAGGCTTCAATTAAAGCCTCAGTTGTAATAAAGAATGTATCAATTAAATAAGGAATCTCTCTGTGATCCATGCAAAGATAAAAATGGTAAATAAAGTGATTTGCATGGATGGCACTAAAAGTGAAGCATTATGACTCTCAGTTAGCCTCCTAACTTTGTGATAATGCATTTAGTTAAAGATTGAGTTCAGTTCAATATCAATCAACATTCAGTTAAAGCTAATTATGAAAGGTATGGCACATGTCTTGTGCATGATGAAGAATTCAAGGACTTTGACTTGGCACTAGTGCAGGCAAAGTGCTAATTTTTGCATGTAGAGAATTTAATGCTTCTAATTGATGCTCCTCTAACTCTATTCACTATGTTTGATGCTACTGGAGCATTCATGTTGTATCCGTTTGCTATCTTTTGCGTGGGAGGTTGTTTTGAATTGTCATTAAATGTTGGCTACTTGGCAAGTTCATTACAAAGTTTTACCAGATCTCCCTTATATATTGTTGAGTTGTTCTCTCTTATTAGGCAATCTACTAATGTGTTGTAAACCATTCTATACAAGTCTATCTATTATACTCAAAGAATTCATGGGTTTTTCATCCTCTGTATTTAGAGGGTTTTCCCAGGGTACAACTTGTCTCATATGGTTGAATGATTTATGTGGCTGATTTGTTTATGAGATTCAAATGTGCAGTGATTGATTGATACAAGTTTTAAGATTCAAGTATCTCCATATTCGCTCAAACATTCAAAATCTGAAGTGAGGCTTGAGATCTAATATCAACCATCGAGCACTCTGGAGATCTAGGATTAGGGTTTTGATCATTGTGATGTTATAAAAGGAACCCTAAGGAGAGGAGGAGACACAAAAATCACACAAAGTGGGTGAAATCCCATTGATTGGTTGAAGAAGGACTTTCAGCCAAGTGTGTAAGTGTAGGGGTGAGGTCATAGGAGAGGAGCAAAGGGGCAATAAGGGAGATAGCAGCTAACCAAGAAGATCGAAGGACTGATCCTAAGGCTTGAAAGGCTTGGTTATTTATTGATTTGTATTTTCCCCAGTAAGACATTTTCCTAGGATGAAAGCCTAGGATTGTATCTTAATAAAATCATTGTTTGATGTTTTTTCCCATTGGAATTTTCTAGGGTAAATTTTGGCGTCAAATGTATGTGTGATTTCCTATTTATTTTCTGCTTCGAAAATAGTTAACATTAATGTGTTTTCGTTCATAATTTCATAATTATGGGAATCGAAGATCAAATCTGGGTTCAAAAATAAACATGGTATCAAAGCAGGGTTAGCTCTGAGGGAAATCATGATTTGACAAATAGATTTACAGTTTAACCAAAAAAAAGGAGATCGTACAATTGTACGAATCATACAGTGTACAGACGAACATCTATAGATTTAACTCAGCTCAAGCAGATGAGATATGCATAAAGAGATCTGTCGAAAGCTAAGATAATCGAGACATGGAACTTGGCGGGCAGGAACAACAACTAGGGGTTGCATGCAGACATGGAGTTTGACCAAAGCATAGCATGCAGAGGAAGAGTGTCGACAAGTAGAAGAGCCACCCATAGGAAGCACCTAAGCAGAGAAGTCGAGCTGCAACAGAGGGGCAGCGGGTTGCAGCCAGCAACCACAAGGCGGTGGAGCTGGGAGCTCCAAGGTGCAAGCAAACTAAAGGCACCTATGCAGGAGGCCATGAACAAAGAGGAGCCAAGGAAGTAACAGTGGTGCAGAAGGCAGAGGATGTGACATCGATCTGAAACAGGGCAGAGGTGACGGACAAGAGGTTTGAGAACCAATGAGGAAGAGTCAACCAACAATGGAAACGACAATTGCGGCAGTGCAAGAAGCGGCAGGTAGTGGCCAATTCGTTGGCAGCGAAAGCAACCACCAATAGCAGTAGGTGGACGTGAAAGTAGAGGGGCAGTTGAGCATTGGGTCGTGGAGCTACAATCGACAACTAGATGCAAAGCCAGGCAGCCACCAAACCAGACAACTGTCGAGGAAGAAAACAAAGTCGCCAACAAACCATCCACAAGACAGGGGAACAAGTTGTCGGGCAGCCGCCAACAAGGATGGACAGCCCAAAAGTTAATTGACCAATGCCCAAAAGAGTTTGAGCAACCTCAAAAAGGACCCGAGCATCAACAAAAGGATACGGGCAACTTCAAGCGAAGTTCGAGCATCCTCGGGTAGGGGTCCCAACAACAAAAATCCGGGCAACAATTCAATATTTGAAGATGGAAGCAACTAGGTTGAGGTACGAAGATAGGTTGGAAGATGCTTCCAACTATAACCCCTAGAAGATGAGATTCACCTTGGTTCTCGTGGAGAACGGGTTGTGGGAGTTTGCTAACTCCACAATGACCCCACCAACAAATCCTAGGGACCTAGCAGCTCATAGCTTGAAGGATGTGAAGCCAGGAGGATCATCTTAGATGCGATGAAGGATCATTTTATTCCTCACATAGCTGAGAATAAGTCAGCCAAGGAGATGTGGGAGGCTCTAACAGGTTTATATCAAAGTAACAACCACAACAATAAGATGGTGCTGAAGAAGGAGCTTAGAGGAACCAAGAAGTCCAAGGCGGATACTGTAGTTTCTTATCTCACCAAGATTACACAGGTTCATGATAAGTTGGTAGCAATTGGGGAGACAGTGGAAGATCTAGGGTTGGTGAGGATTTCCCTAAATGGCTTTACCAAGCAATGGGCACCCTTCGTCAAAGGGATCGTTGCTCAAGAGAATCTTCCTAACTAGAGGAGATTGTGGGATGACTTCATCCAAGAGGATATTTGGGAGGAATATCTATATGGAGGCCAACAAAAGCTGATGATGAGGAGAATGTTCCTCTTTCTAGTCAGGTAAAGAGGAGCAAGGAAAGTACAGGTGGAGAGCCAACTTCAAAAGCAATGAAGAAGTAGGACATGAGTAAATTCAAGTGCTTTGTGTGCCACAAGTGTGGCCACTATGCTCCACAGTGTCCAGAACAAAAAATAGAAGGATTTCTCTTATAGTAGGTGGCAACATTTGTAAATGCTTAGGTCAAGGAGTTTGTTGAGAGGTTTGAGAAGGATTTCTCGTTAGTCTCTTGTATTTCTGGCAAGGTTTCTGGAAATGCCTGGTTCGTGGATAGTGGGGCTTCTCGTCACATGACGAAGACACAGGAGTTGTTCAACAATTTGTCAGGGACAGACTCAAATTTGCATGTGGAGCTTGGCAACCATGCAAGTGTGTTGTGAAGGGAGTTAGGACAATCAAGTTTTGGCTAGAGTTAATAGGATCTCTAGAGGTGACAAATGTGTTGTATGTACCGGAGCTCAAAATGAATTTGGTCTTAGTTTCGACATTAGAGGATAATGGTTACGCCATCCCTTTCGAGAGTGGTCGAGTTCTTATTCGGCTGAAGGGATCTAGCATAGAGTCAACACGAGTTCTTGGTGCCAAAGAGGGCAAGGTATATCGACTTCAGGGAAAAATTATAGTTGGATCCAAGGGGGCTTGGATCATGATCAATGTCAGTAGCAGAGATCAAGGAGCATAAGGCTTCGAAGGGTGAGCAGAGTTCGCAAATTTCCAATGTGGTGAGTAAACCTTCAGAGGGAATGAGGGAATTAGCTCCTTCCAATTCTGTCAGGAGACCTACTTGGTACAAGATGACATTGATGGATGTTTAGGAGGAGGAGAAGGCTCCTAGGAGCACAGTAAGGGAGAGCAATCCTTTGACAAAGTTTTCGAACTTCTTGACATTGATGTGTAGCGTCATCGATTCTGTGACGTCCAGTGATCAGGGAGCAGCTGACCAAAAGGACTGGAGGGATGTCAGTGTGCAAGATGATGTCTGCAACAGTGTGTCAAGGCAAAGGGAGAAACAGTTCCAGGTGGCTCTTCGAGAAGTGCTTTACTCGCTAAGAGGGAGCGTTGATGATCATACCTTGGACAGGTACTTTTGCATAGGGCAGGTATCAGGCATGCAAGAGTCGTCCACATTACCTCTCTAGGTACTTGCTTGAGAAAGTGACTTTTGTATCTCTTTCCTGAGTCTAACTTAGGAAAATCCCAAGTATCAAGCATGCACGAGTTGTCCACATTACTTCTTTAGGCATTTGCTTGAGAGAGGAAGTGACTTTTGTATCTCTTTCCCAAGTCTAACTTAGGAAAAGCACATTAATTAACTTAATGTTGTCTAATGATTAAAAAGTGAACTTAAGATTAAGTCACGGTCGTTGATCTTAAGTGGGGCTTGAGATCTAATCTCAACCATCGATCACTTTTGAGATCTAAGGTTAGGGTTTTGGTCATTGAGATGTTATAAAAAGACACCTAAAGAGAGGAGGAGAGACACAACAATCACATAGAGTGAGTGAGATCTTATTGATTGGTTAGAGGACTTTCAACCAAGTGTGCAAGTGTAAGGGCAGGGTCAGAGAAAAGGAGTAAAGGGGCAACAAGGGAGATAGCATCCAATCAGTAAGATCGAATGATCGATCTTGAGGCTTGAAAGACATGGTTGTCTGTTGATTTGTATTTTCCTCAATGGGCCATTTTACCAGGACAGGGGCCTAGGATTTTATCTTAATAATATCACTGTTTATTGGTTTTTACCCATTGGGGTTTTTCAGGGTAAATTCATGTGTCAAATGTGTGTGATTTCTTGATTATTTTCCGATGCGTAATTAGTTAAGAACATCAATGTATTTTCGTTCATATTTTCATAATTATTGGAATCAAAGATCATATCTAGGTTCAAAATTTGACAGTTATTACTGACTTTTTTCCTGTTGTTTTGTTCCCTGCAAAAGACTTTGAGACCCTTCAGCAAAACCTAATGGCACCTAGATCTAAACTTCTTGAATGGAAATGCTTTAAAAGAAAGGTCAACAAGAAAACTCATTGCAAAGAATGTGATACAAGTTGTGGGGCATCGATAACCCGAGAAAGAGATCATTTGCTCATTATTGTGGTGGACCCTGTGGATAACTTCTAACACGTGCGAAAGTTTTGCCACATGTGAGGGAGAGGATAAGTGAATAATTGATGCTAATAAGCAAGGAAAGGTCGTCCAACAAGCAAAAAAGGAAAGAGTCGAAGATTCATTCATGGGACCAGAGTCTCCTCCCAATTCAACACCAAGTTCCACCCCATTATTCATTGCACTTGCAGCATCCTCTATACCAAAGGATTAACAAAGGGATCCTACACTACCAAATCTTAACCTGGCCCAACAAACATTGAAGCTAGCTTGGAAGAGAGTGGAGTGAAAGGAGGTATATGATGTTATTTATGTTTTTTTCTCATTTTAAAAAAAATCACTTTCAATACTATTAAAATCCAATTGTTTCAAAACATGTTAAAGAAGGCTGCCCATTTTGGTCCCACATATGATACTCCAAGCTATATTCATGGGTCATTTTAGGATGCACTCAAGTGAGTGATGGTAGGTCCGATTCTTAGTCTCAAGTTCTCAACCCCTTGCCAACACCCTTGCTAGTTGTCCTCGAGGAGTTATTTATTTGTCAACCATTGATTCTATGAAAAAAACAATGATTGTTGAATATTTGTCTGAGATATTGAGGGACGCCATCTTATCCATAAGAGAGGACAAATTAGTCCATTAGTCTAAGTTGTGACTAGTATGAATCCGATTGCTCTTGTGTTATTAAAATTTAATAGGCATTTCCTTGGATATTTGGGAACTTGTGAAACATAATGCATAGATCTAGTGCTCCATGGCATTGGTAAAATAGGTTGGGTACAAGTAAATATCTCAAGTGAAACAAATGGTAAAATAGTAAATAAGTTTTTAATCGTCTGGTTGAGCCTTGACAAATTTAGAAAATACAAAACTAAAAATCTACTTAGACCAAATAAAACTAGGTTTTGCCATCCATTGCATTGTAGAGGGTAATAAGAGCAAAATTGTTGATTTTTCCTGAGCAGCATCGAGAGCCATTCTCTTAGGAGAATGGAGACATCTAGTCAGGGACCAAGATGTGTAACCAGTCCAGCACTGGGAGACTCGGCCTAGAGCTTAGTGGTAGTTCTGTTAAATGGAGACATCTGGTAAGGGACCAAGATGTTGAACCAATCCAGCACCGAGGGACTCGACCTTGAGTTGAGTAGCCATTCTATTGAATGGAGACATCTGGTCAGGGGCCAGGATGTGGAACCAATCCAACCTTGGATGTGGACTCACCCTAAAGCTGAGTGGCCATTCTTTGAATGGAGTCAGTTACCAGGAAGATGACCCAGTCTAGTACTGGGGGACTCAGCCTAGGTCTGAGGGCCATTCTTGTTGATGAAATTGTCATTGATGCCAACATGGACTTGCAATGGCCCCACGGGATGTCATTGATGCCACCAAGTCCCACTTGCAGTGCCTTGACCCCTTACAGAGTGGGTTTGCACCTTGCAGTGCCTTGGATCCCAAACAGAGTGGGTTTGTGCCTTGAAGCACCTTGTACCTGGTTGACAGGGTCCACGTACCCACAAGCTTGGATCTTGATGCCACCACCTTGCTGAAGATGTTGAAGACCCTGTTGATGGCGTTGGAGACCCTGGAGATGGTCCTGAAGACCTTGTAGATGTTGTGGAGAAGCCCTAGATGGGTTGGAGAAGCATTAATGACCCATTCTGTGGTCATTCATGCTCTGATGGTGTCATGGTACCCTAGGAGAAGACCTAGCTATCCCATAGGTAATATCATGCTGAATCTTGACCCTTGGGGGTCTCCTAGTGTGGTTGAGGTGGTTAAAGAAGCCTATGAAGCCCCTTGCTTGATGAAAAAGCCCATGAAGACTTGGAACCCATGATGAAGACCTTGATGCCCTTGGTATGGTCTTGGATCCCACTACTTGGACATTTGGTTGTTTATGGATGTTGGGTCCTTGGTCATGCATGCCCTTGCACATGGAGATGGACCTAGCACATAAATAAAGTTTTGGCATCCATATACATAATGACATGACACCTAATGATGCGCATACCCTAAGACCTTGATAATGATGGCAATGATACACTTATCACTTGTGATAACGTTGAATATATGAAGACAAACCCTAAATGCAAAATAAATAAATTCAAAATAAAATAATTTGTTTACAAGACAGGTTGGCTCCAATTAAATTCAAAACAATAATAATAATATTTTTACATGTCGGCTCCAAAAAAATTCATGGAAAATCTATATAAATAGGCCTTCACAATTTCATTTTAGGGAGTGAAAAAATCGCAACAGCTCTAAGATTTTCGGATGTAACTGTTGAAGCAGCAAAGGAGCAGTCTAGGAGCAGTGAAATTTCGGTGGTGACTGTTTGCAGCAGTGCTTTTTTCTTCCCTTTTGAGCAGCAATCAGATTTCGAGTGTACAATCCACATTATTGCAGCAGCAAACACCTTGTCTTAAGAACATCTGTGGAGTGAACTGTATTCGGTGGCCTAATGACTGAGGTAAATTCGGAACAGCAGTGACTGCAATTTTTGCAGACCCGAAATTGCAGAGAAGGTAAACTTTTTGCAGAAGCAGACGAATTTGTGAAGACTGTTTGGGAGCAACAGAAAAAAAAATTTGGTCTTTATCTATGCAAATCCGAGAAGATGATGAAGATAGACCTCGCTGATTAAAGGAGAACTCGTGGGCTGAGGCAGCTGTACATTAAAATATTTTACAGTCTTATCTTCTCTGATGTTTGGGCATGAACAGTTTGCTGAGCATTGGGAAGCAGATCTGAGGAAGAGTTTCCACAGTCCATACACCAGTCCTGAAATTCCAATATAAACAGTCTGAATATTTTTGGGGCCAATTTTTTTGTGGTTTTCTTTTCTTGAACAATAATCAGTTCTTCTTGGCATGTTAAAGTCTGTGGAGTGTAGCAGGTAGCTACAATGACAATTTTGAAGAAAAATAATGATGGTTGAAGTCTTTTCTAAAATTCTGAGTAGTGACTTATATGCACAGTCATGTACAACTAACAAAAGGTTTTTGACTGAGCATAGCCTTGAGTGACGTAAATTGTAATAAGACATTGATATGATGATGTGACATTCACAACCAGTCTCCAAGCTTGTCTGAGGTTGACTACTGAATTATGATCAGCATGCACACAAAACAAGTCCAAGCTTGCAAACCCAAGGTAGCAATAAAAGTGGTAAGTCCTAGAAATGGAAGTATTGGGGTTTGTTTGTTTTGTCTGTTTTATTGCAAGTCTGTGTGTTTAGGGTTTCTTCAGTATTGACATGCACAGTTGAGTGACAAACGGGTGATGAGGCTTGAATAAAGCTCATCCTTAGCATAGAAAGAGTTCACTTTATCTACAACAGTCTCTTGGTGTTAAGATAATCCTTAGTAGCAGCTTGAGTAAGGTCAAGTATACAGTGACAATATATATATACAGTGACATGATTGCATAAGTATATACAATGGTGTATTGATGAGGATGACGGTGCCTTGATTCCTATTGCTTGTTACCTTATGTTGATTAAGAATGATGATGAGTATGCACAGTATGTACACACAGTAAAAACCTTCTACAGTGATGTGTGTGAAGACTTAAACATACTCCTCTCATGACAAAGTTCTTGATGACCTTCTGTGCACAATAAAGTCACTTGATCGAATATGCAGTGGGTATGTTCCATACTATGATGTTGCTTTGATACTACACTTAGATGATGAAGACATGATGATGAGGGATCCATGATATCCTCAATTATGATGATGTGATGACAAGTGCTCAGGAAGTGCAAACAGTGATATATTGTTGAATATTCCATGAAGTTTCATATAAACCTTGATGATCTAGTCCTGTACCTTTTATGTTCAGATGATGACAGTCTGTGCATTGACAAGTGATGATTAAGTAAGTTGAGAAGATTAGCAGTTGAACCAATTTGATCAGTTGCAAAAATTGGCAAGGGCTTATAAGCAGTGTATAGTCATTTGAGGAGAATGATTGTAGTTGATTGAGTTGACTGTGTTAAGGGCAGACCCTTGTGCTTGACATGAACCTTGAGCAGACCTTGATGACTTGGCAGTATTGAAGAGCAGGTGTTGATGAACAGAGAAGATTGAGAAGTGTATTGCAGCAGTGTTGATGAGAGTGATGAGCAGATGATCAGCAGTATTGACCAACAGCAGAACAGATTGAAGAGACAGGTGATGTTGATGTGATTGACGAGATGATGTGACAGTGAGCTTTAATTGTAAAAGCAAGCTTGTCTTGCTTTTGAGGTTAGGATACCTCAAAGCCTTCTTAGCAGGGTCTAAGAAAACCAGGCAGGGTCCTGGATGAAGCGTAGGTGCTGATTTTACCTCACGGTTATAGCCAGTCCAAAACTAATACAAAAAGATTACAAAATTATATGGTGTTGTGTTCTTTTGTGTTATGGTTCTTGATGATTCAAATGCTTATGATATGTGAATGATGAAGTGAAAGATGTTTATGAAATGATTATGAAATTGGTAGAATAATGCATTGATGAATTAGTTGTTGATTGTTAAAAGTGAAAAAGTAATAAAGACTGCACACACACAAATTCACCCCCCCTCTCTGTGTACCTGGTGTGTTAACAATTCTCCAGGAGAATGGAGGCGCTTGGTCTGTTACCAAGTATTTTGACCTTGAGTTAAATTATGCAGCCTATGACTGAGGCACCTGGTTTGTTACCAGGATATCACTATTAGTCTTAAACTAGGTCTAGGCATGTGAGGCACTCCAACCCTCGATCTGTGGGCTTTGTGATCTTCTCCAACCCGATCTTGGTGTCACATGGAGTGTGAGATAAAAGCATTAGTAATTCTCTCTATTTATGGTGATGTACTTTGAGTGGGGATGAAGGACCACCTTGACCACTTGTTTTGACCACATGGCACTTGAAGAAGGCTAAAGGTAAAATTCGAAAATACATAAAGACCCTTAGACCCCTAAGGAGTCAAAGTGAAAGTGCAAAAAGGCCTTTAGTACCACTAAAGGTAAAAGTCAAAAAGATAAAAGAATAAAATAATATTAGTTTGTTCTTTTGCGTTTTGGTCCTCTTACAAGTGATTCAAAGGATATAAAAGAAGATCAATCCATTTCATTTTGACACACACACTTGCTCATCATCTTACAGCTGCTCCAAGGAAGAATTTCGCTGGTCTTTGAAGAAGAAGTTTTTGTGTTTTGCTATTGCCTAGCATGGAGGATTCTAGCTAGGGCATCTTTATCTACACTCTCACCCTAATATGTTAGGGTTTTATCTTTCATCAGACCCAGCCATCAAAACTGAGCTAGGGTTTGACCCTAGACTGCTCCATCTACACAGGCAGCCTCAGAACTTCCATGGGCAGCCTCAAAACCTCCCTGGGAAGCCACCGATCCTTCAGCAGCAGCATCTCTTCACCCTCGAGCAGGCTCAGACCCCTCACGGGCAGCCTCCTTTAGGCTGCTAGCTGTCCCAGGTAGCTATAGACAGAGCTCGGGTAGCTGCAGCAGGCAGCAGGCTGCAGACAGCATCCTGAGCATCCAGACAGGTAGACAAAGCTTGGGCAGACAGAGAAAAGGCTTGGGAAGGCAGAGAAAAAGCTCGGGCAGATTGAAAGAAGATTTGGGCAGGCAGCAGAAGTCTCGGGCAGGAAGAAACAGGGCTCCAGGCAGCAGCAGGGTGTTCTGGGCAGCAGCAGGGTGTTCTGGGCAGCAGACAGCTAGGGCATCCGGGCAGCTACAGGAATCCAGGCAGCTTGAGCAGTGTACGGAATCTGTACAGATCCGGGCAGCAAGAAAAGTTTTGGGCACCTAATCTGAGATTCCATGCAGCTGAGAGAAATTAGGGCAGAAAACCCTAATTTGGTTTTTTCTGTAAACTTCACCTTTTGTGGATTTTTGAGAATTATTTGAGAAACTCAGTGATCTCATTTAAGAGATAAATTACTATTTCTTTTGGGGTTTTTGTCCTTTAAAGCTTTCCCTGTGAAAAACTATTGTGTTCAATGTGTGTGATGTTGTTGATGTTACTACTGCACTTGTCTTTTGTTATCTTACAGTCTGCAAAATTTTAAAGAATTCATGCTAATGCTAAAATTCAACAAAAATCCCATATTGAGATCAGTTGTATGCAGTGAAGATTGGATGGATAGTCACTTGTCAAGGTCAGAAGGTGGTAGAATGGTGGGGTATACGATCTTCAATGAAATGTTCTGGCCACTTGCAGGAAAAATATCGATTTATCTATATGTGAACCTCCTGGTAAAATCTAGAGGATGGCTGATTCTAATCCTGCATCTATGGGTTTTGTTACTTTTATAAGAGGCATGGATAAGAAAAAAGAACACAATAGAAAATGTAATATTCGTGAATCACAACATCAACCATTATGGGGCATTGTGGATGGTTAGTGATCTATGATGCACAGGCCATTGCCTGTTGCGGGTGTTTTCCTAGCACCTAATTACTTCCATGTACCTAGGGATAGAGATATCCTAAAGAGATTTTAATATTTTATAGTTGTATGGAGAGAATGTATCCTGACCGCAAGATATAGAATCATATATGCCTACAATCAATATCATAGAATCAAGGGAATGGCCATGTTACTATGGCTAGGGAAAGCCGCAATACAAGATATGCAACACACAAATATCGCCCCGGCTCAGTGGTCGATTCTCCATAGATATGAGATGCCTTAGTTGCACAAATTTGCAATCAGGGTGTTGAGTCGAGCATTGCATCACAATTGTTTTTATTTTGAAGTACCTTTGCAAGTTGCTATAGGCAAATTCATGCATTGATATAACTTTACTTTCATGTTAAAAATACGTCACCGGTTCATTACCATGCTGGAGGAGTTGAAGCACACATGAGTTCATCCATAGTAAGAAGAGAAACCATTTGGAAGCTAGCAAAGTAGCAGATGTACCTAGCATTCATTGCAATTTACATTTGTGTATGAAATCTTTGGAGGGGAAGACATTCAATTCAAGGATAGTATAGGAGGTTCCTCCTGAATTAAGTGCATCTGGTCCAACTTCAGGAGTAATCCGTAGTGGGATCATCTTTCACATCCACCCATCACATAGATGACGATAGGGATATTTCTAAGAAGAGTGCCAACAGTGAGGATGCCTCTATTATGAGTTGATCTACTGATGCAGGTGACAATGATGGAGATGGGATCACAGACAGAACTTGAGATAGTCTTAGCTTTCCAATTACAATTCATCAATCTTTATATTTTTTACTTTTCTTTGCAATTTTGTATTAAATATTAGTCTTAAATAACCTTTCTAATAGTTGATATTCTCCCAACTCTTGAGTTACCCTCAGATGACATGTTAATGTTGTTGACTCTAAAGTTATTCTCATGTAACATGTTAATGTTGTTGCATTTCGTCTCATTTTTGTCATTTGTTTCGACTTTCAGCTTACTTTCAAGTTTCAATGAAAAATGGCTTCTATGTTTAGTCTTGACTATCAAGATTCTACATTTTTTTTGCTCTTAACATTTCAAGCAACAGTATGTTTTTTCATTAGTAAAATGTAAACTCCCATAATCGATCCAAGTAATTTTTCATACAGTACTAAAATCAAATTCGAACTTGATGACTCTGCCTCAATGGTGACGCCAAAAGTGTATTAAGCTATCCACCGTGGTGCCATTTCCATTGTGGTCTGCACGGCATCAGTCTCCAATGGATGAGGCCTGAATTACCCCATACCTCGGACCTAAGCCGAAGGACAGTCATTCCATGTGGCTGCAGCCCCTAGGGTTGTGTTTTTTTAAAACAATTCCAGCAACAATAACAAACGGCAAGATAGTATAGTATATAATAATAAAAAAAGCATCAGTCCGTCAGAGAAGGAGATGGGCATTTAAACGGTTTCAGTCCTCTTATCAGTTGCTTAAAATAGTTAAGGAATGAACTATACAGCTTTGTCTAGCTGATTCTATTGTAGCCAGTCATTTTTGTAAAGCATTATTGGAAGTATAGGGATTTTTCCACCACAGAGACTTGAAAGGAAATGTCTCGGGTTGAAATAGTAACAAAAACATCTAAGAACCAAAATGATTCAGAATACATGAAAGCACACTTAACACCATACCGAATATGGACGACAAACACTTACGCTGGCGCCAGGATTTGTCGAGCTCTATGACTTCATCGACTAATTCCACCTTGGCAAAGCGGCGCCTCTGCGACTCCCGGACGCGTTCCGGGTCATTTCCTTTGTCTTCTCTGAACAAATTTATGTCCAGCATGCTGAGAAACCGGCAGCCCCGGAAGCCACAGCCTGAGAGATTTACAAGAGAAGATATTACGGGTAGTAATGGCAGAAAGAATGGAACCCTGGACCTGAGGACACAGGGTTTCAAGGTAGCCGTCTTGGCTTCTAGGGCAAATTGATAAATCACGGAGGCAGTTCACACCATGAAAACATTTGCTGTGTTAAAAGAAAAGTAAAGGTGCGTGGGTTGCTGCGGAGATTCTATTCCTTTGATCGTATGTAACCATGGGTTTCGAACTCGTGACCTTTATATAATCTAACTAGGGGTTTCGAAATCGTGATCTGATAGTTGTTGCAAAGGGTTTCCTGCCTACGAATTGATTAGGTTGAACTCGCGTAGAAAAAAAGAGATATTCAAAACCAGGGAAGCAAGATACGTATGTACATTTACACCGTAAGGCGTTTTCTTTATGTGAATCCTATGTTTTTTCCAAGCTTGCGTAAACTATGTATGAATATTTTTTTAGTATTTGAAGGTCATATAGGGGCTTTGAGTACTATGCACTTTTTTGGTTTTTATGGGACTTCTATTGCGAAGTCTATCACATTTCAATGGTCAAATTGGAAGTGAGAAAAGGATATTATTGGATGTTATCTGTAATGTGAGTTGATTTATCATTATTGTTATTTAACGAAAACTACGTTGTTTGAAATAATATAATGATGGTTTATAAGGGGCATAGTTCCACTCATATGAGATGTCTCTTGGTCTTGGGCTATTAACTTGTTTTCTTTTGTCCAAAAAAAAAACTCTTAGCTAATCAGAAGCAATGTCAATCTTACTGCATGACCAATTTTTAAGGGGACTTATGCATGAACAATCAATATAGGCTATTGTGTTATAAGTGTTATTTGGCTTATGGTTTATATTGGGCAATAGTCAAATTTACAAGAATAATGTTAGCTTTCACTCCTACACAATGTTGCTTTATGTTTGAGTTAGACTATTGTGTTATTGTGTTATGGTGATTATTTGGTCTTTTCGATGTAGTTGGGTTGTGATAGTTACTTTAGGTTTTGTTGGGCATTGTAGAATTAGAGTTATGTTGGTGTCTAGTGGTTGGAAGACTTTGGTGGTTTGGTTTTTGAAGATTGCGTAGCACCAAGTACACTCTTCTAGATAATTAATATCTTGATTAATTAGTTCATATCTTGTAGTTTGTTTGTTATTTCAGGGAGATAGTTGCATTTGAAACATGCATATTCGGTGTGCTTGGATGGGTGAAATTTATGAAAATAATGTGCTATGGTTGATGCATTTATTGCAGTTTGATGATGTGTTGGAAATGTTGCTCATACTGTAGGGATTGTGTGTTTAGCTAGTTTATATTGGTAGCATGGTTGCATGCTTGCTTAGTTAGTTTATGGGTTGGTGTTATTGAGTTTGTGAAGGCCATTGCTTAATTGGTTTATGTATTACCTAATGCATTCACTCTTACGCAAGGTTATTATGGGTTTGAGTTTGAGCGTCAAGCTATGGTGGTTAGTCGGTTTTAGGTTTATGTTGAGTGACGCTTAGACTAATGCAAATATTGTTAATTTCACTCTCTGCATGATTATTTTGGGACATATAGGTTTCACGCAAAGCGATTAATCTCTCATCGTATTAGTGGCAATAAAGTGTAACTTTTTTCCCGAGACTGAAGTTTAAGCAAAGATTAAGTTTTTATTTTATTTTTTCAATGCAATTTGTAGTTGGTTGGCCACACAAGAATGTCTACCTTGAGGATTCCATACTTTTAGCTTTCACTCTTGTGCAAGGCTATCTCGGGTTTGAGTTGGGTTGTTGCATTATACATGTGGTGGTTATTTGGCCTTTGGTTTCAATTGAGTGACACCTAAATTGATGGGAACACTATTAGCTTTCATTCATGGTGTTTCACAATCATTCTTGTGTAGGGTTATTTTGGGTTTGGGTTTGATTGTTGTGTTATGGTGATTATCTCCCCTTTGGTTTAGTTAGCTTATGGTGGCTATTATGGGTTTTGTTGGGCATTTGGGAATTAAAGTTTTGTTGGCATCTAGTTCTTAGAAGTGCTTGGTGGTTTGGTTTGCAAAGATTGTATCATATTGATAAAACTCTTATGTTACAACTCTTGGGATCCATAGCTTATTTAATCAACTCATGGCTTGCAATTTGGTGTTCTAATAGATGGTTGCATTCAAACATGCACGTATTATGTGCTTGGGTGGATGAGAATTCTAAAAATAATGTACCTATAGTTGATGGGTGTATTGCATTTATTGGAGTTTGTAAACACATTAAAAATGTATAGTCATAGCCTAAGCTTTGGTGTTTATCCCTTCGACCGAGGTTCAAACCTTCTTTTGTGCGCAACAAAGCCCAAGATATCGGCCTAACAAAGAAAGGATCAGTCGATAGTACTTGCCACGCAGATGCAGTCTCACCTGATATATCTCTTATGGGTAACTACTAGAACCATGTTTCCGCAGTTGTGTGGTGATTGGCACCTTTCTATCTTACTTAACTGAAGTCGGTGGGTGTCTTGCTTATATTTATTATGCACATTCAAGATATTACTTTGCTTGTCCATCGACGAAGATTTACAATATTCAATATACTGCCTAATGTGTAGTTCCAACTAACAACAATGCGACATATGCATATAAAGACTTATTCGTAAGCAAATACACATACATTCATGAGACATAAACACATTCATCAAATACACATTGACACGGTAGTTAACATGGAAACCTAGCTGGGAAAAACCACAAAGACGCTCTTCATCTGGCATGAGAAATATATGTACCTTTCATCTATGCACGCAGCTGCAGACTTTGCTCTCGGCATTCTTCTACACTCTATACAGACTTCTCTCTCCTCTCGTGCTCTCTAGTCTCGGGCCTTTGGAGTTTTCTCTCCTTCACTCTACCATCGATCCACACACAGCTTGGATTGACTCACTCTTCTCTTCGACTCTTTAGTCGATCCGCACACAACCTAGATAGACTCACTCTTCTCTTTGACTCTTCCAACACAAACTAACTAGGAAGTAACAGACACAACTGACTGATTAGGAACTGACAGACTAGGGAGTAACAAAGTAGGAAGTAACCCGCATACATCTTAGGTTCTTCCTTTTATAGACTCTTTATATGTCATTATCAGACGACTTCATTATGTTAGCCAATATGTTGTCATTCCTATTCTAGTTACGAATGTCAGTTAGAACTATCGACCCAAAATATAAAGATGCTTTATTCCCTAAAGCATGCGTGACTCATAGCCGACTTCGTACCCACGATCTCTCAAGTTGTCCTTTTCAATCGTTGCGTTGTTGCACGCCTTTTTCTATCATGGTTCCTTCCGTCATGGCTGATCTCGTCACATCTTTCCCTTCTGTCGTGGATTTCTTCCTTCATAGTTGCTTCTGTCGAAGCTTCCCTTCTACCACTACTTCTTTTGTCTCAACTCTTCCTCCATCGCAGCTTCCTATGTATTTATTTCTTCTATCCTAATTCTTCCTCTCTGGCAGCTTCCTCTTTAGCTGCTTATTCTACCTTATTCTTTCTTCCATAGTTGCTTCCATCGCAGCTTCTTTCTTCCTTATCTGCTTTTGTCGCAACTTCTTCTCCCTACAACCAAACTCTTCACCTTCTTGGGTAGAATTCTAACTACATTTTGCCTATCTTCTCATAGGGCCAACAGGCCCCAACACTCACCTCTGGCTCGTCCCGAACCATGCAATGCTACTCCAAAACTTCTGCATTTGTGACGACCTTACTTTAAAAATCTTGAAATGTTTTCATTATCTCCTATGTTTCTCATCGCACATCCTCTTTTCCTTTCTGTAAGTTTTCACAAGGTCGAAACTTATGTGTTCCTATGTTATAAGTTTTGCGGCCTTTGTTGCTTATCGCACCTTATGATGTACAGATTGAATGATACCTGTAATTCTTTATGTTTCAGCCTGCAACTTTGTCAATCCTCTGTTGTTGTTGAGTGCACAGCACTACAACTTCCTATTGGAGTTTCTTCATTTCCACAACCTTATCCATTTTCTCTGCTAAGGGTAAATTCTTCATCTTGTTATGCATTTGATTCGTCTCCCCCTCAGCAGTGTGCAACTCCTCTGTGACTTTCTCTAATTCTGCATCATCGATCAATGCTTCCCAAGTCTAAGAGAATTGATCGACTGCCTTGGCACACAATGCCTCTGCCTCCTCTATCTTCTTCTCAACTTCTATTGTCGCTATCCTTCTCTCTTCCAACACCTCTAGGGGTGTGCTAGGTTGTACCTGTTCTTGTAACTCTGCAAGCTTTTTGTGAAGGTCCTCTACGATTTCACCAAGTCAAGCGACCTTGACCTCTGCAAACATCTCCTATGTTATTCCTTCTTTCCTGAAACTGCTACAAGCATGTGTTACAACTTTTTCAAGCATGTGCATGTCCTCCTCCCAGGTTTCATTTTTTTGTTCTGTTTCTTTGACTATTTTCTTCATTTTACTAACAACCTTATTTGATACTCTCGCCTGCTTAATCAATGCACCTTCTCTTACCTTCATCTATGTGACTACGACATTCTGCATTGCATAGACTTCGTACAACGACATCTGCGGAAAATCAATTGTATCATGGCCCAATTTGTTGCCTACGATATTCAATTATGTTGTGCCCAAGTCAAGTGCTTCTCCCACCAGTTGAGTTTTTATTAGTGGAATCAGGATTGGTACATCACTCAGATGCTCTTCTGATGGGCCAGGTAAGTCTTATGACGCAGTCGACTATGGTCTATAGTCAACTCCGACCTAAACTTCTTTCACTGCTTGACAAAGAGTTTGTAATAGATCTAGTATGCTTCCTATGATTCTTGTCTGGTGCTCTTCTGCTTTCTTCATTGTTTGCATCACAACTTTGGCCATGGCTTCTATTAGCAGGGTAAAATCTTCATCATCAAGGATGAAAGTACATGTTGTTTTATCAACCCTCATTTTCTTTCGCCTTGTTTTAGACTACTCTATGTTAGTTTGCTTCCTCTTCACTCCTACGACAGGGTCTGTCGGGGTTGTACTTGAACTATTCTAGGGAGGGTTGGGATCTTGTGTTTCTATCGGTGGGTCCCCTCCATGTTCTCCATCTTTCTGCATTTGTGGGTCATTCTATCGCAACGCTTCTTCAACATCTATTATGTCATCTGTGTTAGGAACCCACCATTCTTCCAACCAATCTTGGTTAATGGCCTCAACTTCTTCCTCAGCCAACAAAAATTGGGTTGCAACCATTGGCATTGTGAATCATATCACGGTTGCAACAAGATACGATGAGGCCCGATAATAAATTTAATAATGTTTCGAACCGTTGAACGGTTTCATCCGTAATTATGGCTTGTTGCTTCACCTGATAGCATAGGGCTTCTTTACGCATACATAATTGCATATTATTGTCTCTCTATTGGTCCTTTTTAGCTTTCTTGTACCAGATATTCTGGTACCGAGCTCCTCGATAGTGTACTAGTATGTCCATCGCTTGGTAGTTTGTGGGTTTCGACCATCTGACAAATGAAATCAAAATGAGTAGCCGGGAGTAATGGAATGCAATACCTTTTTCCTGTGGCTCTTCTGCATTGGCCAGTAAGTCATTCAACATATAATGCGACCAGTTCATCTGAATGCCCTCCACACAGAGTTCAGTCGTTACGATCGTACATGCAGTACATTGGTTCAGTTGCATCTTCTTTACCAATTTGGTAGCTAATACCTTTGTGGCAAACTGAATAGTATGGTCCTTAATAGAATTGATTAAGAAAACTTTGGTATCCGTGTAGAAGACACACTTATACTTCATCTTATTCATCAACATTGTGTCTTGGTCATTCCTGAAAAATGGCGTTGGGTCTATTCCTGCAAGCTGCAAGTGGTAGTTTTGTAAAGGTGGAGTAAGTAGTCGAATGGTAAGTCGCTCTTGTAATGACGTTGTGACCCGTGTTCGATTCTCTCGAAGGCATTTCTCACTTGAATGGGAGTGCGGTTCGGTGAATGGGCATGTTTAGGGTGCATTTCATTGTAGGAGCATGAAATCAGGATACAAACCCCCACCTTTTGTCAAATTCTGGTAGAGCAAATGGTCGAGAGGGGTTTCGTTTGCTTGGTGGCCCAAGATCAGATTTCGCTACTCCTAGAAGGCGACATTTAAATCCAACCATGCTAAGGGTTGGTGCGGTCAGGCTGAGTGCGATCCCTGGGTGATTTTGACGACTTTGATGCCCCTGGATCGTGGTTTCTCAGACCAAAGGTTCACCCAACAAGTCACAGGGCACTTAACCAACAAAAAAAAAGGTGGTAGTTCTGTAATTGTTGCTATGAGTTCGGCATCCATTGAGTCTTTATTGTCGAGCCATAGGAATCCACCATGAAATCAGACCAACAATTGCTTAACATATGCATTTACTTTTGTGCTCTGGCCAAAATGTGGCATGTACAGAAGTGACAGTAACCCTACCTGGTCCAATCCTCTTACACATTCCATTAGAGCTAAGTGCCTCAGTCCATCTAGCATATCTTGTATTTCAAGCATGTAGTTCTTCATGTCTGAATCACATTGTTTTTGTGTCTCGTGGTCAACAAATGTCAACTTCTGAAGGTTTAGCAGGATGTCCTACAACACCTGCAGTCCTGCTGGCATAGTAGGTACTGCCAGTGGGTACCTTTCATTCTTCATAGTTCTAACTTTTAGCGCATCATATCGTCTTGGTGGAACATATGGTAGCATGGTCACAGATCTTGATTTTTCACCCTCTTCCTCCTCTGGTGGTGGTGGTGTTGCTGCTTTTTTCTTCTAGCTTGTGGAACATTTCCCCTCTGTTGAAACAGACAAACCTGATGGGTTTAGTCATAACCTTACGGATGGGATAAATGGAGCATGTTCAGGTTCTTTGGTAGCTGCAACCTACAGTGGAACGTATACAATAATGTCTTCCATGATGATTGTAGTCACGACCTTAGATTCTGCAGTTGTGCTTGTGCTGAAAATCGAAATAACCATCCTATGCAAAAAACTTACTTTGACTCTTGCTGTTGCAAACAACAATTTATCTTCTCGAACGAAGCATAATGAAATGAAACTTGGGCGCGAGGATTGATAACTTCTACCTGTTTAATTTGTCAATCCTTCACACGCGCAGACAATCAATGGAAATGTAGCTGTCATTTTTGTCACATGGGTAATTCTCCGAATGATTACAAGGAAACCGCCACCCGTATGTCACGTCAATGGTAGATGAGTGAATAATGACCGAAGTGACCCAAAAAGTACACTGCCAAAATCTCTCGAGATTTTGAAATTAACGATGGCTAGCTGTCATTTTTGCGACTCAAAGTCATCTTGCGACAACATCATTGTTTTTGCTTGCGACCAATACCCTTCCTCCAACTTGAAATTGTTTGTTCTTGATGTGGCGATCATGCCATAATTTATGACATTCTTTCTCAATGTTTTGATGATATCCTGCGACAAAACAGTCTTCTTCCAACTGTATGAGCTGCGACAGTCTTTGCTCAACAACACCAACATCTGTCATTTTATGTGATCGCAACAATTATTAGATTGGGTACAATGTATTCCATTGGCATCACAACTTCTTGTCCATATACCAGAGGAAATGTTGATCAGCTTGTCAACTTCTTATAAGTCATGTGATATGCCCACGTACTGTAAAAAATTTCTAATCCTGGTCATCTCTTTGGACATTACAAATATTTGTCAATGTGTTTTCTAAGATTTTGTTAAAGGCTTCAACAACACCATTCGCTTGAGGGTGATATGGCATTGTCTTCCTATGTTGGATCTGGAATTTCTTCGTAAATTCCTCAATCATCTGGTTGACAAAGTGTGTGCCTTGGTCGCTTATCAGAATTTTCGGGTAGACAAATGTAGTCACAACATTTTCAAATAAAAATTCAGTAGCAGTCACAACAGTGCAATCTTTTATTGATGCTGCTTCATCCCATCTGGTTAGGTAGTCAGTCGCAGTGATTATATACCTTGCACCTGTGCGCTTTCCTGTTGGACTAATAGGACCCACAAAATCAACGACCTTATAAAATGCCTGGAAAGTTATTTGGGGTACTAATGGAATTTCATCTCGTTGCTACGACTTTCCAGTTCTTTAACAAACATCACAGCTGCAACATTATTCTTGAGCATCGTTATGCATGGTTGGACACCATAATCATGCTTGTAATATCTTCTGCACTGTAGTTTTTCCATCAAAGTGTTCTCCTGTGACACCAGCATGCGCTTCATTTAGTATCATCGGCCGCTTGTGTTCCAAGACGCAACGACGAAGAATCTCATCAATTCCCATTTTATATAACTATCCAATGATCAACTAGAAGTCTGCAACTCGCACGACTAAGTGTTTCTTCTGTGCAGTAGTAAATTTAGTTGGTGCATAAACCGTACTAAAAAATTGTATGATTTCTCTCTACTGATCATCAAACATTGTTATGACAAATAATTGTGCATCAGGGAGACTATCGTCGAGGTTACCAGGTTCATCGCCACATTCAATCCTTGATAGATGGTTTGGTCTTGAATTCAATTGACTGGGTTTAACAATGACTTCAAAATCAAATTCCTGAAAAAGGAGAAGCCACAGGCAAATCTCCCCCCACAATAATGGCTTATTAACTAGTTATTTCAATGTTGAATGGTCTGTGTACATCTTAAAATGCCCACCCATCAAGTAGTGTTTGAATTTATGCAAAGCATATACCATAGCTAACCCTTCTCTTTATGTCATGGTATAGTTCTTTTGTGTTGTTGATAGTTTTGAGTTGAAAAAGGCAATAGGATGGTCAATCGACCCTTCACCAGGTTGTGTTAGTACCACGCCGAGCGCGATAGACGACACATCGACATATACATGGAATTCCTTTTTCTAGTCTGAAAATACAAGTATGGGTGTTGTAACCATCTTGTTCTTTAGAGTGTCTAGACTCTCTTGCCAACTTCCTGTCCATTGGAACTTAACATCTTTCTTCAATAATTTCTCCATCGGAGCAGTCACCTTCGTGTATCCTTTGATAAATTTTATGTAGTATCTTGTATGTCCCAATGTTGTGCGCAATTACTTAACTGTGGTAGGTGGTGGTAGGTAAAGGATGATCACAATATTGGATGGGTCGACCAAGATTCCATCTCGACAGACCACATGGCCCAATAGAATTCCAAATGGGGCACAACAGATACATTTCTTCAAGTTTAATGAAATATGATACCAGGGACACCGTTCCAGCGTCATCCTGGGGCTCTCAATATGATTCTTAATGAGCAGAAATACTGTACAATCATCGAAGTAGACCTCAAGAAATTTATGCATAAAATATTTGAAAGCAACTACTACTATTCTGGAGAAAATAACAACAGCATTCTTGAGTCCAAAGGGCATTACCATGTGTTGGAAACAACCCCACTCCATCGCGCAAAGGTTGTCTTGTGTCGATCTTCCTTTGTGATTCTAATCTGATGGTAACCAGAGAAACCATTAGTGAATGAATAAATCTCTTGACCCCCATCACTCTTCATTACCTCATATGTAAATGGATTCAGAAATGGGTCATGTAAATAAGCATCATTCAATGTTCTCAAGTTGACCCAAATGCAGACTTCACCAGTAGTGTTTTTGTCTTGCAGTACTATCGAAACGATCCATTATGGTTCTTCTACAAGTTTTATGATACCTATATCCAACATTCGGTCTAGCTCTGTCTTGACTTTTTTTTATACCGCGGATTCAATCAATATGGTCGTTGCTTGACTGGTTTTGCGTCGGGCTTCAAAGGTATCTTCATCTCTCCAAGGTCTTTGACAATCCCTTTCATCTCTGAAATTTTTGTAGGGAACATATCTTGAAACTCATGCAATAGATCTATGGTCTTCCCTACAGTCTCATTATCCCAATAATCTCCAATATTGGCAAAGTTTTTATTCTCTAGTGAGTAAATATTTACTTTCTTGATTTTCAGTGGATTCAGGAATTGGTCGCTTGAATTTTCAAACCCTTCCATTGCGTGCGTACCTTCAGACTCTGGTATGTTTATGTCAATCAGGTCATCATCATCAAGTTCTCTCGTCATGTTGTAGCATTCCATCCAGTGTTGGATTGTTGCGCTCAATTGATTAAAGTTTGTCATTGCAACCGTGATATCTATAAATATCTTCGTCTTAATTGCTTGCAGTGCAACATCAATCGACAGATGATCGTCAACAAATTCAAATGTGTGTATGAAACTATTAGCTAGTTCATCCCATTCAATAGTTCCTCATCTCAGTTCAACTAATGTATACCAATTCCTTAGTATCATTTCTAATGTGTGTATGAACTGATGAACCCATTCCTGTCGCGGACATGCCTACCATGTCACACGACAATATTCTATATGTTCAACAGGATTGGTCAATCATGTATACTTTAGACTAGTATAATTGATCTCTTCTCTGAACCATATCTCCAACAATCTTCAACATTGTGACCATTTTGAGATAGATTCTTTATGTGCGACCCACCATATAGTGCGTGTAGCTTTCAGTACATAGTCGAGGGCAGACAAGCGTTGATGTTATACAACTTTTTCCTCAAACTCTGTTAGAAAAGATGCAAAGTTAGGTAAACCTTCATAGGTAGGTATCTTGCTTTCCTTGGCTCCTTTCTGTCACACATACCTCGTAATTCTTGCGCACTTTCTCATGGATACTTCATGCAATCGATTATGCTAGTTTTCCAATGCTTCACCAGATTCTGATGTACAGGAGCTTATATTTCTCCAACTAGGATTTCCGTCAGTTGTTTGATTTACATAGTCATCTCTTAAAGACATGATTTTATAAATATGGTCAAGATAATCACCTTGTCCTTCACTGTGTACTGGTTCGACATATCTTTGTCCTTCTAACAGATCAAGTGGTGCGACCATTCTTAGTTCTGAATCTTCAAATGATAAGATTATTTTATTAAAATTTATGATGGTTTGATCATCGATCACCCAGTGGATCCCCAAAAGTGCAGGATACAATTTTGTATCATCGACAATGTCGATAAATACAAAATCAAAATACATTCTTAGGCCTTCTACCTCTGCAAGTACTTGAGTCAGTCGACCAATATGTAGGAATTTCGACTGATTTGCTCATTTGAGCTGAATGGGAGACCAATCCAGTCACGGTTTTCCCATGCGTTCACATGTTTATTTTGTTAGAATGTTGACATCAAATCCCAATTCTAAGATGATATAATCCATATCATAATCTCCTATCTACGCAGTCATTCTTAACTCGCAACCAATCTTTAACCTTTTTTCCACTTGGTTAACTCTTTTGTTTGGTCACACTTCTCTTGATGTTCTTCTATTAGAACTATCAATTCTGCAACAACATCTTTATCGTGGATTAGCGATAAACAACTTTTGAAAAAATCTTAAGTTTACTAACCTTTCCCATTTGTTGCTTTCGGAACAACTGATTGAACCTTTCTAGCATCTCCCTTACTTGTCCTCTTGGTAGTGTAGGAGCAGATGTTGATGCTTGATTCTTGACGATGAATATGGTCGTGCATCTAAGAATACTTCCTTTTATCTTTGGACGTCGAATGACACTTTCTTGTGTGTTATTGGTTGTACCTACGGTTGGTCATGTCGTGCATTTTGGTATGCTCCAGTCGCACACCTCCTCTTGTTACGACAATAATATGTGCTTCTCTTGGCTCAACAGAAATCGCCTGGATGTTCTTGTTGGGATTCAGATTGGGATTTCCCATAGTTCGAGCCAGCCACTTCGCAATCAATTGCATCATTGTTCCACAGTATGACCATAGGCTTTGCAATACGAACATGTATTTGCATGGTTCACATAATCCATGGAAAAATGTCATGGTTTTCCACAATTGTAACATATGATTTGGCCTCTTCCACTACCAAATCCTCTTCGACCTCAAAAATTTCCACCTCCCCTTGGTTGAGGGTATTGTTGCTGTGGATACTGATTTTGTCGATATTGGGGTTGAGGATACAGATTTTGTTGATATTGGGCCGGTGGATACTAGGCTTGTTCTCGCTCAGCTTGCATCTTCTCTTCATTCTTCATTATATAGGTATCTGCCATTTTTTCCTGCAGTAGCTCGAAAGCTCTGGAATGCTTCTTATCATGGCCTACAAATTTACAAAATTTACAGTACAGACTAGCTGGTGTACTCACAATCTTCTGCAAGTACAAATACTCTTCCAACCGATGGCCTCTAGTCTGGCATATTATACACCAAGGCATTTATCGGGTTTGGCGCTCCTTATGCGACATAGTTCATGAATGTCGGGAAATTATCCTTGTGGTGTCCTTCAGTTTTTCATCTGGTACACCAGACTTCTTCTTGGACTTCCTTCCCTTTCTTAATGTCTTAGAATTGCAACGTAAGGTTAGTTAGCTGCGACTGAATCTGCATCATTCCTACATCAGTCTCTTTAATCGGTGAGGACTCCAACTTCATTGCTATCTCTAGAGATCCAATCTGTGACACGATCTTCTATTGCATCAAGGGGATCCAGATGTGTGGTAATAGTGCTGCAATGAACCATTATTTATGTTGTACACCCAACATCTAGAAGCTTACTTTCGCCATGAGTGTCTTAAATATTTGGTCAAAGTCCCACATAGAATCCATAGACAATTACTTAATCTCCTTAATCGTTGTGATGCACTGCGATTCATATTTTGGCTTTTTGAATTCATCTATCAATCCCACTTGAATTTAGTTGAGTGTCTTATGTGCAAATCCTACTGGAACTATAGAAAAATTGATATACCAGTCAAGCGCAAGACCCCTTAGAGTCATGATCATCTGCGCTTTCTTTATTGCATCATCTTGGACTTGTCGCACAATCCATACAACTTCACATATAAACCAATGTTGCTCTGGGTCTTCTAACCCATTTCCTTTAAACATCAGCAACTTAATCTCGTTTCGAGCCATTATATTGACTCTTGGTATTCTTGGACACAATTTCATAAAGTTTTATTTTGCCCCAAATGTATCCTATTTGAAAAAAGACAAAAATATTCCATGAATCTTTTGTATTTTGGGAATAACTTTTCACTTGTAACTTGGAATTGGGTGGCCTTTAGACCATTGGAAAGGTATTGAATTCTCTACAAAGTTTTGATTTTTTCCTAATTCCTTACTGTTTTTTCGGATGAGCGTTTTAGTAACAAAGCATATTTTAAAATATGTTTTGTTACTAAAACGCCCACCCCAGACAAATAGTAAGGAATTAGGAACAACTCAAAACAGAAAAGTTGTAGAGAATTTCAAGACCTTTCCAATGGTCTAAAGTCCTCCCAATTCTGAGTTACTAGTGAAACTTTATGCCCAAAATACGAGATATTCCAAGAATCTTTTTCACTTTTGTTAAATAGGATACATTATAGAAGAGGGTATACTGTTATGTTTGACTAGCATTGCTCCCTTGCTTGCTATTTCCACTATTATTGTTAGCTGTATTTACAAATCGACTAGGAGACAAGTTTCAGGATCTTACCTTCGGAGATGTATGTGGGGTCGTAGGAGGGTCGTGTTCATACTCTGGATCTGGAGCTTCTGCTTCTTCTTCTTCTTCTCTTTCCGATATAGGTTGATATTCCTCTTCATCATCGCAAGAACCTTCGTTAAAGTGCGACATCAACTTGTAATCTTCTCCTCTGGTCGTATTGAAACTTCCTTTTCTTGTTCAAGTTCTTCTTCTTTTTCCCAATCGAAATCTCCTTCTGCTTCTTAGATGCCCACCTTCTAATACAGTTCCACTATCACCAGGGAACATATCAACTTACTTTGCTCCATGTTTCACGCACTTCTTCTATGAAATAACCTAGGCCTTTATATATATTTCTTTACTCGTTGGACTATATTCCCAGGATTCATTTTTCGCATACACACATCTTTATCCAAGTTCTTAAAGATGTCAAGTATCTTCCTCGTGGTCCTTCGAAAAAATTATTTCTGCCTCACTATATGATGTTATTGTGTTGACAACAAAATCAATAATATATCCCTCCAAAATATTGTTTACCCTAAAATCAACATCCCTTAACACAGGGTTACTCAAACTCTTCAGTCGTTGAATCAGATAAGGATTCCACTCTATCGATTCTCCCCCTTGGATTTTTTGTTCGCTGGGCTGCTAGCTTCGACAACCACTCGTACAACATAATAGGGAATTTGCAAAAGAAAATGTCATGAATATCCATATAGAGGTACGCTCCAACCACTGTTTGAAATTTAACCGCAATCCTTCACTTTCTTCTCGTGCAAACTCTAATGCTTTAGAATCCACCCACTCTTGAATTTCTGGCTTCGTCGGATTCCAAAACATATCCTTCAGCACAATGATTCACGGTCCCATCAATGGAACCATTTGTTGGTGATTATCCCTTTGACCCGGTTTTAGACCTTCTTTTTCATGCAACAAATCCCAAGATATCGTCCCGACAAAGCAGCACCTGCGACGCAGATGTAGTCTCACCCAAGATGTCTCTTATGGGTAATTGCTACAACCCCGTTTTTGCAGTTGTGTGGTGATTGACATCTTTCTATATTACTCGACTTAAGTCGGTGGGTGCCTTACTTATATTTATTATACACATTCAAGATATTACTCTACTTGTCTGTCGACGAAGATTTACAACATTCAATATACTGCCTAATGCATAGTTCCAACTAACAACAGTGCGACAGATGCATATAAAGATTTATTCGTAAGAAAATACACATATATTCATTTACAACATACATTCATGTGACATAAACACATTCATCAAATACACATTGACACAATAGTTAACGTGGAAACCCATCTGGGAAAAACCACAAAGGCGGTCTTCATCTGGAATGAGAAATATATGCACCTTTCATCTACGAACTCAGCTGCAGACTCTACTCCCGGCATTCTTCTACACTCTATACAAACTTCTCTCTCCTCTCATGCTCTCTAGTCTCAGGTCTCTGTAGTTTTCTCTCTTTCACTCTACCGTTGATCCACACACAACCTGGATCGACTCACTCTTCTCTTCAACTCTTTCGTCGATCCGCACGTAGCCTATATCAACTCACTCTTCTCTTAGACTCTTCCAACACATACTAACTAGGGAGTAACAGACACAACTGACTGACTAGGAACTAACATAGTAGGGAGTAATCGAGCAGGAAGTAACCCACATACATCTTAGGTTCTTCCTTTTATAAACTCTTTACATGTCATTATCAACCGATTTCATTATGTTAGCCAATAGGTTGTCATTTCTATTCTAGTTACAACTGTCAGTAGGCATTATTGGACCAAAATATAAAGATGCTTTATTCCCTAAAGCATGTGTGGCTCATAGCCGACTTCATACCCACGATCTCTCAAGCTGTCCTTTTCAGTCGTTGTGTCGTTGTACGCCTTCTTCTATCATGGTTCCTTTTGTCGCGGTTGATCTCATCACATATTTCCCTTATGTCATGGACTTCTTCCTTCGCAACTGCTTCTAGCGTACCTTCCCTTCTACCGCTACTTCTTCCGTCTCAACTCTTCCTCCATCACAACTTCCTATGTAGCTTCTTCTTCTATCCTCATTCTTCCTCCATCGCAACATCCTCTGTAGTTGCTTCTTCTGCCTTGTTCTTTATTCCATATTTTATACCTTCCGAGGTCCTTTCTTCCTTAACTACTTCTGTCGCATCTTCTTCTCCCTGCAACAAGACTCTTCACCTTCTTGGGAAGAATTCTAATTGAATTCTACCTATCTTATCCTTAGGTCAACACTAAGGATCTTGTTTTGAGGACTTGGAGAACCTGTATAAGGATTTCATTTTGAGGACTTGGAGAATTTGTGTATGGTTGGTTAATGTTGGTGGCATAGTTAAATTCTTGATTAATCAGTTTACGGGTTGTTATTTAGGGAATCCCTACGCCTAATGGCATAATTTGTGAGGTCGTTGGAGTTTATTGGATTGCTTGAATTATTAAAATGGGATACCTTATGAACAAAGTTGGTTAGTGTTTTGAGAGTGCTATTGTTATTTTACTTATATTCACATAATACATGTGATGTTTATTTTGTAGGGGTTATGTAAGCAAGATTTTGGTTATGGAGATACACATTGCTCCTTATTCATTTTGTCTTGTCAATTAAAGTGATCATTGTGGTTAAGCATTACAAGGAAAAAACCTTGTAGCAAAGGTTTTTTAGTGTTACAAGATTAACAAAAATTGTCCAAAAAACCTCCTCTACAACTTTTGTGTCTGGTAATGGAGGTTTTAGCGGATGTTATAATGAATATTCACTATAACTAAAAACCTATGAGCGGCCAAAGGTTTTAGCAGAGATTTTTTTCAGTGCTCTATAATTTATAATGCACATTGGTGCGTCTTTTATAAATAATACACATTGGTGCATATATTTATTGTCAATGCATCATATATTTTAATGCAAACATATCAATGCTTATATTATATTGTAACATCATCGATGTGTATGTCCATTGTTAATGCACTAGTGTGTGTATTTTAATGCAAACATATCAGTGTTTATATTATATTGTAACAACACTGGTGTGTTTTTTATATCTGCATCGGTGTGTACATTCATTGTCAATGCACCGGTGCATATATTTTCATGCAGACACACCAATGCTTATATTATATTATAACATCATAGGTGCGTGTAACATCCACATTGATGCCTGGTATATTTTATAAAAGCATGGGTGTGCTTATATATTTAAATGCACCGGTGTTGATGTTGTGTTATATATGCACTTTTTCGTATTTTGTATTAAAAGATAACGAGTGTGTACATTGTCCCAAAAAAGCATTAGTGAGTTTATTATGTAAAATAGTATCAATGACTAAAATTTGAGTAGGCATTAGTTCATGGAAATGAATAAAATACACTGAATGTTGAAATAAATAGATTGTATATGGTTCAGTGGTGAATTTTTCCATGTTATGGATATGCAATTATAGTTTCTTCTTTTTTATTTTTCAAGTTTTCAATTAATCATTCAAAAATCAATTTTTTTTTATAATAATATTTATTTTATATTTTGTTTATTATGTTTAGATATCTGAGTTTATTACACGTGTTCTTTGTAACCATGTCAATCATTCATATATTTAGCATTTGAATTAATCAACACAAAAATAAAAATTAATAATAATATTTTTCTATATTTTTATTATTGTGTTTTGATAATTATGTCAATCACACATTTATTCATTGTCACAATATAAATCATTCATATATTTAATCAATAATGTAACATTTGCGACATTAGAGGATGAGGTAGAAGAAGAAGCTTATTTTATTAAATACAAATAAGAATAAAAAATATGGAACAACAGAAAGGTCCTTGATAATCAAAATGTTATTTTAACATTGTTATAGTTATTGATAACTTATCCTCATTCAATTGTGATGATACAGACATTAAACAAAATGTTTGTTTTTCCAGAGAATGAAATTTCAAAATATACAACTTGCAGTAACAACATTCAAATGTATTGATCATCATTCATGACTCTAATTGTTGTAGTCACTAAAGTTGTTTCCATGATTCATTTCTTCATCACCTTCAGTGGATATTGTTCTCAAGTTATTCGAAATGTTTTGTTGATTGACTTCAATTCATTCCATATTTTTATGTTCCATCTACAAACGTAAAATTAAAATGTAATGAGTATATCTACATTTATAGACATTATAATATACATGACTGCATATCAATAAATCCTTATGTCGTGTATCAACAAATCCTTTGTTGGCTCCACTCCATACTTTGTTTCCTGTGAGTTTGATATGCCATGACAAAGCAAGATATATTTAAAGTTTTATCATTGTTTCATTCATTTTTAAATAAGGGATGTAAAACAACATAGCTACTTACAAATTGTTCAATTAACCCTCGATGCCCCAACATATACTCACAACCATTACTTAATCCACTGTCAATCAAATGATTGGATGGTTCTTCTGCATGTGTTAGCACCTATTAGAAACCATCCATGTATGATTTTAAATTAATTAAAATATAAACATCACACTAAATATGATATCTTAAGCAAACTACAAGTACTTACAAACTTCGTGATCAACCCTTTTTTGCCTTGTCTTCTCGACGTATGTGTTGAATAGGTATCATTCTCTTTTATTTTTTGCTACAACAAAACAATTGAAAATTAGTATTTCATGTGATCATTAAACTATATGCGAATTAAAAGTAAAACAATGATTACATACATTTGATGTACGTTGTTGTTGGTATGGCTTCCCCTACGATGCACTTATGCTTATTTCTTTGACCATCTCATGGTACACTTTTCTTGACATCCCTACCAACATCTTTTCCACATATCACGTCATTCTTCCTTTGAAATTTTAGTAATATTTTTGAAAAACAAAAAGCACATTGAAAAAAAGGATAAATAATTATATGAAAATAAGCATAACAAAAATATTAACAAAGTAAAATTTGGGACTAGTATATACATTTAAAAAAAAATATTTAGTCATAATACTTGTTAAATGATTGGGAGAGAGTTCTTTCAGCTTTGTCCCTCTGGTGCTCAAATTAGCAAGACATCCTACACTGAAATAAAAGATTTGGAAGAGGGTTTAGGGAGCTACAGGAATTGATCCTCGCTAGCTAGTTGAAGAGGGTCTAAAGGAGGAATATGGGCACAATTTTGATGAAGTCAGTTGACGAGGAGTGTTAGCAGAAAAATTCAATTAGAGCGGACAAAGATTGTTTCCCTAGTATATGCACAATAGATCTAGAAAAAAACAGAAACAATAATGAAAACATTTCCGTAGATCTAATCAGATTGCTTGAATAGAATGAAACCTTACTTTATTTGAAGGTTGTCCTTGCTGGATTGAAGCTTTAACATCAGTTTACATAGAGGAACCTGCACAAAGATCAAAACCAACAAGAAACAAGTGGAAATATACAAGATAATCAACTAGATCTATATTAATGACCAAGGAGAAAAATAATAAACATGATTACACAATGTTTATGGGAAAGGAAAACATGATTGCATTAACAAAATAAAGGGAAAAATTACAACCAAAGAGCCTTGGTGTTGTACTTCTTCCCACAAGCCTTTTGCCTCAAACATCAATCCTTTGCCTCTTAACTCTATAAATATTTCAACATCATATGGGTGCTTTCTTGGTCCTCCCTCTAACCCTAAGGGTGAACTTGTATTTACAGGCCAAAAGGGGTTGAGTATTATTTGGAGGAAGTTAAGGGATCATCCCTAGGGATTAGGGGCTCGATTGTCACCTATTCTGGGTGGTTGGTATAAGCTTCCATGAGGGCTTCCTTCTAGAAAGCTCTCGATTCTTCTCTTTTTTTCCTTTAAATGAGCATCGATGCAACTTGTTCACTATCAAGTAGTGTTAGGAAAAGACGACGCTCCCATTACAAAGGCAAGGAGTGTCGCCAATGCTCCTTGTCCATAAGCAACAAGCGTCAGGCAAGTCTGACGCCTACTGTCAAAAGGCAGGGTGCATCAGTGCTACTAGAATTTACACTTCTGGAAAGGCAAATCATCTTCTCAAGTATTTTGGCACATATACTTTAGGGATCTAGTCAAGTGCACATGAAGATGACAAGATTTTGGTGTAACATATTCTCCCCCAAAGTATGAATCTAGAGGAATGCAATAGGTGGAATGATTTGATAGATGAAGGTTGAAAGATGAGGCAAAAAATCGTCGGTTGAATACTTTTATAGTAGCATATTCTCTTAGTTATGTATCCTGATTAACTTAATAGATGGACGTCAACCAATACATTGCAGATCCATGCATAAATGACTAGGTTATGGCTACCAATATACAATGTAGATCCATGACAAGCAAGACTCAAATGTGTACATAGTTACTAGACATACATTGTAGATCTATGTCATCATGACTCAAACTTGAGCATAGCCACTAGACATACGTTATGGATTTACGTAATGACTTAATCAAAAAATACTCCATCACAACCTGGGGTAAATGAATGCTTAAACACCCAGGGTCTTCATCCCAATCTTGAATAGTACGATTCTATCCATTTGAATAGATTGTTTGACGTCGAACATGGTAGAAATCACTTGATTACTAGTCATTAATGTATACCATTAACAAGCGTGAGGGAAATCACCATTGATCTCAATGATTCCATAAGTACCCTAGTACATTCCCCCGAATGCGAAAAAATGACTTGAAGTCGAATAATCGACTAAATCTTTCAATCAAAGGCAAATGATGAAAGCCTACTATCGAAAGCAAGGAAACCTGCCATTAAGGCATGTAGGCTTCGAGGATGATGTGTTGGTGTCGATAGGAATAGACTCGTTGAAGGAGGGCCATGATGTTTCCCCCATCATCGACATGAAACTAAAATAAAGTTGTTTGAAGTGATTTGATTATGGAGCAACCATGGGACTAAGTCAAAGATGACCAACACAAAAGAAAGTAAGGTAATTGTAGAGGTTGGTTGTGGTAAAAGACCCCCCTTGAACATTGAACTGCATGAAAAGTGACTTGGTAGCATTGAATCAACGAGGCAAAGACCAGACACAATGCAAAGAAAATGAGATGCATTCTTTGATTTAATCAAAGGATTAAAATGACTCATTAAAGTGGATCGACTCGAGGACAAGTTGATTACCCAATTATTTGAATGAAATGCAGACAGGTGCCATGTTTAAGGGTGACTATAAACTGCCATTATTACAAATGAAAAATGTTTTATGATTCCCTTAATTTCCCCATCATGATGGATGTGTACCTCTATTATTTTTAACGAGCTAGAAAAGGGTAACAAACACTCATTATATCTCATCATAGGATGAGTCCAATCTCACATGTTTTATGAACCTGAGAAAGAAGGGGTTCAGTCCCAAAAAGTGATCCTTCATTGTTTGATTTTGATGAGTCCAAAGGAGGTAAACTCGGTGTCATTTCATGTTTAGAGAGTCTGAAAGGACTAAAGAAGACTCCAATGTGTACTTTTTCATATATTTAGTCCCCAAGGTCCGAAAAAATCATAAAACGATACCTAGGAGAGCTCTTCTAGTTATGATGAACTAGAGTGTACCTTTTTCGTAAATTAGTCTATATGGTCCGAAAAAGGGATAAATTATCACCGGATAGATGACCTTTCTAACCCATTTACAAGAATGAAAGAGTCAAGTTCGCTTGCCAATCTTTTCCTATTTAGAGAGTCGAAAAGAGATTAAAGACAACTCTTGGAGGTTCCTTTTTTGTATAAGTTTTGCGATCCTAAGAAAGTGATAAAAGTATACTTGACACCTTTTTGCTTAGTTTTTAATGAGCACAACTATGGTATCAAAGGCACTCAAAACCTTTTTCATGTTTGAATCTATAGCATGAAAAATACAATAAATTAAGCTCAAACCACTTTTCATGTTTTAACTAGAACATGAAAAATGAAAAGTAAGCTCAACACGATCTTATTGTTTTTGACGAGCTCGAAGATCAGTTGGAAGAATGCTCAGGGCATCTACATCAGTTTTAAATGAGCTTGCAACAGAGAATGAACTATACTAAGTATGTTGTTTCATGGTTTAGCGGGCTTGAAACTAAAAAGAAAGTATGCTCAAAATAACTTCCATTTACGGGTGTTTTCCCAATATGATGTCTAGTGGTTGGTACTTTCCCCCAGTATAACAATCAAGTAGATTAACTCCAACATAATGTAAACAGGTTGGAGACGTGCCTCCCAAGCTTTGTTTCATCTCCATACTCTTCTCTTCATCCAACTAAATTATGTTTTACTCCTAGGAAAAGTTCCACCAAAGACAAAGGAAGAAAGAGGATTAAGTGATACAGGCAGATCAAATGAAAGTTCAAGTATTGAGTCTGGTAAAACACTTGACACAATGAAAGAATCGGTTTCATTTTTTAACAATCTTGACATGAAAAAGGGAACTTTGCTCATAGTGACATGTTTCATTCTTTTACACAAGCTTGAAACAGAAAAGAACTATGCTTGTGAGGGCCTGTTTCATTTTTACACAAGCTTGAAACAAAAAATAACTATGCTTGAGGCAGCCCATTTAATTTTCTAATGAGCTTGAAAAGGAAATGAAACTATGCTCAAGGACATATGTTTCATTTTTTAACGAGCTTGACATAGATTGGAAACTATGTTGGAGAGTTGGTTTATTTTTTAATGAGCTTGAAACAAAAAATAACTATGCTTGAGGTAGCCCATTTCATTTTTTAACGAGCTTGAAAAGGAAATGAGACGATGCTCAAGGACATCTGTTTCATTTTTTAACAAGCTTGACGTAGATTGGGAACTATGTTGGAGAGTCAGCTTATTTTTTAATGAGCTTGAAACAAAAAATAAACTATGCTCAAAGTCGATTTTATTTTTTTAACAAGCTTGAAACCATAAATAAACTATGCTCAAGGTTGGTTTTATTTTTTAACGAACTTTAAACCAGAAGTAAACCAAGATCAATAACACTTGTTTCATTTTTTAACGAGCTTTAAAATGAATAAAACTATGCTTAAATTTAGTTCTTACCCAACATGATGTCCATAGGTTGGTAGGTTGTCCCCCATACATAAGAAGTTAGCAGCTTAACTCTAGTTTGATGTCCAAAGACTGGAGACATGCCCTCTAAGCTTACCCATGATGAGAATAAGTTATCGATTTACTAACGACTTAACTCTGAGATGATGTCCAAAGTCAAGAGACATGGCCGATGAAGGGATAGGAACCACAAGAACATGCAGGACATTCAGGGAAGTCTAATGACTAGCAGTCATACAAAGATTAGGTTTAACAAAGGAAAGTTGATCAATGGTCACAATCTTCCCATCATGGAAAAATGCATCATTGAAAAGAGTGTGGACACTACAAATTTCATGGCGTAAACATAATATTGTCCAAGGAGCAGATTAAAATCTAAGGGACCTAGAACTACCATAACATCAATGCAAATTGTTTTCCATCCTAAGGTAATGGGAAAATGAGCAAGGATCAATAAAGATGTAATAGGTATTCTATTAAAAGCTAGTATCTGATCGGTGTCTGGTCCAAGCTGAGGAGAACCCATAGCTTACCAAGAATTTGAGGATAGAATACTAACAAAAGCCCCTTCATCAGCAATAGTGCAGAGTATCTTCATAGTGATAACTCACACATATATCTAGGAAGGAACACTCGAATGAAGATGAGATTTTGTTAGATTACTCCAATCAAAGGAAATAACCTCGGTACTTGGAGAGTGTTCTGTTGAAACATATAGAATTTCCCCTTGCTTAGAACAATATGAACTGGCTACAAAAACTTCAGTAGTTTTCATTTCACTCTCAACTGGAAGAGAGGGACGAGACGAAAATCGTGTCAAAGTGACTACTTCAGTCTTAATATTATCTGATGAAAGAGTGGGATCAAGTGGAGATGATATCAACTCGACCACTTTAACTTCACTCTTTAAAGGAAGAGTGGGATGAACTACTTGTTCTTCACTCTTTAAAGAAAGAGTGGGATCACCTTAGGGTGGAACTGGATCGACCACTTTATTAACCAATGGGAGGTAAAGGGATAACTTATAGTAACATGTTGGAGTTGTTGCTAAGGAACAATAATATTTTCCAACAACTTTGAAGCTTTATCCATGCGAGGACAAAGGTAAGTAAGGTGCATGTCCTTACATAGCAAGCAAGGATTTATGACTTTACCTTTTAGACTTTCAACTATAGAGTCATTGGTTGGAGGGGCATCATCAACATGATCACTATAGGTTAATGACATTGGTTGTTGGGGGGCTTTAGAAGACACTTCTAAAACTTGGGACATACCATGAAAATCTTTAAGAAGATGGTCACCCTTGCAAAGTCTGCAAGGGAACTTAGGCTTACGTGGTGTTTTTGTGGGCAGATCAACATTTTCAGCACTATGAGGAGTAGTAGGTTGAGATTTGGTTTCTTGTTTGTGTTTCTTCTTCTTAGTATTCCTTTTCTTATTCTTCTTATCCACCTCATTACTAGCATCATAACTTTCGGTAGGCGAGGAAAGAGAAAAGGAAGAAGGTGAAAGATCAACATGATGTTGATGCTCTTGTGATGGAGATATTGAAATTATTGATGCACTTGGTATAAATGGACCGACGATTAACCATATAGGTAATCCTATAGTCAATCTAGAAAGACTCAACATAGCCATGAAGGGAGGACCAACATTTCCATATGGAGGAAAAACAAACGACACATCTTGAAAAGGGCTCTCTTGGTCGGTAGTCCCAGAAGCGTTTTTCATATTTATACTCTCTAAGAAGTTCTAAATACCACACAAATCAAATGCTACTCAAACTAAGGGAAACAAGCAAACTTGTGGTAGGTGGGATGTATAGAATGGATCCTCACACGAGTGTCAAGTCGTCGCAACATGTGATATACCATATGATCCAACAATAATATGAAACACGAAGGATTGGGATTGTACCCGTGCCTGTATACCCGATTACCTAGACAATACGCGTGTAGTAGCTCCTTGAATGTTGTTCTCGATGTATTTCTTCAACAAGACGATCGATAGGTTATTCAGTTGGTCTCAGCTTCGTAATTATTTCTCCTGATATATGCAAGTTACGTGAGAGTTCAAATCCATAGTAGTTCTATCTAATGCACGATTGTTCGAAATGGGTCTTCTGGTATAACGTCAACTATGTGAAAGAATCTTTCTATATACCATAAAAGTACGTGAAATATCTTCCTAATGATACCAATGAGTACATGGAATAACCGCACAGTTCCCAAGATGTAGTGCAAGCAAACAAGAACGACTCCTACGCTTAAATATGTCAGAACACGTCTCTAACCTAATACACAACCTTGCTAAAAGTTTTTCCCTGATTAACGCTTGATTTTATCTTTTTACGATTAGGTGGACAAATGATGTGAAGACTCGAGTCATAAACTATGCAGTGATGAAGTGCAAGTCTTTACTTCTTTTCTTTCAAAATATGCCCTATTTAAGGAGAGAGCAAGAAGTGCTTTACCCAAAATGAAGAAATTGAATAACAAACACCCAAACTTGAAACTAGAATTGTGTTTCCTATGTTTTTAACAAAAGTGAAAAACAGATATTTAGGAAGGAAAATATCTAATTAACGTTTTCGATAAAAAACTAAAGCAAAGATTCTTTACAGATTATGAAACTTCATTTTTTTTAGTTTCTTTTTATATAAAACTAAGATTTAACAAAAGAAAACTTTGAAGTAGACTATAACAAAAACAAATTTTTTTCAAGTATTTTTCAATCTAATAAAGAAGATGAACACAAAATTTTCTCTTTGAACTATTATGGTAACGAAAGATCATTTTTTCTCTGCTATAGAGATCTAAGGAAACAAAGAGCAATCCCAATATAAAAGAACTAAAGACAAACTCAACACATGGTCAAAAAATTGAAATGTAAATTTTCAAATTTGGATGAATACTATCTGCAAAAAAGAGCAAGAGGTTTCAAGCAAAGAAACAAATCTAAAATTCAATGCAAGAAACATAAACTCTTCTTTGAATGCAAAGAGAATATAATTCAAAGAGACTACATTTCTTTTCAAAAATATACTTTATTTCGCTTAAAATGTAATCTAAAAACACCCCTAACTATAGTATCAAATCAATGCAAAAGAGTAAAAGGGTCACTGAACACTTACCTCAATGCAACTTGCTGATTTACACCAATGCTTCTGACCTTGCCCAATGCTTTATGTACACAGGGAAACGTCATCTACGATGCCTATTGCAAACTGTTAATAAGTGTCAATGATCCTCTGTCACTATACACAAAACGCATCAAAGAACCAGAGACACTGAGCAAAAACTACCTGGGTTCATCAGGCGCATATAAGGATCCAATAAATAAAGAACACCCCAAATTCAATAAGTGATGAATAAATTGAAGTTTTATAGAATCAATAACTGACCTTGAGAGGCGAAATATGACTGAAACAAAGTGAATTTAACACCCTTTAAAGAACAAAAGGAAACTTATATGTGCATTAAAAACAAAACAAAGACTAAGATATGTAAACTGATCATTTCCCCAGTGGAGTCACCAATTTTGTTAGCGAAAAAATTCAATCAAAGTGGACAAAGAATGTTTCCATAATCTACATGGTATAGATTTAGAACAAAACACAAACAATAATGAAAACCTTTACCTATATCTAATTAGATTAATTGAATAGAATGAAACCTTACCTTATGTGAAGGTTGTCCTTGCTAGCTTGAAGCTTTAACATTAGTTCCCATAGAGGAAGTTGCACAAAGATCAAAACCAACAAGAAACAAGTGGAAACATACAAGATAATCAACTATATATATATATATTAATGACCAAGGAGAAATATAATAAACATGATTACACAATGTTTATGGCAACGAAAAACATGATTGCATTAAGAGAATAAAAGGAAAAGTTACAACCAGAGAGTCTTGGAGTTGTGCTTCTTCCCACAAGCATTTTCCCTCAAACTTCAATCCTTTGCCTCTCAACTCTAGAAATATTTCAACAGTATATGGGTGCTTAATTGGTCCTCGTTCTAACCATGAGGGTGAGGTTGTAAAACTGAAATTTAAATTCTTAAACACACACACACATAAGAAAATAAACAATATGCAAACCATGAAATTGATAGACAAGAACTGATAAGGCAGTTCACCCCTCATGGGTTACGTCTCCGGGCCACTTCCAATGCAAAGGTCGATCTTATAAGTATTCAAAGCTAACTTAAATGGGTTTTTGGAACCACTTATGTTTTTTGTTAGTCAAAACCAAAAACAGACAACACCATCACAATCCTCGCGAAATTTCAAGAAAAACGAGTATAAACTCGACTACCTTTGTTTGAGGCCTCCTCTACCACGTAAATTGAGAAGAATCTGCCTACACAAAAGAAAAAATAGTACAGATTGTATGTATTCCACCTCGGGTTCCATTCCCATTAATGGTTGTATGCCTTGAGAACTATGCATGTACTTGCATCGAGATTCATGCTCGTGATGAGTTTCATCGTCCTCTATACCATGGCTTATGTACCGTGGTTTTCCCGAACTCTAAAGTCCCCCATGTGTTGTGTAAAGCATGGTTTATACAATGGTTTTGGTATGCGGGAAGGAGGGCCACACGCTTATTTTTGGGATGTCAAATCCTGTTAAACTTAAAGGCATATCCCCCCAATCCATATCAAGGATCATGGCTATAGCCTATTGGTAACACATGGTAATATGGGTAGAGTTCCTGAGATCAAACCCGCGGGCCTCTCCCCTTCCCACATGATTTTGTTATATGGATATATTATATGGTGATAAGGGTTGCGATGGCATGTTATGTGGTAATATGATATGGTTTGGCAATGGTGCGATGCATATGGTATAGTTTGGAAGCTTGGCAAAGATTTGGTTTGGTTCATTGATTTGGCATGCCATGTGGCATGGTTTATGGTGTAAAGTTGAAAGTTGGTTAAGATACAAATGATCTAAGCATCGGTGTTGGTTTATGGGTCAAGGGCTTAGCCCTTGACCCGCCTTCCATTTTCAAAAATAATTCTTGAACAAACTTAAGTACAAGTTTTCAACTATACATAACAAGGAACATATGTGGGGCAGATGGCTAGGAGGGCTTTGTGAAGGATTTTTGTAGACCATGGAGGTCATGGGTTCAATTCCCATTGACTCCACAATTTTTTACAAACCATTATATTTTTTTACGATTTAACCATTTATTTACCAATTTTGAATATTTTTGTCACAACTTCAAATCCTGATAACTTCTGCATCTAGAGGTCGTTTCGCGCGAAAAGAGTGTTGACAAAAATCTACTGACGAGCTCTTCACCACTATAAGATTTAGTTTACCATTTGAATACTTCTACTCTGATCGATCATTGAAGATCCTCCTATATCAAACCTTCCCACTAGAAAGATTTTGGGCCACCAAAAGCGTGGAATCATTCAGAAAATAAGTGAGGGTACATCTCCCTCACCCTTTCGGTCTTTAACCACCTTACTTTGCTTGGATGCATTCGTTTCATCCCTACATGAAGAAATTTCATGTATCCTCTTCATGAATATCTGACCTTCTTATCAAGTATTACATCTTCCTAAAGTTCATTGAGACACTCAAGAGCAAACTCGTCTACAAAAGCTGCTTGAACCTGTACATCTTGGTATAGAATCATAGGTGGCTCATACAATTTCAAGTTTTCCTCATTAACAACATAATACATTTGCATATACGAAGGCAATTATAACTAGAAATCATTATTACCTACTTTATCCAAAATTGTAAAAGGTCCATACCTAATAGGTTTCAATTTTCTACCTTCACCTTGGAGTAGATCTTTGCTATTATGAAGCCATACTTGATTACCAATATGGAAATGATGATCTATGTGATGCTTGTCATGTCGTTCTTTTTAGTTGGCCTGACTTTATTCCAACTGTTCTTGCATCTATTGATGAATTAATTGGATATGCTGAACAAACTTTCGAGCTTTATCCGCATCAACATGTTCACATTCCACTGTATCTCTCCCAAAAACAAAGTCTAAAGGAGACTTTGGCAAGTACCCAAAACATGTCTCAAATGGAGACTTCTGATTTGAAGAGTGTATAGCTCTGTTGTAGGCATGTTGAACATAATGCAACTGTTCATCCCTTTAGGATGTTTAGCACAATACCCTCAAAGAAGATGTACAATGGTCTGGTTGACCACTTCAGTTTGTCCGTCGATTTGTGGGTGAAATGTTGTGCTTTTCTTCAACTTTGTGTCCATAAGTTCCCATAAGGATGACCAAATTTTCCCAGGAAAGTAGGAATCTTGATAAAAAAATTATAAAAGTAGGAAGTACGAAATGGACCCATACATTTTGAAAGAACAAATGAGCAGTGATCTTAGATGTGATCTGTATTTTGCAAGGCATGAGTATGCACATTTTATTAAATTGATCCACAACAACGTATAGATAATCATGTCCTTTTCTAGACATAGGTAAGCCTCCTACAAAATCCACTGAAACACTTTCCCATCGATGAGAAGGAACTCGAAGTGGAGTTTACAAGCCTAAATTTTTGTTACTTGGTTTACTTGTTGCACACATAACACAACCTTTTACATATTTGGACACTGTATCATTCATTTGAGGACAATAACAAAACTTTTGTAATTGTGCTACAGTTTTTCCTACTCCAAAATGTCCTGAAATGAGAGAAGTATGAACTTCTCTTATCACATTCACTCTTTCACTTTGTGGAATACATATTTTACCAAGATGATACAACAACTTGTCATTGATATGATAGTTTAATTCTTCATTATTGTAGCCCTACCTTGGTGATTCATATACTTATTTAAAGTCTTCATCCATAGTATATTGTTCAACATAACTTGCATGTACTAGAGGACTTTGTTGAATGACAATAGAAGCATTTGTTGGAGGTATAGATAACATATCTGCAACTTTGTTCTGAATTCATTTCTTATACTTAATAACCAAATGAAATTGTTGTAGAAAACCCATCCATCTGAAATGCCTTGATTGTTGTAGCTTAGTTTGTGATTGTAAATATTGTAGTGGTTGATGATCATTATGTATGATTGTTTCCTTACCCATTAGGTAATGTTTCAACTTTTTAACACTTTGTACTAATGCATACAACTCTTTGTCATAGGTTGGATAGTAGATTATTTTTCTAGACAAAGTTTTGGAATGATCGTATTGGTTTCTTATGTTGCATTAAGACTGCCTCCATTGCATAACCATTAGCATCAATTTGTATCTCAAATGGTTGTTTCACATTTGACAGTGCAACTACTAGAGTTGTGCTGATCTTTTCTTTCAGTGTGTCAAAGGCTTTGTGTTCCTTGCCTTCCCACTGAAATAATTTGTTCATGCTTGTCAAAGCATGTAAAGGGGAAGCTATGAAGGAGAAGTTCACAATGAACTTCCTCCAGTATTGGGTTGCGCCTAAAAATATTCTTACATCTGTTACATTATTTGGCTTAGGCCAGTTTACATTGACCTCCACTTTAGAGGGATAAATCTTCAATTCACCACCCATGTAACCTAGATAAACTAAATATATCATTCCAAACTCGCATTTGGACTTCTTTAGGTACAATTGTTCCCTTACAAGTACATCCAATACCTGTTTTACATGCTTGACATGCTCTTCCCAAGTTCGGTTGAAAATCAAAATACAATCTAGGTAGACTATGACAAAGTCATCAATGAAGGGCCTAAACACATCATTCATCACCCTCATAAATGTTCTGGGTGCATTACAAAGCCCAAAGGGCATTGCATTCATACAATCCTTGTTTAGTTTTGAAAGCAGTCTTCCAAATATCATTATTATGAATACAGATTTGATGATAGCCACTTCGTAAGTCTAAGTCAGTGAAAAAAGATTGCATTCTTAAGCTGATCTAGAAGATCATCAATTTGAGGAAGAGGATACATTTTGTTTATTGTGTTTTTGTTCAGTGCTCTGTAATCAATACACATACACCATGTGCCATCTTTCTTTGGCACCAAAACATTGGTGAACAACACAAAGAGGAACTTGGTCGAATGTCCCCTCTCTCAAGAAATTCATGAACTTGTTTCTTTATATCTGCATTCTCAATAATGGAAGACCTATACATACCAATATTAGGAAGAGGTGCATCCTGCTGTAACTGAATTTCATGTTGAATTTTCCTTTTAGGAGTTAAGCCTTTAGGTTCTTGAAATAACATATCATAATCAGATACCACTTTTATCAAGTCCATTTTAAGTTTTTGATCACAACCTTTAAAGGATTCTGTTTGTTCAACATCTTTTGCTTTTACTATAATATGAAAAAAGTTCTTACTTGCATTTATTAACCTCTTCATTTGATTTGCAGAAACTAAAGAAAGATTTTTTCTTTTTTCACAAAAACGAGTATGTTTTTTTTAATTGATAATTTTTTTTAATGGGCCTTAACCCAGTTACATCTGCTAAAAAATATACAGATCCTTTTCTCGAAGGCTTCTCAGTTCAAAATCTTGGAATATAATACATCCTTCTAAGCTTGCCATTCAAGCTCAACATTCCTTGAGGAGGAAGACATCCTTGATTTGCTTTGAGATCTGCCAGCTTATTCAATTCGCAAAGAATGTGATAAGAGGAAACCGAGACACAGTTTATCAAAATAAAATGCAACCTTTGCATAGTTACATTCAAGCTGAGATTGTTGAACTTAGAGGCATAGTTTAAAGCTTTTATTATGATTTCTGAATCCCTGAAGATTTTAAAGTTGTTATGTCCAGCTGCTTTGGCAAGTTGACAGGATTTTAGAAGAGAAAATAATTATGCTTGATTATTAGAAAGATGCGCTAGTCCCCAACTGAAACTGCTTTGTATCCCTCCTCTCGGATGGAAAATCAAACCACTTGCTCCAGCATTCCCCATATTTTCTTTTTGATGCACCATCAAAAAATATTGAGACTTTATTTTTCCTTTGCCACCAGTCTGAAAAATCTTTCTTTGAAAGTCTTACCTGCCAAAAGGGTTTAATAATAGGCCTTCCAATGCCCTTCTGAATTTTTTCCACCTGTAACATTCCAAGCCAGTTGTGCTAAAATTTTAAGTTAGTAACATCAATTTGGTTATTTCCAAGAACTTCCATTAGCAACTCCTTTGCTTTTATTGCTACAAGTTCTGGTTTCAAGTCTTTGCTATTGAAGATTAAGTCATTTCTTGCTAACCAAATCTTCCACTACAAGAATTTTGGGATCCATATTTTTCTCCAATCATGACTTAATGAAGGAATTCTGGGATACCTGGATTGCCAGTTTGCAAAAATATTGACAGGATCAGAATTAGAAGGAACTGAGGCCGATAACCCACTCAAGAGGTGTGCCCAAGCTTTATGAGCAAATTCACATCCAACAAAAACGTGCTCTAAAGATTCTTCAGCTTGTTTACAAAACAACACCTGAATGGACCATAAAATCCTCTTTTTATCAAAATTTCACATGTCAATACTTTCTGATGCATGAGATTCCAAATGAAAAAATTAACTTTAGGAATGCTGGGTGATTGCCAGACTGGTTTCTAGAAGGATACGTTGTGAACAGAGCTCGATTTTGGTTGGAATGAATTATATCCCATAGCAGCCGTGAAAATTCCAGATGGACCCCAACCCCATTGTCAGACTGAACTGTCACACAATTGTCAGCAGGGAATTTAATTATACAACGAGTAAGGGATGACCACGATCTGGCAGTGATGGGAATGCCCACGTTGACCCATTGTCATTGCTACCCAAGATGAGATATCAGAGAATCGAAGGAAGCCTTTATTGACCAGCCAATCCTTGATCTTTGCAAATGTTGAATCTGAATTTAAAGGTGCATTGCCTTTTATTTTTTCATCCCACAAAAACGTTTTCCTGCCATTTTCGGGGATGCAATAAAAATTCTGAGCAAAAAGATCTAGTCCTCTTCTACATAAATTCCAAGTAATAGTGACTCTAGGAATATTTAGGGCCTGTAAATTCCTTAGAGTTCCTCCATTGAGATAATTTTTCCAGAAAATTTGACTGACCGGGTGCTTTTTGTTAGAGAAGAGTTGCCACAATAGCTTACCTCCCATAGCAAGATTAGTCGAACCTGGGTCTCTAATTTGCAGTCCACTATGTGAAACAAGTCTTTTGATAATGTCCCAATTAACCAAATGCATTCGGCTCTTATTTCCTTTATCACCACTCCAAAGGAAATCTCTGATCAGCTTGGATAACTGATCGGAAATTGATTTTGGAGCCAAATGGAGAGAAGATTGATAAAGAGGGAGAGCTGAGAGAATTGAATTGATCTTAATAAGCTTCCCAGCCTTCATGAGCCAAATTCCTCCCCATGAGGCAATCTTAGCTTTGATCTTGCTAATAATATCCAACCAAAGAGAAGGGTTGTTTTTTCTGAGGGTTATAGGAAGACTCAAATACTTTACCTTGTCCCAAGAGACAAAGCCATCAAAACCTAAAATTTGAGAAATATTTACCATTGATGCGGGATCTACGTTCCATTCATACACAACACTCTTTTGGTTGTTGATAAGAGCCCCTGAAATGATACAGTAGTGATGCATAATTTCTTTAAAGGATCTTTACAACCTCAACGAAGCCCCTCCTAATAGCAGTGTATCATCCACAAAAGACATGGTTGATAGATTCATACTCCACTTGCTGACTTGATGCCCAGAAGAATCCCATCATTTTTTCCTACAATTAGCTTTCTACTCAGAGTATCAACCATTAGAATATATAAAAATGGCGAGAGCGGATAGCCCCGTCGAAGGCCCCTGGATGCTTGAAAGAAATTTGATGGTATGCCATTAAATAATGGTGCTATCCAAGGTTTGTCAGTGCAAGCTTTAATTAGATTTATAAAAGCAGAGATGAAACCAAATGAGTTGAGGACTTTGTAAAGAAAGGATATATTTACCCTGTCAAAAGCATTTTCCATGTCAAGTTTTATTAGCATGCCCTTCTCCTTTCCAGGGAAACTGGAATGCATGGCTTCCTGGACTTGGATCACGTTATCCAAAATGTGACGTTTTTTACAAATCCACCTTGAAGAGGTGAGATCATCTTCCCAAGCAGAGGTTTTAGCATGTTAGCTAAGAGCTTAGACAAGATTTTATAAGATGCATTACATAGTGATATAGGTCTGAATTTATCAAAAGTGGTAGGTTTTACTTCTTTAGGTATTAAATCTAGGAAGGTGGAGTTGGTACATCCACTGAATTTAGCTTTTAACTAAAAAGGTTTGATCATCCTGAGAAGATCCTTCAATATCAGATACACTGAGGGAATGTTGTCTAATTTCTTGAGAAAATTCTGTTGAATTTGATTGAGCTTCCTCTTTCTGCTTGATGCTACTAGTCTCCTAAAAGCAGTGAGATTAAGAGGAGGGGAGGAACCCCTTCCATATTCCATGTCAAGAAATCCTAGACCATTGAAAAATCCAGACCCTACCACAATCAAGATAGGAAGAGCTACCCATATCTCACAGCACACAGCTCATGCAGAGAACAAAAAGATCCAGACCACACAACTTACAATCAACGAGAGTTCTTGGAGCAATACGATTCTCCACAGATCCTAATCCAGGAAACTCTCTTGTCTTTCATGCAGTAGAAAGACCAAGATAACCTTCACGCAGTAGAAAATCTAGGAGAAAATACTGCAGCTCACGTATCAAGATCTGCCAGATGCAAACCTACGTAGCTTGCACAAAACGATCTAGCCTCCTGAGAGCAATTCTGATCACCGATCCAGGGGAAAAATGAAATATTCTTGGAGCCAAAACTTCAAATGATTAACCACGAATATGCTTCAATATCAACAACTTAAAATTGCTCCAAGACGCGACCATACACAGGGTCAATCCTCAGATCCACACAACCGTCGTGTCTTGTAAAGGCAGAGCCCAAGCTAGGCGAGACAGAGACGAGCCACCAAACCTGCAAAAAAAAATTAAATGTATTCTTGGAGCAAAAACCAACTCTCCACTCAATAACCCCTAAGATATATACGTTTTCATGTGATGTGCACAAACGATATATTCAATACCATCCTTAGTGAGTTGATACCTGTTATCTTCCTTGTAAAATATATCCTCTTTATCATACATATATGGACTACCCAACACAATACCATAGATATCCAGGAACCTCATCAACAAATCCAAAACTAATGGAAAACCTAAGTCTACACTGTTTTGTAATTTGCAATTTTGCATTGTCGCATACCCATCCAAGTGGATATGGTTTAGGGTGTAACTTATTTTCCATATGTAATTTCTTAACCATTGCTTCTGAAATGAGGTTTGCTTGTGATCCACTATAAAAAAGAGTATCAGATTTTGTATGTTTGGAGATTACTCTAATATGAAATAACTCACTCCTCTTTCTTTCATCAATGACAAGTTCATTCCTTGAAACAAAACACGAAGGATTTTTACCCTGAATGCTTGTAGCAACCACCTTAGTTTCATCCCGAGATTCAGATCCCAAATAATGTTGGATTGTTGTTGCAGTAGTCTTTTTGTCTTCTTTATTTCGAAACTTCTCAGGCTTGAGTTTCGGATGAGGTTTCCAACATTTGGAAGCATCATGTCCTTTTTTCTCACAATGGGTACACATAGGTTTTTCTCCTTCCTTTTTCACAGTAGTTGTGTGTTTACCTTTTCCATTACCTTTAAATCCGTTTCCATCGTGTTTGAAAGGTTTCTTGGAAAAGTTGTATTTGGTATTCTTCCCCTTCGTCTCTATATGAGTTGCTTGAACACATACGCCATCAAGGTTAGTTGGATTAAACATTAATATCATATGATGTAAATAACTATGCAATTCTCATATATACTCGAGAGTTTCTTATGTGTAGAGAGGTATACCAAGTTCCAATGCCCTTTTTTCCTGAATTCTTGTGTGTAATCTTGCACACTTTGTCCCTTACCTTGCTTCAAATTCTACTAGTCCACAATGGCTTGCTTCATGTACCCTAATGGATAAAACTGCTTTTTAATGCTGATGTGAACTCATACCAAGAGGAGATGATTTCACCTTTTGTGGCAAGATCCTCTTTACATCTTCTCTCCCACCAGATGAGAGCATTCCCTCCAAGTCAAAGAGAAACCAACTGAATTTTAATATTACCTTCAATAAAATTTTGAATCCTACAATAAGCTTCAATTTGTTAGATCCAATTTTCCAAATTCTCAGCATTAAGCTCTCCATTATACATAGGTTATTCAAACTTAATATCCAACTTTAATTGAGGCACATTAAAGTCAATCTTTTCTTTTTGCTTTTCAAATGGAGAAGGCATAGAACCATCAAGATAGGACGGATGATGGTGGAGTTTTAGTAGGTTTCTCACCACCTCCTTCCTTTTTACCTTCAGCACGAGATGGACTTCGTCGATCGCCTTTATACTGATCTTAATAGAGCTCCTCTATCGTCTTTTGCATCCTCATGAAAGCTTTAAGAAATTCCCCTTTAGATGAGATAGAAGAAGTTGCTTCTTCTCCCTTTGGTGAAGCCATTTTCCCTCTTCTTGAACCAATTTTTGGAACAAACTCTTCAAGTTCTCCTTCACCATGCTGTAGCCTAGATCTTGTTAACATAAACTCACAATGCAATGGTTAACCTCACTCTGATACCAAACTTGATCTGAAATTTCAAGATATTTTTTAACCATTGAAAATTGCATGTGAACTTATATGTTAAAAACTCATAAACATGATTTAAAACTGAAATTTAAATGCTTAAACATACACGCATAAGCAAATAAACAATATGCAAACCATGGAATTGATAGATAAGAATTGATAACGGAGTTCACCCCTCTTGGGCTACATCTCCAGTCCATATCCAATGAGAAGGTCGGTCTTATTAAGTCTTCAAAGCTTACTTAAATGGGTTTCTGGAACCACTTCTATTTACGATCCTATTGAAATTTTGATAAAAATGAGTATAAACTCGACTACCTTTGCATTAGGCCTCCTCTAGCATGGAAATTGAGAAAACTCAGCTTGCATAAAAGACAAAACAATACGAATTGTATGGATTCCACCTTGATATATGTGCCCATTAATGGTTCTATGCCTCAGGAACTATGCATGTACTTGCCTCAGGATTCATGCTCACACTGAGTTTCATTGTCCTCTGCACAGTGGCTTCAATATCGTGGTTTTTGCGAACTCCAAACTCCCCCATGTCTTTTGTAAACCGTGTTTTATATTGTTAGTGTTTGAGCAAATATTAAGAAACTTGAACTTTAAAACTTTAATCCAAACTTACAGTGCATATAGATCTCATCAATAATCCACAGACATAAATCAATCAAACCATATAACACATGATATACCTTGATAAAACCATCCACTGATTCGAAGGATAAAATACCCAATAAACAATCTAAGAGTATGATTGATAATCGACATATGATTACGACACAATAACATATTGCTTTTTTGAGAGCAGAAGAGAGCACAGATCAAATGGAACACTGTATTGGCCTTCCCAAGTGCATAACACTTTAATAATAAGCCAAAATAAGTTGTACAAAGAAAGTAGCAAATATTTGCATGCTTTAGTAACTTGTTAACACTGCAAACACTGTCTCATCTTCAACCATGCGCCCCCAAAGACTTGGTGTTGAGTTGGCACTCCATAATTATCTCCCACAAAGAAGATAAGCGCCCTCCATTAATTAACTGAGTTTAACTGTTTCTAAGTGAGTTTTTAACTAAATGAACTGAACTGAACTGAATGGAACTGCATGTAACTGAATGGAACTGAACAAAACTGAATGTAACTGAACAAAGTTGAATGTAAATTAACAGAACTAAATGTAACTAGTGCTTCTCCATTAGTGTCATCTTCAACAACTGCTTGCATAAATTAAGGAGTTGATTCCTTAATTAACTGAACTTGTTTTTATCACAAATAAGACTCAACTGATGTCTTATTGATTCAAGTACAATTGGTGGCATACATGGGCAATTCAAATTCTCTCTTTATCTCTGTGCTCATATTAATTTTCTCTGCATTGTCCATATGTGTTTTCAATAATTCGATATCATATCATACTCATAAGAATTATTCTGAACCTATGATCATATGTATTACCCCGAGTCATATAGTCACATGCTAAAGTAAATCACTCTAGTTGTAGCTAGTCCCTAAAGGAGACTTGTAGCACCTGTTGACCATGACTAGCCATACATCACATAGTATATCCTCAAGACTTAATACAACATAAGTCATGTGAACTTAATGCAACATAAGTTCCACACTTGATACAACACAAATCTCGAACCTTAACATAAGGTCATGATATTAACCATCAGATCCTAGTACAAACATCTCTCCCGAATAGGACTTGATCAAGGTCCTAGCTTGATACAACACAAGCTCTTTAACTTAACACAATAAGTTAGTGAACTTAATACAACATAAGTTCTAGACTTGACAGAACAAGTCTCATGGAGAGGATCTAAACTTAATACATCATAAGTTATGGACTTGACAAAACAAGTCTCATGGAGGATGACTCCCAATGCTATACATTTAACATATATAGTGGTTTTCGGATGCGGGAAGGAGGGCCACATGCCTATTTTTAGGATGCCAAATCCCGTTAAACTTAAAAGCATATCCCCCGGATCCATGTTAAGGATCATGGCCATAGCCTATTGGTAACGCATGGTAATATGGGGCAAAGGATCCAAGGTCAAATATGTAGGCTTCTCCCCTTCCCATGTAATTTTGTTACATGGATATATTATATGGTGGGAAGGGTTGTGATGGAATGTTATGTGGCAATATGATATGGTTTGGAAATGGTGTGATGCATATGGTATAGTTTGGAAACTTGGCAAATATTTGGTTTGCTTCATTGATTTGGCAGGCCATGTGGGATGGTTTATGGTGTAATGTTGGCAGTTGTTTAAGATACAAATTATCCAAGACTTGGTGTTGGATTATGGGACGAGGTCTTAGCCCTGTCCCCCGCTTTTCAAAAATAATTCTTGAACAAACTTAAATACAAGTTTTCAACTATACATAATAAGGAACATATGCGGGGCATATGGCTAGGTGGGATTTATGAGGCTTTGTGCAGACCATGGAGGTCATTGGTTCAATTCCCATAGAATCCACAATTTTTTACAAACCATTATACCTTTTTTCCAATTTAACCATTTTGTTACCAATTTTTAATATTTTTGTCACAACTTCAAACCCTGATAATCTCTACATTCAAAGGTCGTTTCACGCGAAATAAGCATTGACAGAAAGATGCTGACGAGCTATTTTCCATTGTAAAATTATTTTACTATTTGAAGAATTATACTATGATTGATCATTGAATATACTCCTGGATTAAGACAAGCCTCCATGAGGGATTCCTTCTAGAAAGCTATTGATTCTTTTTTTTTTGCCTTTTAACGAGCGTCGACGCACCTTTTACACTAGAAAGTGGCGTCGGGAAGAGGCGACACTCCCTGTACAAAGGATAGGAGTGTCTCCAATGCTCCTTATCCATAAACAACAAGCGTCAACCAAGTCTGATGCCTACTGTCAAAAGGAAGGGTGCATCGATGTTACTAGAATTTACACTTCTAGAAAGGCAAAAGCTCTTCTCAAGTCTTTTGGCATAGATAGTTTAGGGATCTAGGAAAGTACACATGAAAATGATAATATTTTGGTGTAACATGATTTGGTGGACTATTACAAGGACCCGCCCATAGGGAAGTCTATTCATAAATTGTCAATTGTCAGCTAGATGGAGGTCGTTTGGTCTTTCTAGGGAGGGATAGGATTGGGGTTGGTTGTTGTCTAGGAATGATGTTGGGGTCGTCAACGAACATCCATGTGGCATGTAATTTTTCTAGCCACAATGTTTGTAGTATCCCAATTCCTACGATCTTAAGTTTTGAGCAGTGTACGAGCTTTGGGTCCACGTCTCAAAGGTGTGTTCCATCTCCTTCACAGCAAGTTCAAACCTACAAATCTTATCTCTTTTAGTTGTTTGCATGTAAATTTGTCGCTTTCTGAAAATTGAAGAGGGTTTGAAATTTTCATGTCCAAAAGCCTTTCCATTAATTGCTTCTTATGGGATTAATAAGATCTTTTTACCTCCATAATCAGCTCCCTCTTGCCTAGTTTCTTTGGACAAAGGAAAGCATCTAGGGGAATTGGAAGGGATTTCTCCTAGTTTCAACAATGGGTTTGTAGGATTGCTAGTGGTTGTGTTAGATCATAGTGGGGAAGTGACAAGGGGATGAAGAGGAGCCTTTCGACTAGAGATAGCCCATATAGGAGGGGTAGCAATAGAAAGTTGTCTAGGGTCCGATGATAAATGAAGCCCTTATAATTGAGGATGAAGAAACATGTGTGTAAAATCTCAAGGAAAGGAGATGAATTTGGTTATAGGAGAAAACATTCAGCTTCATAAGTTTGTAGATATGGATGACAAGGCAATCGTCCATCGAGCTAGTGGTCATCATTTTGGGGTAAAAATCCTCAAGGGTTGGGTGGAGAAAAATTAGACTTCAACTATGGGTTGTTGACCCTCGACGTTGTCTTTGGCTAGGGGTTGGATTGCTTTCTTGTTTCGGTCTTTGAATGAGGTGCAATAGGTTTTGAGTAAAAATTGGAGCATTGAATCTACATCAATTCTTCTAAAAAGTTGGACCATAGTGTTTGACACTACTCGAGAGTAGTTTGATAAAAAAAATTGTATGGGCAAGGATTCCAGGTTTGTCAATGGAATTTTTCTCTCTAGGGGTCTTCAAGCATATTGAAAAATATATTGGAGAGTTTTGGAACCCGATATGTCATTCCTCTCTTCAAAAGAAATGCCAATGGCCCGAATCTTGGTAAAGGTGGACATGAAGGAAGGATTGTCGAAAGAAATGGAAATTGTTTGGGGATTGAGTGTCCTTTTTAAAAGGTTGGATTATGAAGGAATTCCATTAAGATGTCATTGTTGTCATCAGTATGGGAATTTAGTGGATCAATGCCATCCACCTTTTCATCCTCTCTTTGTACAGAGAAGTCCAAGGAATCCAAAAGAAAGAGGGGCATAGGTGTCAAAGGGTGAGGGGGAGACCCTCATAGCCAAATCAAGCAGGTTAGTGGAAAAGTGCTCCTCATAGGGGGGATAGAAGAATAGGCCAAAGTAGTCAAGGAGTCGGGTCCTCGCCAGCCAGAGTCTACCCTCTAGATTATTGAGACATGTTTGGTCCGAAAGGAAAGTTCTCCTGAGGAATAGAAAATCACACTTCGCACAATAGAAGCAGTTGAAGTTCAAACTTATTTTTAGGTAAGCCATCTCCTTCTCTTACGCCATTGACCTTTTTAATGAATTCATTATCATTGTTGTATGGGGAGTGGCCTAGATTTCCTAGAAACATGAAATTGTCTCCCTTAAGGATTCTGTCATCCTCACCCTCTCTTTCCTCTCTAAGTATGGAGGTTAGTCCTTTTTTGAGCATTGAGTCGAGAATTGCCTGCTCTATAGTCTCAATTGAGCCTAAGTCGTCGAAGTATTCAGAGGAGGATTTCCTAAGATACAGTTTAAGATCAAGACATGTGCCTTTTTTGGTGGACTTAAAGAAAGGAGTTGGGGGTTTGGGTCAAAATCCTAGAAGCACGAGTGACAGTAGGGGAAGAGGTTGAAAATATATAATCTCAAAAGACCAAGACAAAGTTCGTATTGATATGGTAGCTGGTAAATAATATTCTATTAATGAGGCACTTAGAGCAGCGATTGCATTGGCAGGGGTTTCCCAATGAAAATTCTATCCTTCAAATATAGGAGGTTGGCGACCCCATCTAAAAAATTATCTCTCATGAGGTTGGTCAAATCCTCCCAGCCAGATATCATTCTTTTCCAAGAAATGTTGGGAAATGGTGATATTGTTTCCAAGTTGATGGAAGATCTATTTATGGGTTGGTCCTTTGTGGCGGTGGATGTAAGGGGAAGATCAGGACGTCTGGACGTAGGATGGAATGTTAGATCGATTAAGATTTCAAATTATTGTGGTTTTGATTCAAGATTTCTTTTAGCTAATCCAAGAGATAATCTTTTAATTCTCGATATTTATAGGCCATATATGGGAAGAATTCCCTTTTGGGATGCTTTGTTGAGTAAAAGTTTTATGTCCTCAAAATCTATCATTATGGGGGGAGACTTGAATTTCTTGCTTGGTGCTTTTGAAGTTTGGGTATCGAGGGTGTCAATGGATTCCCTTTATTCTTAATTTATTAAGAAATTTGAAGAGAAAGGTTAATTAGATATAGAAATAGTCAAGATCAAGCCAACTTGGAGGAATAAACAGGAAGGGGAGGACCATATTGCTAAAAGACTGGATTGTTTTTTGTTCTAAAAAAAGCTTGTGGACAATCCTCTTGAGTTGCATCTGTAGGTCAGTAATCGGGGTGAATATGATCACTTTCCTAATTTTATGGAGATTAAGGTAGAGGTTGGAAGCCTCCCATACCATTTAAGTTTAATTCTTTATGCCTTGTTGAGCCATATTTATTGGGTTTAGTTTAAGAGACATGGGCACTATTCGATCATTCATCTCCTCTTTCGACTACATATTCGTTTGCATAAAACTTAAAGAAATTAAGCAAGCATCGATAAGATGGGCTCATAAAAAAATAATTTGGGATGATCTTGAGCTAAAAAATGTAGAGCAGAGACTTCATGAGATGTATGATTTAGAAAGGGGAGGTTACATATCAAATGAGTAAAAAACAAATCTTCTTCTTTTAGAAAATAAGCACAAGAAACTCTTAGAAGAAAAAGAAGCAGCCCGGAAACTAAAGAGTAGGGCCCTCTGGCTTGAATGTGGGGGCAAAAATACCAAATTCTTTCAGTCCTATACTGAGGACAGGCATTTGTCCAACACAATATGGAGGCTCAATAATCAAGAAGGATAAGTTGTCTCCTCTTATGAATATTTGGCTCGCCTAGGTATAGATCATTTCAAAGCCATGTGCAAAGTTTCGAAGGAGACCATAATAGCCAAGATTGTCAAAATTATGCAATTGTTACCGAGCTTTGTTATTGAGGAGGACAATAGATCTCTAATGGAGGAAATTTTTTAGCATGAGTTGAAGGAGGTCCTTCATAGATTTCAAAAATATTAAAGTCCAAGACCGAACAGTTGACCAGTAGAATTTTAACTAAGCCTTTTCGATTTCTTATGGGAGGATCTGCTAAGGGTTGTAGAAGGTTCTCATTCCAGGGGTCATGTGTATGTTCCTTTCAACTCTACCTTCATTTCACTCATCCTAGAGAATGGCAATCCCATATCTTTTAATGATTTTAGGCCTATCTCATTATGTAATGGCATATATAAAGTGGTGGTAAACTTATTGAAAGACGTTTGAAGCCAATTGTATCCATGTCAATCTCAAGCAAACAATTTGGTTTCTTAGAAGGGAGAGAAATCTATGAGGCTATTTGTGTGGCTTAGGAGGGGTTGCGTAATATTAAAACAAAGAATCTAAAAGGTGCAGTGATCAAAATTGATTGTTATAAAGCATATGATCGTGTTAACTAGCTCTATATATGTCTCCTTTTGACTCGCCTAAGTTTTGAGGTGCTTTTCATTAACTGGATAATGGGGTGCATTTCCTTGATCTCTTTTGAGGTTCTGATAATGGGGTTTATTTCTAATTTTTCAAGCCAAAATAGATATACGTCAAGGTTTTCCTCTGTTTCCTCTTTTGTTCTTATTAGTGAGAAAGGGTCTCAACAAATCGCTGGGGGAAGATAAAAGAACTAGGAATTTTAAAGGTATCCATATTCGTAGGTACTATATATAACCCATCTCTTGTTTGTAGATGATATTCTTATTTTTAGAGATGGATCAAATAGGGATGCAAATAATATTCATAGTATATTGACCCTTTAAATTCAAGCCAAAGTGGTGCAAATTTTTTTTCTAAAATCCACCATTTCTTTCTTGAATATGAATGAGGGATTTGAAAGGTATTTTCAAGTGTTGTTTCCATTTGAGGTAAGAGACCTTGACCAAGGCCTAAGATATTTGGGTTTTCATCTCAAACCAAACAATTATAGAAAGGAGGATTGGCTCTTGTTATTGGAAAAGTTGGAGAAAAGATTATAAGTTTGGATTTTCAGGTGGATGTCCAGAGAAGGTAGGCTCGTTTCGATAAAGTATGTGTTGGAAGCAATCCTGGTCTAGTGGATGTCTCTCTCGTGGATTTATAAGGGTAATTAAAAAATAAAACAGAACTATGTTTCATGTTTCTATGGAAAGGGACTCAAGAACACTTCATACTTCCTTTAGTGAAATGGGACAAGATTTCCATTCCCAAAGCATTATGTGGATGGGGCTTAAAAAATATCTCCCTTTTTTCCTCCCACCCTTGTAGCAAAAAGTGTATGGTCTCTTTTGCTAAAGGAAACATTATGGACGAAGGTGGTAAAACAAAAGTATATTGTTCCAAAATCTATTGAAGAATGGGTGTGGAAACCAAATAAATTTCATCCTAATATATCGATCATCTGGAAGGCAATGTTCTCCTCCTTTCCTATTATTAATATTGGTATATGGTAGAATATTGAAAATGGGAGAAGGGTTGGAGATGGTTCAGACCCCTGTATAGGTAGTGGGGAGAGTTACATATTACCGAAGTTTACAATTATTCATCTTTGTGATTGTGGTCTTACTTTACTTCTTTAGGTAGCCAATCCAAATTCAACCACAATATGGAATCGGGGGTGGATGGGAGCAAGGCAAGTCGGGATAGAGGGAGGGGAGGATATGCCGTGGAAAATTTCTATAAACACACTCAAAACATCTCATATTCATCTAACTAAGAGGAGTGATAAATTAGTCTGGATTAATGCTCCCTTGGGAGTATACACACAGAGATTGGCTATATTCAATTGAACATTAATATTCATCTCATAGAGGAAAAATGGCAGTGGAATAATTTGTGGAAATTGAAATGCCTAGCCAAATCATGTATATTGGTGTGCTGTCTGTTGGAAAACAAAGTCCCTATTTGGGGCCTTATTCAGACACAAAGGAAAGAAGGCCCTGGCTATTGTGTGCTGTGCGAATCTAATATGCAATCAATTGAACATTTGTTCCTTTTATGACCATTTGTCTCGATTATTTGGAGAAAGGTTTATTCTCATATGGGTGCTTTGTAAATGCAGGGTTTAAATATGGAGGAGACTCTAAACTCTTGGAAATCGAATATGTCATATCACCTATATAAGACCCTCCCTTTGATTGTCAATCAGGGAATTTGGTAAGCCTAAAACTCATACATTTTTAAGAAAAGGTGACTTCCTTGAAAGTGCTAGCACATACAAGCATTGAGATTTTAAGTTTCCATCCATAGGGAAAAGGGGGAGTAGGCGTCCATCATATTTAGGAAAAAAAATAAACAAAACCATGCCTTGGGATTATTTTGATGGTGCCTCTTGGGGGAAAGAAGCCCATTGCAGGAGTGGAGTGACTCTATAACTTTCATAAGATCATTTTTTTTCAAAATTAATATGGGACCAGTAGAAGGAACAAACTTGCAAAATTGATGGATTTAAAACTTCTCCTTCTTTTTGCTATTGAAAAAGGATGCAAAGGCCTTCAAGTTTATGGAGACTCCATGCTTGTTATTAATTGAACGAAGGGTGCTCAAAGATGTTCAAATATTAGATTGGTTTCCTTGTTGGAGGAAATATTTACGATAAATAATCATTTTTATGGGTTTTAATGTGATCATGTATACAAGGAACAAAATTTTGAAGTGGAACAACTGTCTAAAGAGGGCCTTCAGCTAGATCTTGGATAGTGGCACGACTCGTAATGCAGAGAAGGAGTTTTTTATGAGTACTATGAATGAATTTTCCATGAGGACCCAACTTCCTCTATAGAATGAATCCCTTTATATCATATATTCAACTTATATTTTTTGTCCTATTCATTAGATTGAGGGACATTTTGTAAAAAAATGTTGTCTTTTAAGGCTATTGTTTTATATTTCCAGGACATATCTAAGTAAAAGAGTCGGCAAAGGGTAGTCAAAATCAACAATCTATTTTTTGTTTCTAATTTTGATTAGTCTGTTTTTTGTTTTTCCTGTTTGTATTTGAAGCCACAGGTATGTAGGCCCACTGTTATGAAATATATGTGCCTCTAGCATATATCTATAAAATGTATTTTTGTCTCTTCATGATGAAATAAATTTACACTTTGAGGAACAAGATACTTGTTAAACGATTATTTTTTGTTCTTATATGTTTTTTTCCATTGATTGGTCTCAGTTCCCATTGCTTCAGAAACATGTTCCCTAATTTACTTATGACATGATTCTTAGAGTCATTGGATTGATTTTTGTATTGTAAATAAAAAAGTACATCTATATGTTCTTTTCACTATATCGCTCAAAGTTTTATAAAACTTTTTCCCCATCTTGTTAACTTCAAACAGCACTCTAGTTGAACTTATGACCAATTCATCATCATTTACATTGTTCTTGAGTTTTATCTTCTTAGGATGTCCTGTTTCTTCATTGTTTGTCCTTGCACAACATTCAACAAATTTGAAATCCAAAGTTCAAAGCATGTTAGCAATTATTGTTGAGAAGCATTGTTAGTAAGAAATCCAACAAAAACCTCATGTTTTTCACCTTTTGATCCATATAATTCCTCTATTTACAATAATTTCTTAGTTTTTTTGTTCTTGTTCACTCAGACTATGAACAATCTTATAGAGTTTCCTTAAATTTTCTCTGCATGACACACATAAACCAATACACATCATTTAAACATACATATAATTCAAATATATTACTTTTAAATTGAACTTACAAAAAAGTTGACATGTTCTTTGTTTGAGATGTGTTTCGCTTGCTCCCTTCAATGCGATTTTTATTCCATGATCTTTTATCAGACATTTTTTTATCAATAAATGCCATGCATAATGAAACACATAAATTATGAAATATTTGCTTACACGCTAAATAAAGAATTTCAACTAAAAATGTATTCATGTCAATCAGTACGCACAACATATAAACTTAGCACTAGTGCACCTCATATGAGATAACACACCAATGCAAATTGTCTATATGATACACACCACTAAATCTATTTACATTTTTTTTTATAAAACCATAAACTAAGTGGTATGTCTTTGAAACATAAATGCACCAGTGCATATATTCTATAATATGTGCACCAATTAACCTATTGAATTTTTAAACATGCAAAAATGATGCACCTTATAAGGACAAGCATCAATGCGTCTATTTTGTACAGTGCACATCAAAGATTGTGAAAGCATTTTTGATTTTTTTTTGAAAACAACAATCCATAAAGGTAGGATTTCAGTTGAATTGCATCATGATCTCTATCTAAGAGCGACCCAAAGCCCGATATACTATTATATATTACCAAGAAATTTACATTGCGAAAATCAATCTTATTGTGAAATAAAAAGAGAAATAGAAAACAAAATGAAAGTAAGGAGAACCCCAGGGTTTGCAGTAATGAAGGAAACTCTAAAGGAAGGGGAACAAAAGGATTTGCAACATTGAAGGTAACTCTTATATCCTTTGTTTTCTTGAAAAAACATGTACAATTATGCCATTTTTTGAATATATTGACGAAAAACTTACCTAAAATGTCCCCTTTGCAAAGTTGTATGTGTCCACAGTGATCCCTTGCAAAGATTTTCTATAAAGAAATATGTATGAAGGCATCATCTTCCCATGTTGAATCTACAGCTGGTAAGTTCTTCCACTTGATGAGGTACTCAATAATAGTATGATTTCGTAGCTGTTTGGTCCTTGTTTCTATGATTTGTTTAGGGTCCCATGTGATTTGTGCTTCTTCAAAACTCCTTTGACAATGATTATGATTTGCCTATAGTTTCATCTTGTTTTTCGACATCATTAGGATTTGGAGAATTGCTTGGTGGTGCTCTATGTGATCTTCCACTGCTTAAATTGTAGATTTTCTTGTCACTGCTTCAACCATGTACTCCATTTCATTCTGTTAGTCATAGGGGTATTTATAAGGTCTGATTCTAGAAGGAATGCTTCCCAGATTTAAGTTAATAACATTGTCCAAATATGGAATAGGTGGACGACTTATTGGAATGTCTTCAAATACCTTGAAAGGATTTTTAAGGACCCTTTGGATATTTGGCAAAATAGGAGCATTACATGTTTGAACATCTAGTGAGTATAATTATATAATTACACATTGTTTTCCTTTTTTTAACAATGTTGTCATACCATTAGAGATGATCACCTTGCTTGGTTTCCCCGTGATACCATTTAACACAAATTATTTTCCTTCCCGGGAAAATTTCATGAAAAGCTTCTGAAAATTAAAAACCATTGTTCCCAATGATTGTAACCATTGAAATCATAATATACCATCAACACCCTCCTCCATTGCGATAACAATCATGGGAATATTCAATACATATTTCCCCATAGTAAGATTGATATTATGGAATTTCCATGAATAGTTGATGGTTCCTCCATCTGCAATTATTACTTCAAATTTTGGTGCTGGATATACAAAGCAGTTGAGGTATTTGGCTACCTTATCGTGAATGAAATTATGAGTACTACCAGAATCAATCAACACTATTACCTTTTTTATTTTTGAAATGTCCTTCGATATTTAGAGTTCAAGGAGTGTTAATTCCAACCAAAGCATGACAAGATATGGTGGGATTAATCACTTCTAGTTCATCCCCTTGCGGTGGTTCCAGGTCTTTTTGTTCTTCCTCTTCACATTCTATGTAGAATAATTTATTTTCTCCATACTTATATCCCTTTTGGTACTTGTTGTCACAATTAAAGGATAGATCTTTCACTCTTCTTTCCTCTATTTGTTGAGGTGTCAACCTCTGAGGTTGGTTAGAAGGAACATCATTCTCTATGTATGTGTTGGAAGTGGTATTTCTAGTAGTCATCGCCATATTTTTACTTTCAACCTTCCTTTCCATTATGAAAGCCTTCTCTAAGGATGAAGGTTCAAAGAGACTCACCTAATGTTGAATGTTATCCCTAAAGGTTCTAATAAAGAGATATAACAAATTATCTTAAGAAATATTCTTCACTATAAGACTTAGCTGCTGAAATTGCTTGATGTGCTCTGTAACTGGACCTTTTTTTCTTGAGATTTACCAATTGGCTAAAGAAGGTGTTGCTATTTATATCCCCATAATGTCTAATCCATTCTTATGTGAATATAGACAAAGAGATAATAGAGTCCTTTTAATGGTCACAAAGCCAATGGTACCATAGAAATTGACCAGGTTCTAAATATAAGGATGCAATAGTTACCTTTTGCAAAGTGGGCACCTGGTGTAGATCAAAGAATTGATCCATCTGAAAAATCCATGTGATTGGATCCTTTCCATCAAACTTTCTCATGTCAATATTGGGGATAAAGTAGTTCCTTGGACTTGAATTGAACCCATTATGTTGTAGTGAATCATCAATTTTTGAGGACTCCAACTTCCTACTCTCCAATTGTTTTTCAATTTTCTCTAGACGTTACTGGAATAAGTCTTATTTTTCCTCCTTATCCTCTTCTTGAGTAAACACATGAGGAATAAAGTTATGTTTTATATCCTTAGTCAATTCCTTCAAGTATTGAAGATCTTCTTTTCTAGCCATCCCTTTGAGATCCAATTTACTATCCATCCTTTTGAGGTCCTCTTTACTAGCCATCTTATTTTCCAATTTAACTAAGTCATCCATTTTCACATTTCCTTTAATCATAAATTACAACTTGGACACTCTAAAATATATATCTTCCATTTATCGTATGTCGGGGATGAATCGTCTAGGGGTTTGAGTGGAGTGTGATTCTTTCCACTTCCTTTTGGTGGCATTTTTAACAATAAATATATATCACACCCTAGGGTTTACCACAGATAGATCCTTCTAATCAAAGCTATTCAAATGCAAAATGACGTATTTTTTTCAAACCTTAATTAGAATATTGTTTTATGGTCGACTTGTAACTGAGGTAAAATTTGAATTTTGATTCCTCTAGGTATGAAACTTCTACCTTTGGTACCTTGATGTGTCCTCTTTCTAATGTTGTAGGTCTAACCTAATTTGTAAATGCCAAAAAACTGTTATTTGAAAACTCCCAAAGCTTCTTATTTTTGGCCTATCCAAAAGACCAAACTTGTATGGTATGCCACGTGTCTAATATTTTGTTTATGTAGTTGAAAATTATACCACGGATTCTATGGTCCATCTTCTTTCAGATGCAACTAGCCTCACTCAATTTGGATATCATATGCCTCATATATGACCTTTTTTCCTAGAACACTTGTTTTAAACCCTAATTGGAAGACTGTTTTAGGGTAGACTTGTAACTGAGATAAAATTTAACTTTAGACTCCTATGGGTATGAAACTTTAGCTTGTGGTACCCTGATCTATCCTCTTTCCATTTTTTTAGTTCTAACCTAATTTGGATGTTCCAAAAAGTAGTTGTTGCAAACCTCCCAAAACTTCTTATTTTTCCCTATTCAAAAGAGTGAACTTGTACCGTATGCCACATGTCCAATATTTCATTTGCGTAGCTAAAAATTCTACCACGGATACCTTGGTCCATCTTCTTTCTGGTCCAACTGGTCTCACTCAATTTGGATCTCAGATGCCTCATATATGACATTTCTCCATAGAACACTTGTTTTGGACTAGGTTTTGGACTAGTCAAAACCCTAGATTCCTATGCAACTATCTACGAATTTGTAATGGACCGGGATATGAATTTCAGACTAGAGATAGCTCAGCTTGTTGTGGAAGCATTTTTTTAATATTGATCTCTGAATCCTTATAGAAAAAATTTGTTGCGAAAATTCCAAGATGATTAATTTTGCAGAAGCCAGTCCCAAGGAAAGAGCTCTGATACCAAGTGTTATGCAACAAAGTCCTAGAAATAGCATAAAAAGATCAGAAATAGACAAGAAGAGATTAATCCATGCCTTAATAATGAATTATAGAGATAATTAACAATCCTCTTTGAGGGAGGAACCTCCTTACACAATGCATTGTGTACCCAAGACAAGACAATATACAATGGTTGCTCAAATGAAAATATCTCCTTCTTGTATATAGGAGACAAAGTTGTACAATAACAACTAATAGATCCACTAATGTACCTAATCCTACATCAATAATATATAATACACCACCATAAAGGGGGTAAAGTGCCACACTACAGGGGGGATTGTGCCCAACATTTAGGGCTTAGCATGCCCTTCCCATTTAGACAAGCGTTGTCCTCAACGCTTGGGTAGTTGATGCATCTGTATGAAGACATCATCTTCCCATGTCAAATTTGCAGCTGGTAAGTTCTTCCACTTGATGAGGTACTCAATAATAGCTTGCTTTCATAGTTTTTTGGTCCCTGTTTAGATGATTTGGTCAGGTTCCCATATGATTTGTGCTTCTTCAAAACTCCTTTGACAATGATATTCATTTTCCTGTAGTTTCATTTTTTTTTTTGACATCATTGGGATTTGGAGAACTGCTTGATGGTTCTCAATGTGATCTACCACTGCTTGAACTGTAGATTTTTCTGTCACTACTTCAACCATCTACTCCATTTCATTCTTCTATCCATAGGGGTATTTGTAAGGTCTGATGATAGAAGGAACGCTTCCCAAATTTATGTTAATTGCAATATCCAAGTATTGAATAGGTGGATGACTTATTGGAATATCTTCAAATACTTTAGAAGGCCTTTTAAGGATGCTTTGGATATCTTGCGAAATATGAGCCTTACATATTTGAACATCTACTGAGTATAATTGTGTATTTACACCTTGTTTTCATTTCTTTAACAATGTTGTCATACCATTAGAGCTGGTCACCTTTCTTGGTTTCCATGTGATACCATTTAACACAAATTCTTTTCCTTCCCAGGAAAATTCCAGGAAAAGCTTTTGAAAATTAAAAGCCATTGTTCCCAATTATTGTAACAATTGAACACCTAATACAACATAAACGCCCCCCATTGGGACAATAATCATGGGACTATTCAATACATATTCCCCCATAGTAATATTGATATTATGACATTTCCCTAAACAATTGATGGTTCCTCCATATCCAACCATTACTTGAAATTCTGGTGCTGGACATACAAAGAAATTGAGATATTTGGCTACTTCATAGTGAATGAAATTATGGACACTACCTGAATCAATCAACACTATTACCTTTTTATTTTGATATATCCTTCTATCTTGAGAGTTTGAGGAGTGTTAATTCTCGCCAAAGCATGAGAAGATATGGAGGGGGTAATCAATTATAGTTCAACCCCTTGTGGTGGTTCTTGCTCTTTTTGTTCTTCCTCGTCACATTCTATGCAGAAGAGTTTATTTTCTCCACGGTTATGTCCCTCACTGTACTTGTTGTCACAAATAAAAGATAGACCTTTCAGTCTTCTTTCCTCTAGTTGTTGAGGCGCCAACCTCTTAGGTTGGTTAGAAGGAACATAATTATCTCTGCATGTGTTGGAAGTGGTATTTCTAGTAGTCATCACCATATTTTTACTTTCAACATTCCTTGCCATCATGAAATCCTTTTATAGGGATGGTGGTTCAAAGAGTATTACCCCGTGTTGAATGTTATCCTTCAAGGTTGCAATAAAGAGATCTAACAAATTATCTCCTGAAATATACTTCACTCCAAGACTTAACTGCTGAAATTGCTTTATGTGCTTTGTAACTGGACCTTTTTGCTTGAGATTTACCAACTGACCTAAGAAGGTGTTGTTATTTATACCCCCATAACGTGCAATCAATTCTTCTGTGTGTATAGAACAAGAGATAATAGAGTCCTTTTTACGGTCACAAAGCCATTGCTACCATACAAATTAATCAAGTTCTAAATATAAGGATTCAATAGTTACCTTTTGCAAAGTGGGCACCTGGTGTAGATCAAAGAACTGCTCTATCTAAAAAATCCATGTGATTGGATCCTTGCCATAAAAATTTCTCATGTCAATCTTGGGGATAAAGTAGTTCGTTGGACTTGAATTGAACGCATGATGTTGCAGTGAATCATCAACTTTTGAGGACTCCAATCCTACATTAATTCCTTCAAGTCTTGAAGATATTCTTTTCGAGCCATCGCTTTTTGATCCTCTTTACTAGCCATCCTTTTGAGATCCTATTTACTAGTCATCTTATTTTCCAATTTAACTAAGTCATCCATTTTCACATTTCCTTTAATCATATCTTCCAACTTGGATAGTCTAAAAGATATGTTTTCCATTTCATTGTATGTTGGGGATGAATCCTCTAGGGGTTTGCGTGGAGTGTGATTCTTTCCATTTATTTTTGGTGGAATTTTTAACAATAAATATATATCACACCCTAGGGTTTACCACAAATAGATCCTTCTACTCAAATTTATTCGAATGGAAAATGACATACCTTTTTCAAACCCTGATTAGAAGTTTGTTTTATGGACAACTTGCAACTGAGGTAAAATTTGAATTTTGACTCCTCTGGGTCTGAAAATTCTACCCTTGGTACCTTGACATGTCCTATTTTCAATGCCGTAGGTATGACCTAATTTGTATGTGCCAAAAAAAAGATTTCAAATCTCCCAAAGCTTATTATTTTTGGCCTATACAGAAGATCGAACTTGTATGGTATGCCACATGTCCAATATTTTGTTTCTATAGCTAAAAATTCTACAACATATACTATGGTTTGTCTTCTTTTATATGCAACTAGTCTCACTCAATTTGTATCTAGGATGCCTCAAATATGACCTTTTTCCCTAGAACACCTGTTTCACTGTAATTGGAAGACTGTTTTAAGGTTGAATTGTAACTGAGATAAAATTTGACTTATGAATCCTCTGGGTATGAAACTTTGGATTATGAGACAACGCAACAATGCACATGGTTTGTATGATGGTCTTTATGATACACACCACTAAATATATTAACATTATTTTATAAAAACATAAACAAAATGGTATGTCTTTGAAATATAAATGCACCAGTGCATATATTCTATAATGTGTGCACCAACTAACCTGTTGAATTTTTAAACATGCAAAAATGATGCACCTTAAAAGGACAAACACTGGTGCGTCTATTTTGTACAATGCACATCAAAGAATGCGAAAACATTTTTGAAAAAAAATATGACAACGTCAGTCCATAAAGGTAGGATTTGAGTTGAATCGTGTCATGATCTCTATCTAAGAGCGACCCAGAGCCCCATATACTAATATATATTACCAAGAAGTTCTCATTGACAAACTCAATCTTATCATGAAATAGAAAACAAAAGGAAAGTAAGGAGAACCCTAGGGTTTGTGGTAATGAAGGTAACTCTAAAGGAAGAAGAACACAAGAATTTGCAACATTGAAGGTAACTCTTATATCCTTTGTTTTCTTGAAAAAACATGTACAATTATGCCATTTTTTGAATATATTGGGGGAAAACTTACCTAAAATGTCTCTTCTGCAAAGTTGTATGTGTCCACGGTAGTCCCTTTCAAAATTTATCTTTAAAGAAAATCTGCCTCTTCAAACTTTTCTATGGTAAATCTCTCTTACATAAGTCTCTTTGCAAACTTTTGGCCAAAAAACTTTTAGGGATTAGGGTTTTCATTTATTTATCAGTTCACTGTCTTAAAATTAAATTCTTGTTATTTTTTAATTTAATATTTTGGCCCATTGGTGATAAACACGCTCACATTATTTTTTAAATCAAGATGTCGGTGCACTACTCAGATAATAATGCACTGATGCACTATACTCATATAAGCACATTGTATAAACAATAGGGTAATAATGAAAATATAATTTTTAAATTTTTTTTTGGTCAGGATAATGATGTGCTAACTATATAACAACGCATAGGTGCGCTATAAAGACATAAGCACACCAGTGCCACAACAAGGCCAAAAGAAAATGAAAGTGTAAACTTCTACAATTATTACTTTGCAGAGTTTTGTTCTTTGTGTAGGTTGTTGAAAAGGTTTCAATCAGTGCTCATCTGGACTTAGTGCACCAACGCATTGTTCTTGTTAAGGTGCATTGATGCGCCAATATAGACTTCAGTGCATTGGTTACTTAAAAAAAGTAGAATGTTGCATATTTCCCAATTTATATTATTTTAAGAATGAAGACATGTATTGGTTGTATTTTGGACTTAATTACAAGGTCAAAAATAATATTAAATCAAATTGTTGATTCATTAAATTCCAACTCATTTCACATCATTCCAAGTTCAAGTTCTTTGTTGTCGTCACCAGTAAGCCCATATTAATTATATTTTGATTATCTAATTGAATTTATGTTGTTTTTTCACATGCATTTGAATAACTATACATTGACTTTTTGCAAGATTCTAATTCGAGATCCAGTTCAAATGCACATGCTATTTTGCCACTCCCAAAAAGTCTAAAGGTGTTTTAAGGAGCAACATAACATAGGTAAATGGTAGATGAAAATGGAATCCAACTTTACCTCGTCGATTGTGACATTTCATCATCCAGTAACCATCTTAGACCAATGGTACTTCAACATGAACTGAATCTCTTTTATGACACCCTAGTAAATACGGTTGTTCACAATGTGAAGGGTTGAAGGTGAACCCTAGGCATGTCACATTGTCCCATTATATTAATGTTTGCCTACTCAAATTTGCCGCAACCAAAATCAATGATCTAATAGGTGAAATAGAAAAGACACGTAGGAACACTTGCATATGTCCATATTTGAAAAGTTGGAAGCTAAATCAACCATGTTTGATTTTAAATTGAGCAACCCATATCTTTATATTAAGTCAACCGAGATTTCTAGTGAGCCAAAGTATGATATCAATACTACCCAAAGCATCTCTATGAGGATATCCGAAAAGTTGCATGAGGTAAGGGAAAAAATGTCTAAGTATAGACAAAAGTAAGTTCAATTGTTGGAGGATAGTGATGACTTCCCTTTTCCCATTATTCTACAAAGTAATTACCAAAACTATTACAATTGTGCTCTCTATTGGCCTTGATAATCTTCCATGCCTATGCTTAATATTGGGACAAAAATCTCCTATTGTGGTAACAATTGCATGATCACAAAGTCTAAAATAAATGTTGAAATCTTGGGTTGTTTATCCCTTCACATGTGTTCATTCCTCCAAAATATCCAATACCACTTATGCCATTTCATGGTTTTATTTATAGTCTATTTGATAACTTAAATATTGTTAAATAAAAACATAATATTTCCTTGTATAGTATGTGCATGAATGGTTATGCTTCGGGAAACTTTAACATGAAGAAATTGTTATGTATTGATGGTCATCCACACATTCATGTGAACATTGCATGGTTGATAAATAATTGTAGGTTCCCAATGTTCAATGCAAATTGCTCATTTGAGGAACGCTCCAATGACAAATAGTTCTGTACGAAAAATAAGGCATCTAGATTTGTTGTTGAGCATGCAATATGTACTTTGTCTCTTGGTGACTAGTTGCTAATAAACTATAACTTTCGTAGACCACCAAATGCTCATAAAAAACAACTTGTATTAGGACTACCATTAGATGTCCCCTTGGGGCAAAAGAAATACACCACTTAGTAATTATATGTTTGGATTTTGAATGGAATTACCACATTTGTCTTCGAAAGGGGTTGATTGCATGTGTACTATTGGAAAAACATATTCCATGCTTCTAATGAATATTTGGTAGAATGTTTCAACATAATAAATGCATTGTGTTTATTAATATCATTAATTTAATGTTAATTTTTTTGCAACCGAGATTCCGACGATGATCAACCTGTCTACCATCTATTGTTGCACCCCAATACGATGTCAAATCAAGAGAAGGATGTTAAATGAGCAAAGTGAGAGAAAGCATACAAAGCATGGTTGAATCGACCACCTATTCAATTCCCACTATGTCATGAGTCATAAATTCAAAACATTTATAGTAAAACTGATTTTTCATGAGTTGGGGACAAAAGGAATGATACGAAGGTTGGTATGGATTCCAGGGGAGGGAATGTTTTTAAATGCATTCCAACAAGATGAGCTCGGGAAAAATGCTAATATTTTTTATGCCTTCTTCGAAAGACTGAAATATGCTTACACCACCCCTCTCTTTGGACATGGATCGAGTTCTGCCCAATTAGGGGAAACAATGATGTCATACAACTTGAAACAAATGCATGGTATGTCGAACACGTATTTCTCAGAACTACTGTGGTAAGTAACCATCAAGTCCCTATTAAACCATCAATGAAAATAAATTTGTTGTGTGCTTAGTGGAAATGTACAAATATATTGCCCACTAATTGTAGGTTACATAAATAAAAAGGTACTTCCAAGTGATAACATCCTCCCGGACAATGTAGTGAGAGCATATATACTAGCATTTGCACCAAGAGGTGCAAAAAAATGCTGAGAGGGTAAAAATATTATGTCTTTTCGCAAGCCAACCTTTGTGACTTACCTTGGGAGACTACATATTAATACTGAGTTTTGAAATTTTAGGTTAAGACATTTATACCTGTTGTGTTTTGGGGTTTTGATTTTTTATTATAAATTTTGCAAGAAATAATAAAAATTAGCTGACAGCAACTTAAAATTAACGCATGCAATGATTATGCTGAATATTTGCAAATAGTAATAAATTTCAAGCTCTCGCAATCCGCAACCCGAAAATTGTGGGATGCGGGTTTCGAGAAAGATTAGCGGGATGACACACAATACTTACAAAAAGTATCCCGCATCCTGCATCCCGCAACAGAAAATTTCGGGATGCGGGTTTCAGGAAAGATTGAATACAACATGACTTATTTTGTCTTCCCGTATCTCGCATATCGATTTCCGCAACCCAGAACCGACAGATTGCGGGATGCAGGTTTCAGGAAAGATTAACCGGATGACACACAAAACTTACAAAAATTCTCCCGATTAACAGGAGAAGCTTAACTCTTAAAGGTCGTAAGGGATTATGAATGAAATCTACGTGGAGCTAGTGGATTCGTTTTTCTGAGTTTCGAGATCGACTGATAGCCCGACTACATGCAAAATGCTAGCGTGGACAAAATATCCCAATGAACCTGGTACAGAAAGGACATTCCCACATATGATATGTTTTTACTGACCAGTAATTGAGTCCCCAGACGCCATTCACAACACCCTATAGGTCAATACCATGTCCCCAGCATCGCCTGCTATCCCAACTCCGAGGATCCATCATGAAATTTAGATATTTGAAACAACAAATCTCACCTCTACATGAAGCAAGGAAACGCGACCAGCCGAATCCGCTCTTATCCCACCTCCAGCATAGGCGAAAGGGCAATGAAGGTCAAGTTGAAATGCCTTGACCCACCTGGGAAACAACACGGGAGAACACCTAAGGTCTTATCCATGGCCAGTATGATAATTGAATATCATAGGAGATGACTTGATTGGATTTTCTACAAGGAATGAAGATCCTCACCCACTTGTGACTCGTACTATTGTTATGATGACCAGTTGTCAAGTGTAGAACTATGTTGGTAAGTTATTTTCGGGTCTGTTTGGCTCATCCTATATAGCGCCACCGTCCGGAGCTGCCGAAAAACGAGGATGAATGAACACTAAGAGAAAGTCCAAAAGTGCTCAATTACGTGAGGTCTTGAATTTTCTTGCAGACAGTAATGGATGTATGGTTCGAGAAGCTAATTTTTCAGGGGGTACTGATGGTTGGTGAATATGAAATTATGTTCCTTTATCATCCTGGTTGTCTGCACCAGGAAATCACTAACCATCAGGGCCTAGATGTGATGCACTTTGAATATTTCCAGATAGCCATACCTCTAGTTGAACGATACCAGGGTTTTCCTATCCTAGGAGTGTCTCCACAGAAACCCTCGAAGAGGTCACGACTTCCAAAGTCCCACTGCATGGGGGCCATGTTCATCGACAGCCGGTTGGAGTGAATGCTTATACTAGGGTGGCAGGTGTCCAAAGTCTTCATTACCTCGTTTGTAATTCCCACTTGCTAATTTTCTCTGAGGTGGTGATGAGGTTGAGGACACACCCCACTGTATTGCTTGTAGGAGAGCCCATGCCATGGGAGGTGAGGAGAACAAGAATGGCCCTCTCTAAGTCCCCTCATACAACAATGTTACCAAGACATAGGGGAATTGTGGACAAAGCTGAGCACAGAAAGCACATAAAGTCCTTTGCCAATCCAGAAACCATGCAGAAAGGCACCTTTGAGCACGAAACACACATCCAGGGAAGGACACATGGCTGATTCAATAGATAGATGAGTGGTCGATCCTAGCGTGCTTACTGCATCCAATGCTATACATTTCTATAATTTTATGTTAACAGAGATGCAAATTCATTATAATTCATACATTTCATAATATTTTGAGCGTTCCGGGGTTTCAAACAATAGTCATATCATAATATTAGTTGGCTAAGGTTTGTTTATTTCAAGAGTTGTGCTTAATTTATGGTTAATCTATTCCAAAACAGTGCTTGCTTATAAGAGCAATCTTAATAGTCTATGGTTAAACTTGGGGTCCTCTTACATTGTTAATAATTAAATTACATTTCAGGATCATTTGGACTCTCAACGAGAGACTGAAACTAATATTGTGTAGTCAATAATGGGAAATGGTAAAGAAAATCATAATGTACTTTATGTAACCAATTTAAATAAAAACCCAAGCTATGAAAGCATTTTTTTAAGCAATTCTCTGAACCAAACCTTAGTGACTCTCAATTAATTCGTTTAAGAAATTATTTCAAGGTCTCTTTGTTTAATTAACGTGTTTTTTTAGTACCTAAGAGAAGAATGGTAATTATTTCAAGTTTTATTTGTTTCATTTATGGCTCTTCCACTTTCATTTGCACACAGGCAGGGGAGGACACGTGGCGAATTCAATAGACAGACGAGTGGTCAAGCCCAACGTGCTTACTGCATCTAATGCTACACCTTTCTATAATTTGATGCTAACAGAGATGCAAATTCATTATAATTATTACATTTCACAAGATTTTGAGCGTTACGGGGTTTCAAACCATAGTCGTATCATAATGTTAGTTTGTTAAGGTTTGTTTATTTCAAGAGTTGTGCTTAATTTATGGTTAATCTATTCCAAAACAATGCTTGCTTATAAGAGCAATCTTAATAGTCTATGGTTAAACTTGGGGTCCTCTTACATTGTTAATAATTCAATTACATTTCAGGATCATTTGGACTCTTGACAAGAGACTCAGACTAATATTGTGTAGTCAATAATGGGCAATGGTAAAGAAAATCATAATGTACTTTATGTAACTGATTTAATTAACAAGCCAAGCTATGAAAGAAAATTTTAAAGCAATTCTCTGAACCAAACCTTAGTGACTCTCAATTAATTTGTTTAAGAAATTATTTCAAGCTCTCTTTGTTTAATTAGCATGTTTTTTTTAGTACTTAAGAGAAGAATGGTAATTATTTCAAGTTTTATTTGTTTCATTTATGCTAGTTATGTTTAAAAATTAAATTTGCAGTGTGCGAGTAACACCTTTGGAGATGGCCATCGATTACTACTTTTACGATTTTGAAATCATAGGTTTCTAAGTTTTCGATTTTGACATTGTCGAAGCTCAATTAGCATAGATTTATATTCAGATATTTATTGTTTGTGTATTTTACAAATAAATGCCCTGCTAATTAAACTACTAATTATTATGATTGAAATAACAAATAGAAGTGATTTCATTTGAATGTTCACAACCTCCACGAGTGACAAGCTTAAAGAATGTTCTACCCAATCTGACTTTTGATTAATTTGGTGAAGATGAATACTTCGTGGGCGACAGTCTAGGATACAAACATATTGTTCATAAAATAGCCTAGGAATTTCTTGATTCTAGCAACGAAAATATATCAGATAACCGTCTCAAACTTAACAAGGTTGGCATCTCTCATAAATTTATTACTCTTTTATAAAACATAACTTATTTCTTTCTACTGATCTGTGATTGAATGTGTTCATGAAATCTTGGGCTAGGTTGTGAGGAAAATCCAATATACAGACAAAGGCGACAAGGTTGTGATAGAGGATGGTTCAGTTTACAGGGCATAGAATGGCATTGTCTATGTCACTGTGGGAGTTCTTCAAACCAAACTTATCAAGTTAAAACCTGATCTTCCTGTATGTATTATATAAGTGCTCTGATAATGTTATTTACAATAAGTTGTTCTAGATTAAGGATATTAGAGTTTATTTCATTACCCTTACCTGTATGAACTATTATGCACAACTGTGGAAACTGCTATCAATATACAGATGGGATATGGTTATCTACTGCAATATCTTATGGTCATCTGGCTGAAAATAATGATAGGAAACCCAAAACCTCCAAACCAAATTCTAGACATATATCCAAATTCTAGACGTATATCCAAGTAAGAATTTCGTCTAAACAAGTCAGTCTAGATATCGATTGCACTGTTGAAAACAAACCAACTTGGAATTAGAAGCCTGAAAATAATGATAGAAAACCGAAAACCCCAAAACAAATTCCAAATGCAAATCTGAGCATTATTTTGGCCTCCTTCGTTTGCACAAAGCAACAAGCTTCTAGAAGTGTCTGAAACATAAAGCAACCAACTTGGAAATTCTCGTCATAACAGCACAAATTTATAATTTGTAAGTATTGTGTGTCATCCCGCAACCCGCATCCCAAAATTTTGGAATGCGGGATGAGGGAGCAGTTTTGTAAGTATTGTGTTTCATCCCGCAACCCGCATCTCGAAATTTTGGGATGCGGGATGAGGGAGCAGTTTTGTAAGTATTGTGTGTCATCCTGTAACCCGCATCTCGAAATTTCGGGATGCGGGTTGCGGGATGGGAAACTTACAAATAATAAATTTCAATCTCCCGCAACTCGCATTGCAGGATACGGGATTAGGAACTTTGATTTAAATGCCCTGAGAGGAAAGGTGTTGCAGATTTCTTATAGGAGGTTCATTATTTTTATAAACTTTGATTTTTATTTTTATAAATTTTAATTTTTGCAGAAACTTTGATTTTTCTTGTAGGAGAAGAATTTATATTTATAAAATACAATTCACAATGTTAATTTTTTCATTTTCCAGTTGGGTTCTACGACAAAGATTAATGACTGTATCTTGGCGTTGAAGGCTTATTATGAATGGACACAAAGTGAAGGAAATGGTTTTTGGAAATATGCAGGTCCATTGAGAACCCCTATGGTTCCACGAAGTGGAAACACAAGAAATTTCCTTCAACTCCCAACTCCTTGTGTGCATGTAAAAGCGCCTAAAGCTCTGCCAAACTTGTCAGTTAGAAACATGGATGACAGGCCAAAAACACTCGATGACATCTTTCAATCTAAACTTCCGATTACTATATATGTCGCTTAGTGAGCTGATTTCATCATCTGAAGTTCTAGAAACTATCATGCAGTTCTGAAGGCTTGAAAATTAAAAGTTATTTTCTTTATTAATTTTTTATCACTTGCTATGGTTGACATAATTAATAGGAGGTTGGTTAGATAGGATTGCTCGAGAAATTACAAATGACAAGGAAAATGTTGACCATAACATTGTTGAAGCCATATAAACTGCTGCATAGGTATGCAAATATCATACTTTTTCTTTTGCATTAATCCTAGTTGAGTAAGCACACAACATTCTAACATTGTATGCAATATATGGTGCAAAACCCTAGTCTTTTTGTTTTTTCATTTATATTGGACTATTTGTAAAGCTTAAAGGCTAGAAATGGTGCAAGATACATGACAGTCAATATGATTACAAAATCCGACTCCCAACACTACAAAATTACAAATATTGTATCATGTTTTAATTTTGTAATTTTTCTAGTTTTTCTAGCTCATGCTTTTAATTACTTGTTGTGCAACATGGGTCGACACAAACACTCACATATCTTATCATTGCAATTATTGCAGAAAATAAATAGGATAAATTTTCTCTAGTGAGAATCTATAGTCCTTTATGCAAAATTTACTATAAATTATCTTGTTGCACAATATTTCACAACATTCAACAATAATATCTATTATCTAGATCCTTCATAGGGAAAATGATTGCTAAATAATAGTGAGGAACTACACTATCGTTGATCTCATCCATTGGTCTACTATTAGTGAGGAACTACACTTTAACTTTGTGGCTGTAACACTCCTTTCCGCAATCGGATTGCGGAATGCAGATCCATTTATCCACTTTTCCCAAAAATTGGGCTTCTGCAATTCCTGAGAACCGTTGATATCTTGCGGAATGTTTCTTGGCCGTTGATCTTAGATAAAGTGCAAAACTTCATTTTACCTTGCAGACCAGTTATCTTCCATGGATTGCTAAATAATAGAATGCATTATTTTTACACATCTAATATTTTAGGCGTGCTTGTATTTGTTTTGCACAATATTTTCTTCATTATTGTTTTGTAAATAGAGTAGGAAGTTCTATTCCCCAGTTCAATGGAAATTTTCATATTGCTCGCTCTAATTTGCATTCAAGATTCAGAAAAGTGAGGATCAAGACAATCAACTCTTTTTAGATTGTCCATACAAGAAAAATGGTTATACCTTTGGTACCACTCAGAAACACCAGATGCGTCTGGAAGCACAAATAAAAGAAGTCACGGTGAGTGATATTTTGACTAAACATAATGAAAATTTTACTATGGAGACAAATTAGAAATGTAAACAAATTGTTATGAATGATTAAACATTTGATGTGATTTTCAGGACCTAAGAGACTTATTACATAGAGCAAGAGGTACATGAGCTACAGTATGAGTGGTGAAGGGATTTTGAATTGGTCAGGAGAAAGCCATGAAGAAATTCAAGCTTTTGGTATGAATGATTTATGAAATTTTTTTGCAAAAGAAGATGAACTTTCAATTTCATATGTGGAAAAACTTAGCCATAAAATTCTTTAAAATTAATGTAGTAAATTTTTTGAAGATTCTGCAAGGGCAAGTTCACAACGAGGACGAAATAGCAGTGTTTTAGATTTGATTCGTGAATGGTTTTAACTTTTCAACCTTTGGCGATGGCCTTTGACAATGTCAATTACTATGTAGACATGCCCCCGGTATGTTAACCGTCCCATCTCTTTGAATTAATTAATGTAAGCAAATATTGTAAATCCTTTATGTCTTTCATTGTAACGGTTGTTTATAAACAAATCCCAGTCTGCAGAGTCGAAGAATGCACGCTCATGATCTTAAAGCCCGCATAGAGAGATTGAGAAACACAAAAGTTAGAACAAATAATAAGCTTTGGGGCCCCAAAAGCTCTCCATGATTAGTCGCGGGTTCAAATTTGCTTGCGACACTGCGTTGCTGCAGTTTGTGTCACTGAAATATGCTTTTTGACTTCTCTGAGCTTCCAAGCTCTCTGAAATCTCCAAAATGGACATGGACATGTCTGATACCAGTGGAGATCCCTTGGGAAATTCCTGTCCATAAATAAAATCAAACTTGATGTATATTTCCAACAACAAAAACAACTACAATTTGTTACAAGTTAGCCTTAAACCTAATTGCTATAAATAAAATGGATACCATGTCAACATACAAATCCCAAGCCCCCAGTTCTATATGTGTCCCCAACTATTGTGAAGCCAACCCAAAGTTTCCACAGGAAAACACAAATATAAGGCAATTATTCAAATATGGCAGCGACTGATTCGTTTGAGAGTACCTATGCATATTCTTCTGGAGATAAATACTTCTTAAGCTTTGTTCTCTCTGTTCCCAGGTGTTCTACCATGTAGTCATCCACAAAATATCCGGCCTGGTAACCCATATTAGGTAATCTAGGAAGCGACCGAAGACAACATGAAAAGAAAACTTCCTGAGCACGGTAGGAAGTATCGTAGAACAACACTTCGGGAACACACCAGGAAGTACTGCAAGACAACATGGGATGAAAAATTAGTGAACATGCCAACACTCGACACATGTTCAGAAAACAACACTTGTCTATTCATCATTTTTCAAGCTACGGGGCACGTGTCGGAATTTCAATGGCCAGGGAGACGAGGAATCTTGCGAGACTACATCTCCATAGGGAAAACGCCTTTGGCGTTATAATTGAACACTTTTAATATTTGAATGTAAGAGAAATATTCATCTATATAATAAATAATGAATGATTTATTTGATACAATAAAGATGATCTATCTTTTATAAGCTTGAGTGACCATTCATATAGTCACGTCTTTTGAAATATACATTAATAATATACTAGATTACTAATCTTATTTAATAATTTTTATTTTTATTTATTACATTGTTGCCCTCTTAAAGATGCTTTGTCCTCGAAGCATTGTAATTTATTTAAGTTAGGAATTATTTTATCGTCTTCCTTCCGATAATATTTCTTTTATTATTAATACTTGTCTTGTCTCGTTTCTTCCAAGCCCTTTTTTTGATCAAGTAAACTTTAAAACATCTAGTCTTATATTATTTTTTGGAAACCACATTATTATTATTTTTATACTCTTTACACTAAAAGGAAAAGGCCCTATAGCGAAGGTTATAGTGGAAGCCCATATAAAAAGAGGTCGAAGATCCATTTATAGCAGATGTTTCTTGCAGAGGCGAGTAAGAAGATGTTTTAGCGGATATTTTTTAATCGGTGTGTTTACACAAAAATGCATGGGTGCATTTCCTACTACATAGCACCGGTGCAGACATAAATTCAATTGCACGACAATAGAGAAAACATATAAATCAAAGAAAAATTATTTAAAAATTTCTATTTTTTTAATAACCGTTCATTGGTGCATTTATATATCATACACACACCGGGGCATTATACAATAAATGCAACGCTTCATTTAATACATCTAAACACATAGTACTTTCAATTTATATTTTTAATAAGAAATCTAATACGAGTGCACACGATAACAATAAACCAATCGGTGCATGTTTAATAAATAAACATATCACATTCTATTGCAAAGAGTTTCATTGCAAAATTCATTTAAACTGCATTTACAAACCTTGCTTGATGGTGCATCGATACAATATAGGCCCCGGTGCGTTTGTATAAATACAAACTACAAACGCATCGATTGTCATCATTAAAAAAATCAACCAAAAACTCGTTATTTAAAAAAAAAAACCCTATTCGGTGCGTTGGGTTTTCCTCTTGCACTGGTGCTCTTTACTTGAAAATGCACCTGCATAGGGTTTAATTAAAAACAAATTGCGAGGTAAAATTCATTTTTACCACTACTTAATGCATTTTCGCTCAAGTGCACCAGTGCGAAACCTTACCCACTTGGATTCCATGACATCTGTGGTTCACATGACCACATTCTTCATTTAGATTGGCTACTAATGTTAGTTTGAATTTTGACAAACGGTGGTCAAAATTCAACTTTTCCATATATAGCCAAGATGCCTCCCCGAAGGGCCATTTGACAAACTTAAGATGTTTCTTATTTCATAATTTTATTCTTTAATGGATTAATTTTTTAAATTAAGCCTTAATTTTCTGTATTTAAAAAAAAATTCAAAAATTTTGCATAGTGCATTCGAGCCATTCGGCTCCCACCGAACTACGGTGCGGCCTGTAAAATTTTACAGGCCACACCACGAATGATGCAATTCGAACAACTGGAATGCACCGTTTCCCATAAATATATAATAAAAACCTCAAATTTGTAAAGAACACATTTTATAATTTGGAGCATCGTTATTTTGGTGCCCTCCAATTCATCAGACGCACCGAAAAACATAAAGTTGTGAAAAAAACTAAATTAAGTGGTACGCCTAGGACATGTCACAACACCTGTATCGATGCTCTAATGTGTCCTTGGTACACTGCAAAGATACACACAGAAACATAAAAAAATAAAATGAACGTAAAAAATGGTAATCCATGTGTTCAATATTTTATACCATCGATTTGACGGTGTGCTTAAATATAACAAATGCACCTCTTAACATTACATAATAAATGAAGAAATTAATTATACGGTGCATTTAGGGATTTTAAGGACACGGTTAGCAGTGCACTTACTTTCCATAAGCGCATCATATTTAAAAAAATAGTAACGGTTTTTAATGAATGGTGTGATTAATTGAAGTAAACTCACCGTTAATGTTGCACTTACTTGAACTAAACGCACCGACAATGTATTATTTAACCATTTAAAAAAAAATTAATGCTGGGGCGCCCATTCCACCTCAGTACACCAGTGTCAATGTTTTGACGTGACATTGGCGCATCGACATTACATTTATAAAAAATGGTTAACAATGCATTCATAGAATAGGAAGCATCGGTGCGCTGATATGATTTTGGCACACCACTAGGTCCATTTAATAAATTTTACTAGTGCGTTGGATATTTGACACACTGTTTAGATTAATTTTAAATATGTTAAAATATAGTATCTATGCAGTAGGATTGTAATAGCACATTGTAAGCGGTGCATTTGTGAGACTAACACACTGTTGACGATGCGCTTTTATTATTCCGGTGCATCGATAGTAACGATTTATTTTATTTGTCCAGAAAAACAAATATTATTGATGTTATTCAATATTATTTAATTGTATGAAATATGTGAAATAGAGACATGAGCGGTGACATGCTGCTCAATAGGAGTTTGCTCAACTTGACCAATATAGCATGGTCAAACAGTGGGAGGCTAGGGAGAGGGAGAGGGATTTGTACCATCACCCCATTACTGCTTAGACTATACAGATCTTGAGGATTGTTGGCCTCCTAAAGTTATATTAGGGGGCTACATCCCTTAAGGGCAACTCTGCATTATTATGTCAGTTCATCCAATGTTGGGTTCATTAGAGGCATGCATTTTGTGTTGGTGGCGAACAATGGTTTTATCCCACCAAGGAATATATCCATTTCATCACTGGGCTATCTGGGAGAGGGGAGGATTTACCCAAATTCCTCGATGTCCTTGGTGGTACTGATGACTAAGGTACGTATGCACATGTGAGGGGAGATGATGCCCAAGAGGGGGCAAATTGAGTTCCTAGTTAGGATCACCTTAGATGTATTGTAGATGTTGGCAGGTGAGGATGACCATGCACTTGACATGGTGCCATATACATATGTTGAATTACACTTGAGAGGGCTCCCGAAGATCTTCTTCACAACGGATGAGCCACCTAATGAGAGAGGTAGTATTAATGTTATGTTCGAATTACTATAGTTCCATTTTAATCTCTATATTATTAATGCAAATGAAATATGTTATAAATATTAATTTTTTTGAATGAAGTTGTCTAATTATTATTATATACTATATATTTTGTAGATATTGGTAGATTTGATGTAGAGTTTGAGTCGCCTCCTCCCATTCATGATGATGAGGATCAGGTCGACCCACAGTTGGCTCTTAGATATCCTGGCCACCGTCCACCTAAGCCCCATGATAGGTATATTCAGGATGTGGTAGACAGGTTGACCAGATTGTTGGTAGATGTAGATGTTTAGCCTATGCAGTTGTTTGACACTTGTGAAGACCCTGGTCTTGCGGAGATATGGAGGATTCTTCCTTGTCATATGAGATTCTTGATGTCATATGTTGTCAGTGCACGCTTTCAAAAGGCTTCCTCCACTGCACCACCTCTTTAGCCTCCCCCTCCCCCCCGTCCACCTTGGACATCTCATCCACCTCCTCCTCCTTCACTTTTGAAGTCTCATCCACCTCCATCATCATTTAGTTCTCTAATCCTACTCAACCTTCCTCCCGAATACACATCATCATCTGCTCTAGTCAATTGGCCTGACCATCGACCAATTCCTACTTCACTTGTTTCTGTTTTATAGATTCTTGGAGAGGGTTGTACACTTCATCTTGATGGACCTATCCCTCCTACTATCATATCACTTTTTCTTTCTTGTATAGGTACTAATTCCTTTGCTTATGCTGGCAGAGGCGTTGTTATTGACTTTGGCTCTATTGTTGGAGGTGATGATGCATCTAGCTCTGGTTAGAGAGATACTGATGTTGCCTTTGCTAGAGGAGGTGGAGTAGATATGTCATAACAATTATTGCCCTGGAGATATATTATATTTGACATATTATATCATGCTTTTGATGTTATATATGTTCATATCTATATATATTTTGCAGTTTGCATTTTTCATGTTTATGTTGATGTTGATGTTTATTTGTTTATGTGATGAAAATGATGATCATGGAACGTTGATTAATTATGTTTACGTGTATTTCTAGTTATGTGTGTTAGATGATGTTTAAATCTGTTGGTTGTATATGCTACATGAATATGTGACGTAATGTTTATGATGGTATGTTCATGCTTATTTTCGGTATTATATTAATTATGGTATAATAATATATACAATGGTGTTTATTTGTATGCTTGTTATATGCTGACAATGATTATAATAAATGTATGTTAATGTTTATGACGTGAAAATGATAATGATGCATGTACGCTTTTGTTAAACGATTACGTTTATGTTAGTATGATGATGATTATGTTTATGATGGCATGATCATGATGTTTATGTTTGTTAGGTGGTTAAAATGATGATGATTGTATGCTTATGTACTAACAGAACTATGTACTATTGAAAATCATGTGGGTCTTTAAATCACTAAGTATTAATTTAGTCGACAAAAACATCACAATTTGCATTGTAAATTATGGATGAATTTGTGGCAACTCTATGATTTATGATCGTTGTATAATAAATAAATTAACTCTTCATCGTATAATGTTGTGTAGAAACTAATTATACATTGAAATTATAAATATAAACGAATATTGTTTAAATTACAAGTCTAATTGCCAAACATCATAACAAAGAGTCTAGTATTACCATATTGTAATATTATTATAATATGTGAATATATACATCACAAAAATAAAATGTAAATATGAACATGATCAATATGACCTATCTATGACGTATCATTCAAAATTTTAATTTTTGTGGCAATAACTCACTTTACAATGACATATATCAAAACTCTATTCAGAAGAAAGCCAAATACTTAATTAAAAGAACAACATTTTCTCTCAATTGTAAACCCAAAAGTTGCATTCTCCAAATGTATTATTATTAATCATGATGATCTTCATTATATAATATAACTCTAGTGTCAAAACTTGGGAGGGGGGTGGAGCTCCAAGAAGCGATGGGGCGATGGTGGGCGAATGAGGGTTTGGGGAGGATTTGCAGACTGCGGCCACCCTGCTACCCTCGACGCCCAGGCTTCCTTGCTGGCTCCCCCTCCTCCTTTCAGATCTGCCTTTCTTTTCTGCACAATATTGATAGAGCAGCACGCTGTCCTGATGAGGTGGCTCGGGAGCTTCTGCAACAAGAAATGCTCTGTCTGCAGGATATATTTGTAGTTCCCGGCCGTTGATTTCAGTTTGGAGCTCAATCGACCACGGGTCTCGGGAAGGCATTACCTGGCGTGTCTCTGATCCCGATTCTTGATGGGTTTCTCTGGATCTATGGTCCTGGCCTTGGCATTAGGGTTTGTCAAGACTGGGATCGGCATGTAGCGTGATATCTTGGATCTGGTTCGTTTCGGGCATCGGAATTGAAGGCCCAGGCAATTGCAGGTGGCGTCGGTTCGAAAACATGGCTTTGAAGAACCAGATGACATCTATCGATGTCGTTTAGCGTTTCAGTTCTGACCGATTGAATGGTAGGGTTTTGCAGTTTCTTTTAATGCAAATCTATGCTTATTCCATGATTTTAATCCATAGCTGGGTAGTGGCCCGGTTCTTTTAAGGAGGCAGCGACAGAGCTCCAATCCCCGAATCGGACTGCACTGTGCGAGTTGCAGAACTAGATGTTATTGTTTTTGTTGGGGTATTCACCAAGATGCCCATGGCTTCGGCTCCAAGATCCGGGGTCTAGTGCTCAAAGAGCAAGACGGGTGCACTCCTGGTGGTGCTCGTGAGATATATGAACAGAAGTGACCCATTTTTGGTCATTTTTTTATGACAGCATTCTTGCTGATGATATATGGAATCGTGATTTCATGAACATGGATTTCATGTTTTTTAGGCATTGTTTTCAGAAGACCGGGCAGTCTAAATATTGGATCCATTTTTTTGGACTTTGGAATTCACCTGGATGTGAATATACTGAATGTAATTTTGATCTCGAAAGATGAATAAAATTACGCTTTTTTTTCTTGAAAAAAAAAATATAACTCTAGTCCACATTCAAGGAACACATTTTATAGCCTCTAAAAATGAGGTTTAAAGCTAGCGAGTGTTCAAAGAATTGCAATTAATTATTGATGTAACATTACTTTCTTATTATTATTTTTAAAAGATTGTTTAAATAATTTGCTAATATTATTATTTGTAAATTTTATTTAATAACATTGGAATATCTTTTTATTGAATAAGAATTTCAAAACCATCCAAGATTTAATATATCAAATATTCATGTAATTTGAGTTTGTCAATGAATATATCTAATTTCTAAAATAGTATAATTTCATTTTAGTTATATAAATTATTAGATTAACATAGGTTTTGTTATAATAAATTTACATTTAATAAAATATAAATCAATTATTATATATTGATACTTATATGAAATATTTTTGCGAAATATACAACTACGGCTTTAAATTACAAATTAAAACTACGTACCTATTTATAAATCATAAAATAAGGTGAATAAATATGAAGCATACATCTTTGTTAAGTACTTCATATAAATCCTTATTATTATCTCAACCAATTCTAAGATAGCGTTTAAGCTCCTAGAAATATAGAGATGCAAAAATTCAATCCAACTTAATTAATGCAATTATAATTCTTATCATTACAATTTATAACAAAAACAACATGAAATACAAACATTCAAATTTTGATGGAGAAATCAGACACCATCTTAAATTTTCTTGTAAATTTCATTTTTATCAAGTCCATAAATATTAAAGTCATTGTAGAGCACCTTAACTTTTTTTTGTAAATTACATTGTTATCAAGGCCATGAATTAATTGAACTTAATTGAATCATATAACAAAAAAACATTACATTAATCTAACATAAATGTCATAAATTAATGCAATTATAATTCTTAACATGATTTATAAAAAAAATCATAAAATACAAGCATTATTGCAATATTAATATAGAAATAGAGGACACCTTCAAGTTCTGAAGAATATGTTAGCCTTTAGGGGTGGAAGGTGTGGGGGGGATCCTTTTGGATCCCAGAGGACATGTTGAACAAACCTTCGCTTGGGGTCTTGGACATAGGACCAACAATGAGGCCGAGTGGTTGGCGCTCCTACAGGGAATGCAATCATTAGCCAACAGAGACCTCTCCAAGATTACGATTTTCGGAGACTCTCGACATGTCATATTCAAGATGATTAATGGATACACCACTGGCTCCATAAAATGTCGTCGCCTGCATGACAAAATCATTCCTCTCATGACCAAGTCCTATGAACTTTTCCACATCCTTCGTACAAATAATTCAGTAGCGGATGCCTTGGAAAACATGGGGGCCTCCCTCCCCCAAGGTCAAATTAGTCTGAATGGTCAAGCTCCTCATCTCAAATCTATTCCTTAATGGTTCTCTGGGATTCATGCCTCTACCCACACTGCATTTGGTTTTCTCCCATGGTAAATCTTGAAGGGCCTAACATTCTCCCTAAAGGCCTCATCGACGCACTCACCCATTCTACCCCTTATCACTCTAACCTTTTTTCCCCTTATCCATCCATCCCTCCCCACACCACCATCTCATGCCTTCCATTCCCCGTTGGCATCCACAATGCGCTCTTTCCCGAAGGGTCTCCAGCCTTTAAGTGTTGTCCCGCCTCGTGGCCTCAATAATGCACTCACCCTCCCTCGGTCCCTGCAGGCTTTATTGGTCACCTTCCTCTGGTTAATTGCCCCCTCCCCTTGCACGCTCCAGGTCTTTTCGCTCCCTCCACTATGTCTTCCCCTCGAAGCCGCTCCCATCCTCATTCCACACTTGGTCTTGGCTCTGTCCGATATGTGATATCTCTGTAATGCATCCTCTTGGATGTCATTGCAGGTGTTGATGAAGGCTGGTTGCAGGAAGTCCCGTGGTAAACTCTTCCTCTCACCATGGATTTCATGAAGGAAAGACTGACTCTCGTCGCCTTCTACAACTGTTAATGTAGTACCCTCTCTGGAACTTCTCTGTGGTTTTTTAATTTTGATTATGGTCTCGGCCTCTCCATCGATGCACAGTCCTTCATTGCTGAAAGCAATTCCATTTTGGGCTGTCACTGCTCAAGGTGGAAAGAAGGTGCAGTTGGCACATTATCCTGTCGAAACAAGACTGAAAGAGACTCCCTCTTGCAGGAGCTCAATACTCTCAAGCTGATTCTCAGTGGTCTCTCTGCCGAAGATCGGGCCTACGTGGTCACTGGTACAGTTCGTGCTCTCCACGGCAATTTCTCCCGCACAGAAATATCTCCCGGACAAGGCAGAATGTCGCAGGCTAATGAGAACGCTAGCATAGCGGATTTGAAGAAAAACCTCAGGTGCCTCTACGAAATGATGGCCATAGGCATAATGGACAACAAGGAAATTGTTCAGGAGGTCAAGAGTATGAGGGAAGTGGTCAGCTACACATCTCTTCAAATTAATAACCATGATGCAAGGATTGATGATACTGAGAGTAACCTTAAGGAAATGATGGGCAAGGTGAACAAAATTCAAGAAGAGCTCCAACGCTTGATAAGCATGAACCAATGTAGCAAGGCCTTTGAAACTCCAGCAGCAGCAGTGCACCCCATGGAGGAGGAATCGGTTGTTCAACCTATGAAGCCTTCAGGCAATCCTTAAATGGTTTTTAAAGTTTTTTTATGTTTTATTGTCTTTTACTTTGCAGGCAGTTTATAAGGGTATACACTACCCCAGGCATTAGATGTTTTGTAAGTTCTCTCTGTGGAGTTCTTTGGTCATCCCCATGGACCAGTTTTGTTTTCTACATTTTTGAACTTCAAGAACTCTCCGTTCCCACTTTTTCTTTGTAATGAATGGCTGTGCACAACCTGTTTTATATAAACCTTTCTTAGTTTTTGTTAAAAAAAAGAATATGTTAGCCTTTAATTTCACAGAAATAAAATTGAATTATGTAAGTAGTTTTCATGTTGTATTTATATGTATACATAAGACATAATACAAGTAATTTGGACAATGGCGTATAATCATTCCCTAAAATCATAAATTACTTCAAAGCATAAACCATATTTCACATCATATTGGATGTTAACCAACTGAAACTGTTTAAACACTGCATCAAGTAATCAACTTTCCATTTCCGCCATCATAACATGAAAAACAAACAATATAATTAGACAGACAAAGATAATAATAACAAAATGATATCTCAATCTGTAAAATGATGGAATACAACATGGACATATCAATTTTTATTGCCATCACCCTAATTATCTTCCTTGGTTGGCATGCTAACATTGTTGTTGTAAAAAACATGCTTAGATCTAGGGTCATGTCTTAATATGAACCACCAATCTCTATCCAACACATATGGGTAAAAGAATACTTGGTTGTAGTGTTTTGAGAAAACATGAAGCTCCTTAATTTCATTCGACATATTTCTAGAGTTGATACATATCAACCCACTATCATGATATTTTTTTACATTATTTCTGTCGAATGTGTCCCACCACTTGCACCTAAAAATAACACATTGGAAAGATAAGAAGTCCACTTAAAGGATTTCTTGTATCTTTCCGACATAACCCAACATCCCTCCTATCAGGTTTTGATCACGGTGGCTAGAATGACTAGATTGGTCGAACTTGACTTCCACTCCACAGTATTATGTAACACGCTCACCATGAACATCCTCGGAGAAAAAATGATGTCCATAAGCCCATATAGATGGGAACGAATGCACTTGTAAAAAAAGTCAACAAATGGTGGTGTCATATGTCTAATAACCCAAGCATTAATATTTTAAATATAGATGTTACAATTCAAAGGGGCATTATGAAGTTAAAAATGTACATACATATTTTATTATCGAGGTGTTGCACCTGATCCCAATGTTTAGTGCATTCTCCTCTTTAGGAGGGTAACGTCTCGATGCACCATACTTCTCTTTGACTCAGTCTGCAATCGAACTGTTGGGACATATCATTGGCATTTTTTCTTTTAAATGATCTAGAAAAGGTATGATTCTTTCGTGCAACCACTTGAATGATTTTTTGTCAATGTCCCATTTCCTCCTCTTCTCTTCATACAATGCGACCCATGACTATGTTGCCTCTACGTTGTAAGAGTGAATTTATTGATTGCATCAATTTCTGGATTTGATGTTGTATTCATGGAAACAAAACCATGTTCAATACGTATGGGATGAAATATATATTTTGAAGTTTGGTTTGATTAGTTACTATGTGGAAGTGTGGAGATTGAAATATAAGTGACTTATGCCTTATCATGCACCTTTTCCCTTTTGTTTCTAGTAACTCCCCTCTCCTTTTGTCTTCATCATGTTCATCATCCCAAATAATTGCGCCTAGTGTGTGGTCAATTTGCTTGATGTACTCATTGTCATAATATAACGACTAATATACTAAGTACCCCTTTGCCATATACCCCTCGGGTTTTTCCCTCTATCGAACAAATCCCTTCAATTTTTTCATGTACCTTTCCAAGAAGAACATCTAGTGACATGAGACCATCTCGACTAATTCAACTTCATCGACTAGGTGAATTAGAAGATGAATATGCAAGTCCATGAAATTCAATGCCAGTTCCTTCTCAATCCTACAAACAATCTATGTTATTTCTTAATGCCACCTATGAATATTAGCAAAGTAAATCTCCTTTGATGTGATCCATCGTACAAATGCAAATAGTCTAGATATGGTACGACATAGGTCATTGGGAAAGTCGTGGTTCACACAACCACGCACAAACAACAGATAATGACACTACAATGTAAACACAAACAATTAATTTCATTTTTACTTATGTGATAAAATATATAAAAGAAAAATAAAAACATTTTTTTGACATTATACGTACCCTTAGAAGGTTGATATGGTCATGTGATTTAGAACCCATGAACTTTTTGTACGTAGTGAAGCAACATCGTAGACAAGACCCATAAAAAGAAGGTGTCTTCACACCCAATATAACTTCCTTTGCCAAATTAAGATCTTATTTCTTCAAAATCCATGGGACATTGCCTTTTTTAAATGAAAAAGAGTGGCCATCCTCTCCTCTATTTTCTTATCTTGGCCAATGCTTCTTTGTAGTATTTTAAGAAATAAGATCTTTCCTGACTTTCAACTTGTCACTTTTTTTTGGATGATATGTGATGCCACAAAGAATATGAAACATTTTTAAATAAATGCATGGGATCTGGTAAGTGGACAATCTTAAGATGCTTCCAATATGAGAGCTCATAAAATATCAATTTTCTTTTCATCCCTTTGGGCATTTTCTCATCATAGGTGTCAAAGAATTAGGGATCATCGAACATAGCTTTCTCATTTGAATCGAACATATTTGCAATCAATTTCCCCTTTTCTTTGTCATATGTCCTAATCCAGTCGACTGGTGTCATTATTTTAGGCGTTTGGGTTCTCTATGTTTTACCATTGAAAGCAGATGCTTCTTTTTTACAAGGGCGGTTTTCTATTAGGAATACCCTAGAGAACTCATACATTGGCTTTTCTAGGTTTTTCGACCACCTAACCTTCATATAATTTCCACAACATTTATATCCATGATAACCTTTTGTTGCAAGACCTATGATGTTATGGTATATAGAGCACGTAGTCAGTGTTGAAGATCAAGATAGTCGCAACAAATATAAACAAATCAAACAACATATTTATCTGGGCAAACTCCTAGCCCTAGAGAATCATGTGTGGAGTATGCACATATTCCATACAACAAAAAACTCCTATATGATGGGATGGGTCTCAATACATCATATACCTATAACACTTCCCATAATCCATAAACTATTCGATCAATGGTTGTAGGTAAACATCCATATTCTTCACTTGTCTTCTACCAAGGAATATAAGAGCCAAAATAAGATGTTAATTCTTTACGAACAACCATGGGGGGATATTGTTATTTATCACGACTTGTTGGCACCCGTCTAGAGCGCACAAAGTACCGTACCTCCAACGACGAAGAGGGCATCGACAAGAACAAAGGACCAACCGCGAAGGGTAAACAAGCTGACGAACAAGGAAGTTTTGGTCAAATTACTTAGTAGTCCGTCAAGTGGACCATTTTGTAACGATCAAGTAAGACTATAAATAGAAATAGGATTGTAAGCTTTGATAATTAGGAGATCATTATTATTGTCATTGACTATAAGGAGAAAGATACTTATTTGACATTGTACGATTTCACATCTGTGGATTACATTTTGATGTTTCGCATGGATTTGATCCTATTGTCTGGTAGCTTCTTTCAGTATTGTTTGGTGTAAATTTCTTTTATGTGATGTATGAGATGAGTTAATGGTGAAATGTATATGTCGTTGTATTTTATCGAAACGTGATTGATGTTCCACAATGGTCTAAATACATATATTTGGTAAAATATATGTTCTGGTTATGTTGCGAATGGTTAGATACATGTGAGTGCAATTAAGGTAGCATAGTGATATGATATGAATCTGGATTTCTGGTTGTGTTGCAAATGAGTAGGAAGTAGCGCATGTCCCCTCCCCACTGCAGAAGTGTGGTTCCTGCAGCTCCCCTTAAACATCTCAGGTAAGACTGCACTTGCTCCAAAGGTGTTGTAGGAAAGGGTAATCCTTTTCAGGCTGATGTTTAAGGAGTCTGTTTCGAGGTTTGTTAACAAAAATGCAAAGTGAAATCCTGCTGACAGAACTATGTGTCAACACTACTACAATACAAATAGTATAGGTGTTGTCTGGTTGGAGATATGGGTTGACGCCATCAATGGCTATGCTCAATTTGAGGTTGCATACTTCATCCTCGAATTTATCGGTCCATGTATCCTCTATATACTTCATGGTGTAACCATAAATAATCAGCCAGTGCGGACATAACTTGTTTCCCTAACCTGAAACACTCAGTACTAGAACAAACAAATCATAACATAAAAGAACTTTTCCTAAGATTTCTTAAACTTCTTGAATAAAATACTCTTTTTACCTTCCACATGTTGCAAAGGTTGTTCTTTGGAGTCCTTGATCCAAGCGGATGTCCTGCAAGATACACAACAAAAACGCAAAATAGATCATAGTAACATGCTAATCTATGATCTTATTTCAAGGACCAAGGAATTCAACAATAAACACAGTGATAATCAAACACATAAATGTTTATGGGAAATAAACCGTTATTTGCATTAAAACATGAAGAGAGAGAGAGCATACAACCTAAGCCTTGGTGTTGAGAAACCATTCTCAAATGAAACTTTCCTCAAAGTCTCAAGCTTTCCTACAAACTACTTCCTAGTCTTGGTTGAATTTGGACATAGTTTAGATGCGATAACATAATGTTCCTCCCTTTACCCATGAGGGGTAAGCTGGTATATAAAGGCATGGGTGGATAGGATAGGTTTAGGATCTCATGGTAGAGGTGGAGGGAATACCGTATAATGAGGGATCTCGAGATCCATGTGGTCCTGAACCATAGGGATGAGGCTCCACAAAGTCTAGCTTCGAGAAGCCTCTCGAATATTCCTTTTTTTCCTTTATAACTAGAGCACCACTCCTTGTCCAAGGGGAAAGGGCATTACTAGGTGAGCACCGCACACTGTACATCGGTAACAGGTGGTGGCATTGCTTTTTGCTCATAGCCAAAGGGCGTTACTGATATTGGTACCACACATTGACCATAGGGAAAGTGCGATGGTGGCCAAAGGTATGAAAATAGTGATCCTTTCCTATTTTCAACAAAACTTGAGGATTTAAGGCAAATTCCGAGATTTTGATCTCACAACATGATGTTGACGAGAATCAGGTATAACAGAAACCCCCCCAAAGCATGAGGCTAGAGGGAAAGGATATGCAAAGTCTTTGTAGGAACAAGTTATCACTTCGAGGGAATAGTCAACTGATCAGAAATCTTCAACAACCAAGGTCATCCTGCAGTACGTTTACACTTTGATACATGTCAATATGACTCACAGCATGGATGCTGACCAATACACTGCATATCCATGTGAGACATAAACAATCATGGATACTAGAATACAAGGTAGATTCATGCGAAGAAGACTCAAACTTGGACATAGCTACCAGATATACAATGTATATCTATGTCATACAGACGCAAATTTGAGCACATCCATGGACATACAAATGTGGATCCATGCTATAACTCATACAAATACTCCATCGCAACCTGGGAAAAGCAATGAGTGCTTTAACATACACCCAGGGTCTTCGTCTCATCTTCAACAACGTACGATTCTATCCATGCTAATAAATGTCTTGAAGTTGAACATGGCAAAAACCAATTGATTACCCACTAATGATGAAAACCGTTAACAAGTGTAAGGGAGATCACCCTTAATGCCGATGATTCCCAAGGTACCCCGGTATGTTCCTCCGAATGTGAATAAATTATCTGATGTTGAACACTCAGCTGAATCTTTCAATCAAAGGTCAATGATGTAAACCTATTGTTGAAAGCGAGAAAATATGTCATTTATGTATACATATATCAAGGTACTGTTTTGTTTCTAAGACTAATTCCCAGAAAATGTGTTGAAGTCGACAGGAATAGTCTCGTTGAAGGAGGGCCATGATGAATCCCACATCAACAACATGAAACTCGGATCAAAGATCTGGAAATTGAGTATGAAGTAACCATAGGACTGACTCAAAGGTAACTGACATAAAGGTGGTTTTGATTGTAGAGGCAAACTCTTAACACAACTTTCCTTTGAACATCGGGTAGCATGACCAAAGACTTGGTAGCATTGACTTGATGAGGCGAATACTAGGACATAATGCGATGATGGATGATGCATTCTTTGAAAGACTCAAAGGAGTGACATGAATCATGAAAGTGGATCGACTCAAAGGCAAGATGAATACCCAACTAAATGAATGAAATGCAGACATATGCCATGTTCAAAGGTGACTTAAAATTGCCATTATTGCAAATGAAATATAGTTCCCTTCCCTTAATTTCCCCATCATGCTTAATGAGTTCCTATTTTCGTTTTTACAAGTTCAAAGAGGGTAACAAACACTCGTTGCATCTTATCATGATATAAGTCCATTCTCATATATTTTTAGAACCTGAGACAGGAGGGGTTCATTCCCAAAAGAGGGTTTCTCAGTGTTTAGTTTAATGAGTACATTGAAAGTAAACTCAACATCGTTCACATTTAGAGAGTCTGAACAAAATTGAAGAACACTCCAAAATGTCATTTCTTGTACAATTTAGTCTTTGATGCCCGAAAAAGTATGAAATAATACCCTCAAGAACTCTTCTAGTCAACGACTAGAGTATACTTTTTTCGTAACTTAGTCAATCCGAACTGAAAAGGGGGTGAACTACCATTGGAAAGACGACTCTTAAGGTCCTTTTACGAGCATGAATATGACAAGTTCACTCGACGATCTTTTCACGTTTTAAGAGTCAGAAAAGAGCTTAAAAGGACTCTATTAGGGTTTCTTTTTTTGTAAAAAGGTTTAAAGGGTCTGAAAAAGAGGTAAAATTTGACTCAAAAACTCAGTGCTAAGTTTAACGAGCACGACTGAAGTTTTAGATTAGCACTCGGAAGCTTTTTTCGTTTTGAGCGATAATGAAAAAAGACAAAGAAAACTCCTCCATATCCAAAAATATTATTTCTCCATGACTTGCAACCCTCAAAAAGGCTATTAGACCCTTTTTTTTAATTGAAGTTTATATGACTACATTAGGGTAAAAATTAATATAATAATTAAAATAAAACCCAAAATAGTAAATAAAACCTAGAAAAAAAAAACATTTACTGTTTTGTTTTTTACCCATTTGGAGAGCAAACTCGGCCATTTGACTGAAAATTTGTAGCATGGATTGCAGAGTCTACATTCAACCATTTGCCAAACCGTCCGGACCAGGTGATTCTTTAACTGAATCCCAACACTTTCATGGTTTCCAATTTCATTTTCATGCAATTTTTAGTGTTTTGGGGTTGGTTTCCAAAGGGGAAAAATGCAAACTAGGTATCACACATTTACCTGAAGGAAAGTGTGGTGCCACCGCTCTGTCTGAAGGGATAGAGGTGGTGGCGCAAACTACCCAAAAACACATTAAATTTAAGCCAAATTAAAAGTTTTAAAGGATATCAAATGATGTAATGTGGATTCTAATCCCTCAATTTGATGTTTTGGCAGGGTGCATTGCTGAAAATGGTGGTGCAGAAAGACCGTGAACATGAATTTGATGACATTAGAGGGGAAAATGACCATGGAACCATAAATTATCTTCGTGAATGTGGGTTTCTCAAGTTCTTCAAAGTACCAAGCATGAGAGCACAACTGAGATTTTTGGAGTATATCCCCAGGATGTGGAATCCTGAGCAACAACATTTTGAAGTGGGTGCACACATTTTTACCATGGAAGTAGAGGATATCTATTTCATGACAGGTCTATCCAGGTGAGGAGCGCCAATTTCCTTGATTGGTCCTCTTGGTGGGGACATCACTACATAGGGCTTGATTGACCAGTATTGTTTTCTGGGTACGCAGATGAGTGGGAAGAAAATTCCCATCAAGGATGTGATGGACCTACCATTGAGGACGCCGAATATTCACCATACAATGCATTTCTGGGAACCAAGGGGCTCATCAGGCATCCATGGCCCACATGTTGTATGCCTTGGAAGCTATGGCCCCAACAATCTTCAATTGGGCCGAAGCCTTGTTGGTCACATTCAAAGAGCAACTGAACAGGTGTTGACGTCGAGAGCTAAAGCAATTCGGGTATGGCACCATCTTAGTGTCATTCTTTCTAGAGAGGGTTCCACTACTGATACCATAGGTGGATTTTACTGAGCTCAGGGCATGCGATCCATGCATGTTCAAATGGGTGGAGGTCATGGCCCACCATGGTGGCGGAGGACCTAGGGTTAAGTATGGGGTTTCCTTGTTTCGTTGATTGGATGACCAACTCCTCATGGTTGAGGATTATGCCTACATAGGCACAAAATTTTGAGGATACCTAGACCTAGACCTACCCGTGGATGAGTAGTGGGGATACCTTGGTGAGCAAGGCACTAAAATATGCATGTTTTTATGTTTTTGTAATTTTTTAATTTTTATGAGTGGTAACGAGACATACTTCTTACTATGCAGATGTGGGGATTGCATGAACAGGAGGATCATCTCCGATTGACAAGTGAGTCGGTGCCCTATTTGTACATCATGGTGATGACGATATGTCTGAGCTTGAGGAGAACCTCAATATTCTCACTCTAGATATTCTAGACATCTTGGTGGAAGATCTCCCTAGGAGATACCAACGACACATGATCAGTGTGTCAAGCCAATTTGCTTGCTTGCTACGTAGAGTAGTAAGGGCCATCATGTGTTATCATGAGCACCACTAGGGGTCGACAGGATGTATACACTAAAAGCTCCTATCTTCAACATTTTTGTTATTTTGTAGTGCTGAAAGCCAGTGTGCTTTAGTCCGGGTTTAGAGACCATATTTTTGTACTGAGCACTTTTTATATATATATACAAACTCATTTTTTGCGGCCGACATGATTTTATGATGGAATATTATTTACATGGATTTTGTCTTATTACTATTTATTTACAATGTTTCATATTATTTCACTCATCAATGTATCAAGAATGGGCAATATGCCAATCTAGCATGTAATTTGCAAGTGAATCGGTAATTGAGTTATATGATATTGGAATGTGTTGATAAGTAATAGATTCAAATGACCTCTATAATAGATGTATCCTTCGAAAAAGATGAAGAAGCATTGGGTTTTGGATGGTGTATACGTGGTTCAAGTGAGAAACCATGAGCTGAGAGTCCATAAAGACGACCAAGTGATTGATATCACAAGAAGCAGCTACGGTTACCAAACCTATCACTACATGATACTCATTGATGTTATTGGTAGTAGGACCCTGACAAACCGCTCCTGAACTAACTAAGTCATTGGCTTGGAATATAGTACCCAAGATGTTGAAGCAAGATTCAGGGTATGGCGGCTAACATTGTTAGAAAAACCATAGAAGATAGTCATCTGTAGAAACATTGAAGAAGCAATGTCGGACAAGACCCAAAACCATATTAAAATTAAAAAACCACACTTAAAAAGTTAAATATACAAATATATACAAGGTATTGATGCAAAGATGTCATAGAAATAGTACCTCTTTAGGTACAACCCATTGCAAGGCTGCCTGAAAGGTATCCCATCATAGTCTAATAACTCATAGGCCCCTTTTTCTAAGACTTTTCTAATGATGTAGGGCCCGTACCACATGGATTCCAGTTTCCCTTTCCCAAGCTTATCGTTTCGATCATGAGTCAGACCAAGATCTCCTTCATTGAATACCCAGGGTTGAACCGACTTATCATACTGAGCCTTGACTCATTTCTTGTGCAACTTGTTAGCCAAAGTGACATCTTGTCGTGTCTCATCAAGGCTTGTAAGATTAAGGAAATGTCCTTCCTCAGTCGAGGTGTTGGGTAGAAGCTCAACAACTAGTTTTAGTGATGGAATCTCGCATTCGATAGGTAAAACGACTTCCAGTCCATAGACCAATTGGAAAGGTGTGAAACCGGTCGTTATTTTCATGGAAGTTCTATAGGATCAAAGTGTTGAGAACAAAGTTAAATGCTAGTTTGATTTGTGTTCTCCAACCATCCTATGAAGCATAGTCTTAAGGAGTTTGTAAATGGATTCCACTTAGCCATTAGCTTGTGGATTGTAGGGGGTTGAGTTTTCATGACGAAAACCCAACTTGGAGATTAGCTTAGCCATCATCTGATTACGGAAATGGGATTCGTGATTAGTCACTATAGCCTATGGAACTCCAAACATAGTGATGATGTGGTTAAACAGAAAGAAGGTGACAATATTACCATCCTCAACATATGTAGGCATTGCCTCAACCCATTTTGTGAAACAATCAACAACTACAATGATGTAATCGTGCCCCCAACTAAGGTAGGATTACAATGCATGAAATCCATCTGCCATTTGGAAAAAGGTCCAATGATAATTTCAAGGTGTAACAGAGCAGGGTGGGCACATTTTTTCGGACAAAAAAGATGACAAGGTGGGAATTTTTTGACTGCTTCATGGAAATCCTTGAAGATCGAGGGCCAAAAGTACCAAGCGCAAAGAATTTTCTGAGCTGTAGCCATCCCAGAAAGATGACCGCCACATAATCCATAGTGGCAGTCATTTAAGACTTGTTCAGCTTCGCCGTGAGTTAGACATCATCAGAGAATGGAATCAATACCACGCCGGTATAAAGTATCATTGAGAATCATATAATCTTTATCGTGATGGCGAATATTCCAACAATCATCGCAAGATAAGTCTGGATGAAATATCTGATTTTGGAGATATATGATAAAATATCCATACCATTGGTTTCTCTTGCTAATCAGGAACAAGAATTCATCCTAAAATAAATCATTGGGCTCAGTTTCCATGATAACATGGGAAGGTCACACATCAACTCCGCAAAAACTAAGGACTTCTTGGAAGTGGGCTTGGCGAACTCGAGGTCAAATTCTTGCAGGATAACGATCCAACAAGAATATTTTGCCCCTAGTACCCGATGAGTCAGAATGCAGTACATAGGGTTTTGTTCCGCAAGCACAGTTGTGGTGCGAAGTAAAATGTAATGATGAAAACACTGTACAACAATGATTGTAGCCAAAGCTAACTTCTCCACATGTGAGTACCGAGTTTTACAGTCCATAAGACTTTTAATAAGATAATAAATCACATGTTCTTGTCCGTTTGAATCCTCCTGCACTAGAACCATAGTAATGGTAGTAGTGGAGGCAGCAATATAGAGCAACAAATATTTTGAATAATTAGGAGGGTGTAACACATGTGAGTGTGTTATGGCATGTTTTAAGTTATCAAAATCCTGTTGAATATGATCATGCCAAATGAAGGGAGTGTTCTTCTTCAACAGACCCATATAACCATGCGTTTTCTCTACAAAATTGCACACGAAACGACGAAGAAAGTTTGCCTTCCCTTGCGAACTTTGGAGTTCAATGATGTCGGTTGGGGGGGGGTAAGGCCACAATTGCAGCAATTTACAAGGGATCTATTTGAATTCCATATTGGGAAACAATGAAGCCAAGAATACGTCTAGTCTCAACACAAAAACACACTTTTGTGGATTAATTCAGATATGATAATGACGAAATTGAAGGAAAATGTCTCTAATACGCCCTAAATAATCCTCTCTCTGTTGTGAATGAGTGAGTAGGTCATCCAAGTATGGTTCCACTATCTGCTTTATATCATGAAAAGCATAAGACATGGCTCGTTGGAAAGTGGCTCCATCGTTTTCAAGCCAAAAGGTAACTTACGATAAGCAAAGGTTCCCCATGGGAAAATGAATGCCATTTTATGTTGGTCGGCAGGAAATATTTGAATCTGATTGTAGCCGAAAAAGCCACCCATGAAGGAAAGTATGACACTTCCAGCACAATTGTCAATGATCTAATCGATATGGGGAGTAGGAAAGTTGTCTTTTGGACAAGATTTGTTTAAGTCTCTAAAATCGATGCAAACCCTAATAGTTCCTTTCTTCTTGGAAATAGGGACAATATTAGATACCCACTCAGTTAAAGGCACGGGGTAAATAAAACCATCTTTCAAAAAAATTTCAACCTCAACTTTTATAGCTGTAGCTTTCCTCGGGTGGACTTGACGAATTTTCTGCCTAACTAGTTTTGTCGTCGGATAAGTATTGATATCATGTACTACAATGGATGGATCAATACTAGGCATTTCTTCGTAACTCTAGGCAAAAACATCTTAGAATTCCTTAAAAAGAGCTTGGTATTCCTCAATTTTCCTTGCCGAATAGTTCTGGCCATTGTGAACATGTTCGACAACCCCTGGCTTCACCGATATGTCGACGGTAATAGTTTGAGTGATGTTGCACAAATTCCCTTCAGAATCAACACCTTGTAATAATACAGGCAGTTGAGGATGCTTGACAATATTGGAACTGATAAGATCTCTGATGAGGATCTTCCCATAAGGATTCATCTGGTCTCATAACCTCCATGATATACTCGTATGATGGAAAAGTATGTAAGAGATAATCCATAGTTGGGAGAGGGGAATTTAGCCAATAGGGTAGATGGTAAGGATATGATGCCACCAAATGTTGATCATCGATATAGGCATCGGAAGCAGGTTGAATGGCATGGCGCAGGGCTTCATGTGGACCCAAAGAAGGAAATTCAATAATCTCTTTCCCTTTAGACATGCTCCCAGTAGTGGATGATATCATATTTAATGTGGAAAATTTCATACTAGGAGGGGAAACAGTACATGGAAAGAGCCCCATGAGGGATGAATATTTTAAAATTCCAACTCCTATATATTGATACGAAGGAGGGGGTTTCCCCAACATAGGACCATTATTTGCCACGGTGGTGGTGATATCAGTTGAATAGTAATCAAGCTGATCGATGGTTATGATTTTCCCTTGATGAGGAAAATGGAGAGTGTGAAATACTGATGAAGAAACTGTCATCATAGCGTAAAATCAATTTATTACTAACAAGTTGTAATCCAATGAAGCGTCAACCACTTCTACCTAGATAGAAACACTCTTGCCCCCCAGCTCGATAGATAATGCCGGTAGCAAGCCATGAGGTTGGACACCTTGTTTGTCAAAGTATTTCAACATGGTTGGTGACTAATTAAGTTCAGGAGAATCAATGGCTCTCCAACAAGTCATAGATAAAACTGAGGTGGAAGCTTCTTCGTCCAATACAGTCTGATGAAATTTCCTACCTACCACCATAGTCCTGATTTGAAACATGAGTTGGTGGGATAACCTCGATTTGTAATTATCCACGTTAAAAGTTATCATGGCGTAATTCTCCGGATCTAAGGCCCCTAGGGCCGACAACACATTCTTACAATATGTAGGGAAAATTTGGAGTACTTCCAGTGCAGACATTATCCAAGGCACTTGAGCTAAATATTCAACAACACAATAGATTGAGAAGCTTAAGCATTAGGATTGAAAACTGACTTCTAGATTGTACTCTTAGGAAGGCGCAAGATTGTGTCAAGACTAGGTTTATCAATGGTGAGAGGGCCATTAGAAGGAGGTGGAGGAGAAGGATTGAAAGAAGGAGCCTTCTCAGGAGAAGCACCTTCATATTTATACTTTGGATGTTTATCATATGTTTGATTACGAGTAGTCAACACAACAGTCTCGACGGACATCATTCTAATTTTCTCAGTGGAGGAAGAGGGACCATGGAAAGATGTATGATCGATTAATTGTTGTTGTGACAGGAAAGGGTCAGTTAACACTGCTAGTGTGGGGTTATTTTTCAAAAACTTGTTGATCTCTTAACGTCGAGGACACTCTTTCTTGAAGTGATCATCTCCGCACAACAAGCAAGGGTACTTAGCTTTTTGTTTGGGTTTGGGTTCGTTCTCTGGACTCATGGTTTTGGTATTCTCCTGCTGATTTCCAGGTTTATTATTTTTACCTTTACCTTTATTCTTATTACTGGGTGTTTGCAAAGATTGGATAGCATTCACCTTAGTGGAAACAATAGGAGCAGAAGAAGTTGTAGTAGAAGCACTCTGCTGCTTGGCAGGCTTTGTTGTGGATGGAGGTTGGATTGAACCAGCAACACAATCTACATGAGTCTCAACATGTGGCATGGTAGGATCAATGCTTGGATGAGGAGCATTAGGAATAAAATCATATAAAGTCCCAGACTGAGAATAAACTATGTCCAAATATTGAGCCCGAATAATAGCTTGCTCTTATGTAACAACATCGTCCATAGCCAAATCTCGGGAAATAGGAGGAAACAAAGATTTGGTAAACCAATCATCTAATAGTTAATCCATAATAGGTGCTTTGATTAACCTTTGACATCTCCTCCACTCATGAATGTGATTAAATATGTGAGTGGAAGTATTCTGCTGAAGAGAGGTCAAAAGATCCTTACCAGATGGGTAACTGGAAATGGAAAATTTGACATTGGATTTGGAACAGACTGTGGCACTCTCACATGAGTGGTAAGCCTAGTCACCGTTGGTGCAGGTGGATCATTCGCTAGAATTGAACTAGAAGGGATATTTAAGGATCCATCCAAAATATAACTAGGTAAAAGGTAGGTTAAGGCCCTTCTAGGGTTTGGAGTTAGCTCCATAGAAGACACATTTGTGGCACTAGTAGAATCAAACTGAGATATAGCTTGGCCCAAGGCGGTTTCCCAAAATGGAGCATTCGACCCAAATATAGGAGCAACTATTTCATCATGTTGAAACCAATTAATTCCAGCTCCATAAGTATTCGGGATGGAAAAATATGGGTTTCAAGAGGAGGGTTGTTCCACTAAAGGTGGTACTGAAAAGCGAGTAATGGAAACATTGGCAGGAGGAGAGAATTCACTTCCCTCTTCCGTAACTGGAACTTTGTCTAATTCAGGCATATAAATAGTGCCTTCTTCGAAATTTGTGTCCACCTCTCGCTCCATGGGAGGCTTGGTCGTAGGATTTAATAGATGCTTTGGTGATAATTTCTGTATATGGTGGGACCCCCTCCACAGGAAACCAACCAGTTTGAAAAGGTCAAACTGATCTCAGAAATAAATCTCTATCTAATCTTGTAAATCAAACGCTACTCAAGCTAAAGCAACAATCAAAACTGTGATAGGAGCGGTTCAAAAGTTTGGGTCCTCACAAGATTGTCAAATCACCACAACTCATGATATACCGCAGGGTCTGTAGCTCAGGGAAAACCCTGGCTACGTGTAGAAACAACTACCTTCTGTCTATAGGACGAAAGGGTAGGGTTTATTTGGTTGAAATAAAACCTGCAAAACAATGTCATAACTAAGCTATGAAACCCTGCACGAAATGGTTAAAAAATGAAAGATGGCTGCAAGAAATCAAAGGGAAAACCTGCAGCAAACCATTTAGAAATCAAACCTGCAAACAAATAAGTTAACAAACTAAAATAACAATGAAAACAAATGGTTATACCTTCTGTTTGGGTGGAAATGGGCCACCATGCCCTAGCTTTGGAAGCACCTCTCTCTATGGTATGGAAGGTTGGCTTGTGGAGCAATGGAGAAGAGGGAGGGTGAATGGCTTGAGAGGCAAAGGGTCTCAAGGCACTCACACGGGCAACATAACGATATGGAGAGAAGGAGTGTTTTGAGAGTGACCCCCACCCCTCTATTTATAGTTTTTTCTTGATATTTTAGGGTTTTAAGCCCCTGGTTAGGGCTTTAGCCCCTTTTTGGGATTTAAGCCCCTTTCGCCCAATTCTTAGCTCCTTTGAGGGGTTTTAGCCCGTTTTTGGAGGTTTTAGCCCCTATGAGAGCTATTTTGGCTCTTTTTAGGGGTTTTTAAGCCCTTTTCATGTTTTTGAGCCTTTGCAAGGGTGTGGGGGTCAAATGAGGGTAGTGTAATGGATGTCTTTAGGTGGTGTAGGTCATGTAGGGCTTATTGAGGGATTTTTTGGGTTAACAGATTGCCCCCTGATGTGTGAGGGAAGGAGCTCATCGTATGACCGACGAACATCATAGGATTTTATGGGGAGAGGTGGTACTTCCTGGGTTGGGGCATGGTGGCTTTTGGTTTTTGTATTAATATGGTTCCCATCAATGGGTGAGATACAAATAATGTGTGACATGCATATGGACGAGGCGGGCATCCCCATGCTCGTAATGATGTCAAAAGAATAATGTGATCTAAGCTCGATAATACAAGAGCCGATAATGTACAATCGGTGTTACATAATGGTTGCCTCGATTAGAGGCTGAGTACAATACTGATACGAAGAACTGATACATTGGACCCATGGCATTCTCATGGAATGCTATATCTTCATAAATGTTGACTTGCTGAATCTGGGATGGTACATAACTGTGGGGACTTGCTGATGGAGAGCCAGAGTCTCTATGGTACACTATGCTACATCAATCATGAGTCTATATAGAAGCACTGATGGGGCTTCTGAACACTATCTCCAATGCAAATCGGAAATCACAAGGGACATGAACCTGTCTGGGTCCCGCAATAGACTCACCAAAATGATAGAGTCAAGTGACAACTGGGGTCTTCGACTAAATATTGCACGGACCAACTGTACGAATCTCTACGTTGCGATGATGTAGCTAGAGTCGAGCATGTGAGACACAATCATCCCAAGAGGCACTAAGGACTCCTCTCGATTTGTCCAAGGAACTCATCAATGAGGTTAATGAAACCAGGATACAGGGACCTTTGGGTCTATCCTCTGGAATATGTGTGCTGTAGTCGACAGAGGGAGACCTGCAACTGGCTAAGGCAATGGTGTCTCCTTAACCAGAAGCACGAGGGAAATAACCAAAAGATGTGAGACAATCTGAGGACCGACCCACTGAATGGGGGGTGGGAGGTGGAACAGGGGGAGGGAATCACGGGGGACTCAAAGTTCCTTTGTTCAGAGTATGATGCAGGGCAGACTAGGCAACAAATGAAACTGACTCATGGGAAAGGGATCATAGCTGTAATACTGGGAATGTAACTATAGAAGGGAAATACTTGGGGGAGGTAAACACTTAGGTACTGAAGGAATCCAAGGAAGACACATCACAGAGTACTCTGAACAAAGGTGGCCCAAAGTGGGAATGCTGCCAAACTGTAATATATGGGGTGGTGTCTAAAGACACCGTAGTGGTAGAATCTCATGGATTTTTAGTGAGCCCAAGAAAGTAAATGCTCGATGGTGCTTTCAATTTTAGAGAGTCTGAAAGCATGAAGAAGACTCTAGTGAGGTCTCTTTTTCATTGATAGTCTCCTATGCCCGAAAAAAGTTAAAAGTGGACATATGAGAGCTCGCCCATCCTTTGTGGGATGGGAGACTTCTTTACCGTTGGTAGTCCAATCAGGCCGGAAAAGGTTAAACCTGTACTGACTAGATGGTTATTCAGATACTTTACAATCATGAACGAAACCAAGTTTGCTCGACGATCTTTTCTTTATGAGAAGGCTGGAAAAGGCTTAAAGACAACCCATGATGAGATTTTTCGTAAAGTGTGGCCCCTCTGTTGGAGAAAGCATAAAAGGATGCAGAGGGGAACGATCTTGGCTTGAATGTGCCAAGGTGGTCCTTTTCAGATGGTAGTCTACATAGTCCGTAAAAGGAGATAAACAAGACGATGTAAACACCCTTTCTTATACTTTAACGAGCGAGAAAGGAAGCAGCCGCGCTCGACAATCTTTTCATTCTTTTAGGAGTCAGAAAAGAGCTTAACGGAAACTCCGGTATGGTGAACCGATCGAGGAGGAACTGAAGGTGCCCCTATGTCGGGACAATGAATAGTGGTCCAAAGGTCATCCGTGTAGTATGAATGGAGCAGGTGGCTCTTGAACATACCAATACATGCAAGGGATAGATCGCGTCAAAGGTGGCTCTCGGACAGAGGTCAGGAGAGTCTTGTGTGAGTTGTGGTGGATGGACTGGACTACATGTGGTGTAAGTGTAAGTCCAGAGTTAGTTATATTCCAAATGTATGTGAAAGAAATGATCTGCTCTCCGAGAAGTGGTCCGGGGACCTGTGTGAGTTGCGGCGGACGGACTAGACTAGGCTGTGATGTAAATACAGGTCCAGAGACATTTGTATGAAAATAAAGGGGAACGTAAACTGAGGTAACTTCCAAGAAGTGGCCCCAGTAAATGGTTAAGCAAGGGGCACTAATGGTGCCTCCTTGCGGGACAATGTCTGTAGTGTGGATGGAGCATATGGCTCGTTAACATGCCAAAAAATGCAGAGGAAGACTTGCGTGGAGGTACGCAAATCGAGGCAGCATCCAGGGATAGATCCGAAGAATCGAGTATTAAACATGAGACAATAGTCTCATCAAAAGATAGAGGATGGGAAACCGAACCCGGAGGTGTGAGGGGTGTCTCCAATAGACTTTGGATGACTCTGAATAGCAACTAATGGTGTTGCCCCTAGTGCAATGGTGCATAGGGAAAAATGAGACTGAATGGAGGCCTATGGGTAAGGAGGTAGCTCAATGTACACGTGTGATTCGCGTGGTGACACACAAACTGATGTGACTTCAGGAAATGGCCCAAGGAATTAGTAGGGAGGGAGGCAGTCTAAAGTTTGTTTCTCAACCCGAGAGTGTTGTGCAACCGGGGAGATACGAAGAGGCCTCAACCTTCAGGGCAGGTTTGGGGACCTGACGGTATGCTAGCAATGTGGTAGCTAGATCATTCATGCAACATACTATGTGCATGTGCATATGGGTGACCACACTATCCAGTGGGATCCTAGCGGTGCAGGGGGAGGGATAATATCTACCTTCTCACGTGCAAATGATGTGACAGAGTTCTAGAATGGACTCACTGTGAATAGAAGTGGAACAACGACTAGAGGGGGGCACCGACTCATGGTAAAAATGATGCAAAACAAAAAATAAAAACTACGTTATAAGTGACTTATGGTGGTGGTATCAGACATGGGATCTCTTGAGGTGGAGCGCATTGCAGGGATTCTTCAAGAGTCAACCGTCTGAGTTAGCGAAGAGATGTGCCCCCTTGTCGAGATAAAGGTCATTGGCAAGGCGGGGTGACAAAATCTGGCCTTCGATGGGAAGAACGGATTCCACACCATGGTTGAAAGGGAATGGGGTAAAACTGGTGGTGGTTTTACAGATCTCTCCATCATCTTGACAGTGGCGCCGGTATAGATCAGGTGGATCTTCCATGGGCAAGGAGACGAATGGACTACTGGAGCTAGAGATCATGTAAATGGTTGTGGTGGTCGAGGAAGAAACTAGAGGGTGGATCTCCTCAATGGCAGTGAATTCAGATTCAAGGGAATGTTTCCGAAGTTGGCTAAGGGCAGCCCAAAACTCAGCCAAGTCTTGGCAGTGGTGAGAATAATGTCGATACAAGCCACAAAGGGCGCATGCATGGTTTGTCCTCAAAGACTTCTTTTTTACTGTTGGCCCACTTGGGAGTTCAACCACAGGAAGGTTTTTTGTTGTGTCCATGGCATCTAAATGTGTGCGAATCATGGGAATTTCAGGACAATTTTGAGTTGCATTGCCCTGTTCGTCGCACACGGCACATGGCGGGATCTGTCAAGGTTCGGTTGTTGCTTTCGTGTTTTTTCCCCTAGCCCTTTTTGGGTGGGGCACCATAGATGCAGGCGCGGAAGGTGGTTTTTGTGGGCCAGGAAGGGGGCATGATTCAATCGTGATGGATTGAACAGGATTCAACACAACATGGGGCGTTGGAGGTTGAGCAGACGGGTCAAGATACCATACGGGGATCCCCAATGTAAAGTTGGGTAAGTTTAAGGTAGCCATAAAAAGCTTACTTACGATGTCAGGTGGAGGAAATAGGAAGGGAATTGTGTGGACTAGGGAGGAGTCCAAGTAGTGCCCTAGTGAGTACCTTTGGGGATGTGTTGGTGGTTGTGGTTGCGCATGATTTTGCGACTGCGCATGAGGTTGTGGCTGCGCATGAGGTTGTGGATGCAGATGAGGTTGCGGTTGCGGATGAGGTTACGGCTGCCGATGGTATTGCGCCTGCGGATGGGGTTGCGGCTGCGGGTGGGGTTGTGGTGCAGTAGTGTTGGATGACACCATGCACAAATATGCAGTATCACGTGGCGGAGCTGGTGGTGATACTAAGGGGAAGGAAGCCATCATAGAGGTGTCGACGAACAACCCTGGGCCTACATTAAGGATGATGGGGGTAGTGGTGCCGTCGACTGTGGTGTCGATAGTGGGAATAACGTTAGCTGGTGCTGTTGGCACTTGTGGATCATGGTAAGTCAATTGGTCGACAATAACGCTTTTCCCATCATGAGGGAACATCATTTGGAAGAAGATGGTAGATGCCACAGCTCGCATCGCGTACATATAGCTACGTCCTAGAAGAAGGTTGTAGTCTAATTGAGTGTTGATGACTTCTATGTCAATTAGGACGGTCTTCTTGCGTAAAGAGATGGGGATGTGTGGGAGGATGCCTTGGGCTTTGGTGAGATGGCCATCATAGGCACAGAACGTGGTGGTGGATGGCTGCAAGATGGGGGATCCAAGTTTCTGCCAAACCAAGGTTGACATGACACAAGTGGATGCCCCCTGAACAATGATGCACTGGTGCACAACCAAATTCCATATTGACACTGGGATTTGGAAGGTGATGGTCCATAGCATTCTTTGTTCTCCTTGATCCAAATCAAATGTGATTAATCTGGAGTCGGAGGGGTCTACAGCACCAAGGGCAGCTAGCAAGGCTTTTCGTTGTGTTGGGCACGTTTTGAGTACTGCAAGAGCCGACATAGTCGTAGGTGATTTGGACAAGTCATCAACAATACTATAGTTAACTGCCTCCCTTGTAGTAGTGTTGTTGGCAAGGCACCTGAAGGGGAGACGTGGGCCTGTGGGGGGTGGGCCGGGGGGGGGCGCGAAAGGTGAAGAGGAACATTGGTAGTGTTGGATGTGGATGCTGCTACTATGTTAGGGGTTTCAATAGCGGATCCGTATTAGTTCTGCCTAGTCTGCAGCTTGATCTCTTCAGTTGTCATCACTAGCAGTTGGTGTACTCATGTCTCTGTGGGATATGGAATAGGGTGGGATGCGAGAGCGGTTTGGGGAAAGGGTGCGGTTGCTACCAATCCTTGGACTGGTAATGGGTTCTAGAGCACCATGGGAGGAGGGCCCGGTGGTGCTGAGTTCTACTGTGTTTGGGAAGCCGCATTGTTTCCTTGCTGGGCTTCGTCATAGAGGAGTTTTTTGGCGCGTCCCATAAGCGGACATTCATGGGTGTAGTGCCCATAGACATTGCACAGCTTGCATGGTTTGTTGGTCTGTAATGGGGCGTTCCGTCGAGGCGGATTGGGTTGTTGGGGATTTTGCACTGGCGGGTTGGCGGCATTGCGGGGGGGGGATTAGGCTGTTGGTTGCCTCTTTGGGGTTGGTTGTTACCCCGATTCCTAGCTTGGTTGTTTCTACCTTGTCCCTGTTGGTTGTTGGGGGCAGGTGGGTTGGGACGATTCTGCTTAGTAAACACTTGTCTAAGAGGTACCGGCGGGGCTGGGGCGAGGGCTTGAGCGGCTTGCACTGGTGGTGCATAGTAAGCTTGGGGGGATGGTGGTGCCACAAATTCGGTCATCTTTCCCGAATATTGTTGTGCTGGCCAAGAAGGTGCATGGGCCTACTACTATGGTGCAAGTTGTGTATAGGAGGTTGTAGCTCCAGATTGAGATATCATTCTTGAATAATCAGGAGATTGGTTTGGGTAAGTAACACTAGGGGTGTTGCTCGGGTGCGGAGGAATCATGGGTGATGTCATGTGATGTTGTGTTTGGTGGGAAACAGAGCCTATGATGCCATCTGCGGCATGAGATGCCCCCGACACATCTCGGTAGGAGGTGCCTGCATGGGGAGTGTCTAGAATGATGGTATAGAGGTATCCCGACTGTGCGTAAATGAGGTCAAACTGTTGGGCCTTCAAGATGGCCTCTTCCTCCGTTTGGGGACGTTTGGAGGCGACATCCTTGGCTATAGGTGGAAACAAGGTTTTCAAGAACCAGTCCAGGAAGATCTTGTAATCAAGCTTGATCTTGCACAAGCTGCGATGTCGCCTCCACTTGTGGATGTGGTCGGTGATGTGGGTCACAGTATTTTGGCAGCAAGATAGCAAGATTTCCACTCCTTCATCATATCTGATGGGGAGTTGGAAATAGTGCAAGAACATAAAGGCCAAGGAGTTGAAGTCTGGGTACTTGGCTGGTGGTAGCTCAATGTACCACTTGGATGCAACACCTATGAGGGTGCGTTGAAATAGTCTGAGTCTGATCGAATTATCTACGATGCTGTTTGATGAGCACCATAGGTGAAACGTCATGATATGGTTTTGGGGGTACTCCCTTTCCTTCCCTTCAAACTTGGGGATGTCTAAGGGGAGTTTGGTTGGCATGGGAGTCCAAAAGGTTTGATGATAGATGGGGTCATTGGCTAACCTAGCCAAGTCAGGCAGGTTGAGGCATGCCATGAAAGGGAAGTTTGACCCAAGGTTGATGTGTGACGGACCAACAATGGTGGTGGGGTTTGCAGGAACATAATGTACCTGCGTGAATGGGGGTACTTGTGGCACATTTGTGGATGGGCCACTTCCCCAAGGTATGGCAAGTGGGACAGTGTGAGTGGAAGGGCCACTGCCCCTAAGTATGAAAGGTGGGATAGTGTGAATGGCCGGGCCACTGCCCCCAAGTATGACAATTGGGGCAGTTTGATTGGTAAGTACCGGTGGAGGCAGTTGAGTTAGGACTTTCTTCATGGTAGTACTAGGACCACCTACAAGGGTAGTGGTGTTGACTTGAGGTATGGACATGGGTCCACTACCAATGACCATTCCGAAAAATGGATCCGGTTTTACACCAGCCATGGGGCTAGATGGTGTGGTATGTAAGTTGGGCTTAGATTGATATGAGTCTGAGTCTAAGTCAGAGGCTATGTGGACTTCTGATGGTGTAGAGAGTCATCGAGAATGGTCTCAACGATGTTGGTTCAAGGACCCGGATTGTGGTGGATCGCCTCTTAGGTGCGAGGAAGAGCGCGGGGGATCAATTGTGTCTGGTTGGTAAATCATTTGGTGAAATATGGTAGTGACGTTCTGGACCTCGGTTTTAGTGGCTTCTTATTGGCTTTCAGGTGGTCACTCAGACACCAAGACTGCCAGGAGACAACGCTTGGATTTTTCCTCACGGGAGTGCTAGTTAATCGGTAGGGGTCGTTGCCCGTTTCTCTTAGCAATTCCTCTCAGCGGCCAGCTACTTTGGTGTTCTCGTGGTACTCCTCACAATGAGTTTCTGGGATGAGCCCAAGTACTTCCCATGGTTAAGGCAGTCAGGGACTTATCTCCTCAAAGACTGCAAGTGTTTGAATTAGTGTAAATTAATAAATTTTAATGGCTAGCTCAACATCATGAACTGAGTTTGGTTATCTTATTTGGTATGGTTGTGTGCATGTACATTGTATTTCTGTTACTCACTTGGTGGCTACTTGCATGGTTTATGAATATTTCCCATAGATTTTATGGTTTATTACAAAACTTATAACATGGGTAAGTTGTTATGAAATGAGTAAATTGTCAACAAAAAATTTAAAACATGCCATAAATGAATCTGAACTATGGTATACTTACTAGGTGACTGCCTTACACCTGTATTCCTCTTCGACCAGGAAAGAGTGTTGGGCTCTCAACACAATGGGACTAATCCCATCCGTAGATCCTTAGGTCACTCTCCGAGTGCAAGGTCGGTCAACAAGGAGGACGTGAATGCCGTGAGGCCCCCTGGGCCTACCACCCCCTCTACCTTCCAAGTCACCTGTTTTAAGTGGTCTCGAAAAATCCCAAGTGAAGTGCCTATTACTATATGAGCTTCACCCTTTGTCTTATCCCAGAATACCCCAAAGGGTGATGACTGGTTAGAGGAGGAAGGGCTAGGCAAGGTGTTAATTTCCAATTCTTATTAGCAGCAAACCATTTAGAAAACAAACCTGCAAACAAATAAGTTAGCAAACTAAAATAACAATGAAAACAAATGGTTATACCTTTTGTTTGGGTGGAAATGGGCCACCGTGCCCTAGCTTTGGAAGCACCTCTCTCTATGGGATGGAAGCTTGGCTTATGGAGCAATGGAGAAGACGGAGGGTGAATGGCTTGAGAGGCAAAGGGTCTCGGGGCACTCACATGGGCAACATAACGATAGGGAGAGAAGGAGTGTATTGAGAGTGACCCCCACCCCTCTATTTATAGTTTTTTCCTGAGATTTTAGGGTTTTAAGCCCCTGGTTAGGGATTTAGCCCCTTTTTTGGGATTTAAGCCCCTTTTACCCAATTCTTAGCCCCTTTGGGGGTTTTAAGCTCCTTTGAGGGGTTTTAGCCCCTATGAGAGCTATTTGGGCTCTTTTTAGGGATTTTTAATCCCTTTTCATGTTTTTGATCCTTTGCAAGGGTGTGGGGGTCAAATGAGGGTAGTGTAATATATGTCTTTAGGTGGTGTAGGTCATGTAGAGCTTACTAAGGGATTTTTTGGGTTAACAGGGTCTAATAGTCAAACATGACAAGGAGGATTGGGACTATACCATTTCTTAAATACCTGACTACCTGGACGACACGTTCGTAGAAATCTCCCCGAATGTTGTTCTCGGTGTATTGCAATGATAGGACGATCAAAGGGCTGTGGTCGGATGGTCTCAGGATCCCTAAAAGTGCCTCCCGATATACGCAAGGTATGTGGCATCTCCACTCCATAGTGGTGTTGTCTAATGTACAACTATTCGAAAGGGGCCTTCCTATTTACCACTGAGTATGTGAAGTACCTTTCGATATACCTGAAGGGTACGTAAAAGGCTGTTCGATATACCAACAATACATGGAAGAACCGCATGATCCCTGGGATGTAGTGTAGGAAAATAACGATAGCTCCTACGTTTAAAGATGTCAGAACACGTCTCTAACCTATCACACGTTTCTACAAATTTTAACCTAAAACTAGCGCTTAATTTTATCTTTTATGGTTAGGTGAATGCATGAGGCGAATATAGAAAAGTGAAACCATGCAATTATGCTCATGCAAATCTTTTCACTTTGAATTTTCATAGATGTCCTACTTAAGGAAGAGATAGAGGTTCGGTTCCTACTTCTCCAAAACAAATAAATCCCAAGCAAAACTGTATTGAACTATATCTTCATTCCTACTACAAGCGTGTAAATACTTCTAATGCAAAAATCTTGAAAAGGAAAAGAATGAGATCTCTTTTGAAAAGAAAGACTACTATGACTCCTTGGCACACAACACTTTTTTTTTTAAATTCTTCAAAGGAAAGAAAGATGTAAAAAAACAAACTTTTATTTTTGTTTGAGAATAAAACGTACAAAAACCAATCAAAACATAAATACCTGAAAGTTGATGAGACTAATCAAGTAATCAATAGTTCATCCCTATGATAAGATCTATAAAAAATTTCTCAATTTTTTCAAAATCAAATATGAAGACAATCTTTATTCAAACCATGAAGAAAACAAAAGTAAAACTACTTTCCTTTTAGTTGATCTAAGAAACACTCAGAGATCTGAATAGATGATTACTTTTCAAACACTTCCTCTTTCAAACCAAAAACCAAATGGACAAGAAGCTCACAAGCCAAAATCAAACTAATTCTTGAAGGTATAAACCAACCAAGCCTAAACAAACTTTTTAGATCTTGACTAATAATCTTAACTATTAGTAAAAAAGCCAAAAAATATTCAGAAACCAAATTGTAAATGCAAGATCTCAGAAATCAAATAGGGATTGAAACCCTACCTGACACCACTGGCTGATAGGTGAGTACAGAGTGTTACTAATTCAACACCGCGCTTTGTCCACAGAAATAGAGCGGTGGCACCGCTCTTTGTTCACTGGAAATCTGCGGTGGCATTGCTGTCTGCCTTAAGAGAAGGTGCGGTGGCCGCTCTTTCAACACTACCCAGGCCACGGTGGCCAATAGAGATTTTGAGATCAAACAAAAGGCAAAAAATAAAGGTGTTAGAGTTCAATTACTGGATGTAACATACCCAGTTTTCCACCAAGTAATTTTAGGGAAATGGGGTAGATTTTTTTATTCTTTTCACATCATCTAAACCAACCCATATGTTAGTCTCATTGATTACTTATCATCAAGCTCTTGTACCTTCTCTTTGGATTTAATATTTCATACAAAACGTATAAATCACATGAACTGAAATCTAACATGAAGTGGTTTCAACTACTCATTACCATTAAAATATGTGAAAGCTTATTTGGTAAACTCTTACCAATCTAATACTTAGTTATTAACCTCTTCTTTAATGATAATAAGGCACACATGCATTCAGCTAGCATCGGCAATGGATAACACTATAATCATAACAAACTCTTTTTAATTTGCTAAGGTTTAAGCATAGAAATATGAATGTAATACTAAACACATGTAACTTATTCTTTTAACTACTCTAAAGTTAAGACCTATCAATAAACCCTATATCTTTGAACAATAAGAATTTGTCAATGATGAAACATTTAACGATTCAATATATTGTGAAACCATTGACGATTGAGGACTTGGCTTCGACTTTCCACCCAACCGTTTGGCTCTCTGCCGACGTTTATTCTCCCATCGAGATGCCATCCCCAAGCTGGGCATGCATCCACTAGAGTAGAGTTGGCATTATATATATATATATATATATAAGCTCTTACATATGACTTGAGACAATGCCCACATCCCTTTATTAGGATTTTAATTGGACCAAGGTAGTTTTAATAACTATAATGACTTATATTCTTATTATTAACTTGTTAATCAATGCTACAATAATTTGTAGCAACCTAAGTCATAATTGCACTATTAATAATACACTCAATCCTTAAAATAAAGTTTTTAAACACTTAACATCTCCAACTTAGACATAAAGTTATTCGTGTTTTTATGTCACACACTTGAATCCCTTGAATCCCTTTGAAGTAAATCATAAAGTTCACTTATCTTTATAATTTTAAATAATTAATAGTAATACACATAGAATTCCTTTCTTTACAATTGTTTATGGTCATCCACCATTCTTTTCATAAGTAGAGATCCTAATCTCCAATGCATCTCAATATGAATATTTGCACAAACTAGTCTTTTACCACAAAATTTGGTGTTCTACTTTTTAATTTAGAAAAGATTAAACTATTATACACTTAAGAAAAGATTAAAGTATTCAACTCTCATAATGAGTGAACTTTGGTTAAGAGGATGAGGTATTTATATCAATACTTAATACCTAATTGTTAGCTAAGAATTTACGTTTAGGATTTTAAGCCCCCACATTGAGATATATTCCAAGTATAAACTTTAACATATTCACAACTCACCAAGAGCTTGATGACACAACACAAATCTATTGTGCACAAAGAGGGATTTCAAATCATGTAATAAACGAGGGTGATGACCTTCTTTGACTTCATAAAACATTATCAAATGCACACATTAAACCATTCTTCCTTGCAACAAAGGATAAAGAAAAGAGCGAAACCTTGTTTGGATCCATGAGGTCTCCTTCTAACTAATGACAGAGTTACTCACAACAATAAATAAGAATCATACGGGGTCATCTTGGCCATTTCTTGCATACGAAGACCCCCTCTCTCAACATATAAAATACATAGAACCAAAATTATGAGTTCATAAAGGTTATGCCCTTTCCCATGATCAATCAATATAAAATAACTAAAAGACCATTAAACAAGTAATGAGGGTCGAGGTTCCCCAAATAGAGACCATTGTTCCTTAAGAGAAAAAATATAATCAGGCAAAGCCACAGTTCTTTATCCTTCTGATCCTAAGGTGATTGCAGCTAGAGGAGAAGAATTCAAACCCCCACTGGGTTTCTCCATTAATTTTTACCAACATAAACTAATATTCATATAAAATCATTGAAATGGAGCCTATCCTTAAGGGAGGTCCCATATTTTGCAGAAAAAATAGTATATATAAAAACAAAACAAATTATTGAGTGAAGATCCATTCCTGTTTTCCTAGGTTGCTTCTCATTTTGTGGGAAGTAGTATTCGACATAACTCTAGCAAAAGCTAAAATTCGTGAATCTTCCAAAGAGTAACCCAAGTCTATCCTTCTATCACCCATATATTTTTTACTATCTCCCTTCCACCCAAGTCCATCCTTCTATCATCCATATATTTTTTACTATCTCCCTTCCACACCAAGTCTCCTCTCCAAATGCATGTTCCCTCCTCACAAAAGAGAGAACTCTAACTTCTTCCTAAAAGAAAAATGGTTATTTTATTCTTAATTAAGTTACACAATGGCCATTAAATACATATAGAAGAGATTTCACAAAATTCTTATTATTATATATCATTAAGAAATTATGGTGATATATATTTCGTTATAATACATTGGTTCATTTAAATGGCCTAGAATGCCAGATATATTTTCATATAAATGAACCATGCCATTATGCCTCCAAATAATTATATAAAGACAATTCCACACACACACACACACACATAAATTTTATCTTTTTATCATACAAAATGATATAACTTGCCATTATAATAACGTTAATATTAATAATAATGATGCATCTTTAATACCATAGTCATATATAAGTGTACTATGTGATTAACCTCTAACTTGTTTTGATCTCACGACTGATTTTAACCTAGGATGACACAACAATTTATTATTATTATTATTTAGAATATGAAATAAATAAATTACTTTCTTCAAGTGCCTGCGACACTTAGGGCGACATCCATCAAAGTAACTTAGATCCTCATAGCTTGCTAGCCCTTCTACCTCTCCTTAGTGGATTCTTGAACCATAGGGATGAGGCTCCATGAAGGATAGCTTCGAGAAGCCTCTCAAATCTTCCTTTTTTGCCTTTATGACTCGAGCACTGCTCCTTATCCAAGGGGAAAGGGAATTACCAGGTGAGCACCACAAACTGTACATGGGTAGCAGGTGGTGGCACCGCTTTTTGCTCATAACAAAAGGGCGTTATTGATATAGGTATCGCACATTGACCACAGGGAAAGTGCGGCGGTGGCCAAAGGTATGAAAATATTGATCCTTTCCCATTTTCAACTTCAAAACTTTAGGAATTAAGGCAAATACCTAGATTTTGATCTCACAACATGATGTTGACGAAAATAAGATATAACACATGGCTATTGCATTTGTTGGGATTCAGAATACTCCTTCGTTAATTCGATGCGATGCATGCCATCCCAGCAACATAGCTAATTATTTGCAATGAAAGAGCCTTTGAATCCTTGGGATTATAGGCATGTGCCTCAATATCTTATGAGGAGGACCATGTGCCTTAGCCTTTTTATTTGATTTTCTTTACTTGTCATGGCCACATTTTGGACATATCTGTTTGTCTTCATATTCACCTCTATATAGAATACAATCTTTGGGACAAGCATGATATGATATGTACTCAACACCCAACATTTTCAACATTTCCTTTGCCTCTTTGCAGATTCTAGGCAAGAAATTATCATTAAGAAATACCTTATCTTTGAATAACCTATAGTTAGTGGGAAATACAAATGTATAATGCCATTTAACATTCATAAAATTGACCATTTTTTATGGTCATTGTGTAACAAGATTCTTCAAAATATAATGTAGTTGATGGTCAGCTACCTCAACATCATTGAGAAATTTGCATCATACATGCTATACATTGCTTTTAAGTTGTACAGTAACATTGTTGTCCCCAAATGTGTAGACTTTGACCGACTAGGTTCAAAGAGAGGTGTGGAATTTTCCGATTTAAGGCTTTTGAAGAAGGCTTCAGTAATACGAGCATCATCCCTTAGCTCATTGCCATGGAATGTATGAAGTAACAACACCCATTGCACTCCTTTGTCCTAATAACTCATCCATACCAACGGCTAAGTCATTGCCTCTATCACCAAGATTTGAAGAACTACTACCATTGTATGCATTCCTAATTGGTGAGGATGGACGCAATGGAAATTGAAAAGGCGGTTGATTCAACCATGCTTGGTATGCTTCCTCTCCTAGTTGCACTCTTTTTTCATCCTTCTCTTGATTTGACATTGTATTGGGGTGCAACAGAAGATGGTAGGCAAGTTGCTCAGCATCATAATCCTAATTTAAAAAATATTGAATATTACATCGATGATGTTAGTAAGCACAATGCAATTGGTTTGATCTATTATTATACAAAACAATTATTACATAAGCACAAGAATAGTTTCCTATACAAAATGATAATCTACAAACAATTTATAAATCAAACTTTTGTATTGAGTGATAAATTAAAATAAATTCCACATTAAATATAAAAGTTTAAAATTGAGAAACACATTTTCAAATTCAATTTATAAATTAAATTAACAATTTATAAAAGATAATTTCAAACTGAGCACCACATTAACATGGCTCCCATTGTAAATTGACAAATACAATTAATCAATGTTTTTTTGTCTTACGCCTCAAGGGAACGTTTAAGGGTAATCCTAATGTGAGACACCTTTGATGAGCGGTTGGTGGTCTACGAAAGTGTAATGTCCCCAAAAATTGAAAAAAAAATTTAGTAGGCTAGTAAAACTACCTATGCGGAACATTATTTAACTTGAGGAATATACGTACATTAAATGTACCACTATTTTGGTCGTAAGCTGTTCTTACATTTTACTATCTTGCTCCGAGTTAGGATTGTTACTGTATTTTACTTTCGAATTCATGGTGCTGATTACTACTTGTTTCTTATGGTTGTACTTTGATGTATATGTGTTATTTACTTGTTTATATACTTGTTCATTTATGCGTAAGTTTACTGATTATTTGCAAAGTCCTGACTTAACTTTGTTTGTGGAAACAAAGTGGGAGGAGTGGCGGGACTCATTCTCCCATGACGGTCTAAGAGGTAAAGTGTTTACTTGTCTGCAGGCTTAGTTCGTTGGAACTAAGGCACCTCTTTCATTTTACTTGCATTTTTACCTTGCGATGAAGACTTGATAAAGAGCCCTGAACACTTTGATCTTTAAAATATACTTACTGTTTGTTACTACGATCTCTTACCAACTCAGATTATAATGAGGTAATTACTACTTTCATTATTTATTTAACATAGTTAAATTATCTATGTTGTAGTTTCAGTATGTATTTATATTTCATGTTTATTTTATTATAGCTATTAACATAGCTCTTGTTTTTATTGGCAGGTTATAACTTGGCTAAATATCAACTTGGGTCTTATGATAGCATTGATACCATGGCATATTTCATATGCCATGGTTACTAAGCATTAATCTTAGGGAAGACGCATTGTATTAAGGCTTAAGCCTAAGGTCTAAATGTTACATGTCTAAATGTTATACTTGTTCATGGTGGATTATCTTAGGGTTGGGGTGGCGAGTTATAATATAAGGTTCTTGGCTTTAAGCGATGGGGTTTAAGACCCTGCATGGGGATGGAGACCATCGTTATTGCAACAAAACCAAACTATGGAAGTGTGGGTTTTTGGGTGGAAAGTGGACACCAGGTTGGCACCATTAATGCTCCTTGGGGATCGTGGCAGACCCAACATAGGGTTTGGATTCCACGATGGCTTGTCATTTCATTTTGGTTGTTTGGGGTTGGGTCTTGGCTTTGTGCATGGGAGAATGGAGGCGACTGCTATTTAACGAAGGTAAGTCCATGCTTTGGGTTTCTTAATAGTGTTATGGTTTAATCGTTGTTTACTCGGCATGCATACTTCTCAACTCGTGATGCTTTGGTGTTTGCAGGTGACATGGTCGATGAGGAGCAGCATGGCTCGAAGCTTGGGACTGGTTCGTGGGTGATTCCATAAGGTGTAAGGTAATCCTGTTTAACAAGCCTATGCTTGTTTATCTCTTCAGCCTGACTGAGATTCGTCTTCGTCGTTTGGTTTTTGGGGTTTCTCTGTGGGGTTTTGATGCGCCTTCAGGCATGTGTAAACAAGGGCGGGGTTTGTAAAGCAATGGTGTTGTTTAGTAGCGAAAGGGCCTCGAGAATTCTATCCACTCTGTGTTTTGGTTAAGTTATTCATATTATAAAAAGGGGCTTTTATGCCTGGGCAGCACCATTGTAGCCCGTGGCACGATTGTGTAATACTTGACTTACGATATTAGATTTACTGTGTCTATAGATATATACTCATTTACTTAATTGTAATGGTTATTACATTATACCATGGATGTGATGAATTTATGCTGCACTATTTGTTTATTACTGTAGGTTTATTTGTAATAGTTGTATAAAATGCTTTTATTTAAAACTTAGTTGTAATAGTTGACAACGTTTGGGTAGAGGCCATGCCGTGTATGGCATGAGCCTTCCCCAAGGTTGTTGCGATAGCTCTGGATGGTTGCATTACTATTATTATTTCGTTGATTAGTATGTAATGTGTATTGTAGAAGAGCCATGGGTGCAAACCCATGATGGATTTCGTCGTTGTAGATTATTTTCTAAGAGACTGTATATTTTAATTATTATGGTCGAGGCCATGCTTACAGCGTAAGGGCTGAGCTTAAGTCTTATGACTTAGATGTAGCATAATCGTTTGTTTATTAATAGTATTGATGTTAAGTAAGGTAGCCTGCATTCATAGCGTGGCCTTGGTAAACTAGAAACGACCCTACAGGACTCGAATCCTGGGTGTTTACTTTGTATAAAAACTAAGGACTGTTTTTAAAAGATTATGATGGGGTTTTGTAAATCGATTCCTGTGTGTTAATGATAATACGGGGTTTTAATTCTTTAGATGGAATGACAACAGAGTTATGTAAATGATTATTGTGGAACATTTTATGTGGTGGTTTTATTAAGCCCATGAATTGTATTTTTTAACCCACAAGGGTTGATACTACGACCTCTGGATAACTTAGGGTTTAATTTAATGGTTGGAATGTTAATTAGTTAATCATTATGTGCTGGCCGTGAGTAGTATTAGGTAGGACTTAATGATTTATGCATGCGATTTATTATAATGTTTATTTAAGATCGAGACTATGTATTTTAATTATGAAAAGAGACTCGATCTTGGACCCAATAAATGGTCACGATACTTCTCTGATCCTTTGCTTAAGATGATGTTATTTTAAATGGAATGATTTAGTATTTAGCTTGTAATTAATATACAGACCTTGAAAGGTCTTTCCCAGTTTATTTATCTTAGATTTAATGTAGAGCATTCAATTTGTACTTAGTTTATATTTAGAGTATTTAGTAGATTAGATTCATAATTTTATTTAACTCTGATAGCATATATACTTATATATATAATAGCTTAGGTTATCTAGGTTGTAAGTTTATACTTATATAAATATAAAACTTACTTCTAAGATTAATCTAATTAAATATAAAACATGCCTCTACTGACAAGTGGAATATGTTAGTAGAGTATCAAGATCAAATGTACAAATAACAACAAATCTTAAATAAACCTAGTTTGTAAGTTAACACAGTTTCAATAGGAAAACTAATAATACAGGAATTAAATTTCAGAAGTAGTCTAAGAAATAAACCATGGATAAATTTAACATATGAACATATTACAGACAAGGGTTATACTATAAATCTGTAAACCCTAAAAGATTCAAATAGAGAAACAATTACATAGGGTTAGGAATATAATATGAACCTTTACCTAAAGCAGAAAACATCTATTGTAGAAAATGAATTAGACATACTAGGATTTCATACCTATAATTGTATGAAGCTCCTTTAATGGTTGAACCTACACACTTTAAATAACCAATATTAACAAATCATAGGCAGATCTAACCTCTGTATTAGATGACCAAATCACTTGGGAACTACCACGTTCCACCCAACCATGACCTGGAACTGTTCCCAGTTTAAATTTGGATCCCCCCGAGCTGGAATCCAACATGCATGTAGCTTAGAGCTCCTAAGGTAGGGTTTCCTATATGGTATATCAGGTCTAGATCAGTTCTCCCTTTTCCTTCCAGGATAAAGTTCTCCAAGAATTACTTGAGATCAAAACAGGTAGAAAATGACTCCTCTAATGATAGATCATAACCCCAAGCCTTTCCTTGGCTTGAGTCTTTATAGACAGACTTTTCAGTCAAAGGGGCAGTTAAATCAAGAAACCTTGATTTATTGATTTAACCCTTTTTAATTTACTTTGGGGTAATTTTTAATATTTTAACTTAGGAACTTTTTACTAGTTTCTAGTGAAGACTTTTGTAGGAATTATACTATTTATTAATATTTTAATAATAAATAATAATTGATGGAGCTTTTATTCTTTCTTACATTTATTTATATTATTTATATTATTAATATATTTATTCTTTATACATCCCATGTATAAAATTCATAATAATATAACACTTGTTAACATTTGTCTTTGGGCATCATACACCATGATCCCTAGACTTAATGGCACTTCTTCATTAAGGTCAAGTAGGTAGAAGGTTAGGTCTATTAGGATAGGCAAATCTAAGCATCCTTGCATGTTGGATTTCCCTCGTATAACATGGTAGTTCTTCAGTACTTGATGAGAATACAGAAATTCAAAATTTCATTTAATCACTTATAGATGAGTATGATGAGATCAATATTTTTCTCGAGTCATTTTCACTCAGAAGTTACTAAATTCTTTTTAGTAACCCCTAGCGCTTACTAGAGCCCATGCTCAATGCTTTAACAGGGAGTTACAACTTAGTGCAATTTCAGAGCTCTTCACTCAACACTAATGCTAAGATGTACTTATACGATACACCTAGGGATACAATGGCCAAGGATCTAATGCTCCAGAGCTTATGCTAAACACCAACATGGAAGGCTCCAGGGATTATGCCCAACACTTCCAATTATATTTTCATGTGTTCTAGAGCTTCTCGCTCAACACAAAGGTAAGTACTCATGTGCTCCAGATCTTCTTGCTCAACACAAATCACCAATCACTCATGTGCTCTAGAGCTCCTCGCTCAACACAAATCATCAATCACTCCTGTGCTCCAGATATTCCCACTCAACACAAAACATCTCATCAATCATGTGCTTCAAGGTCCATGCCCAACACAAACAAGCATATATATATATCATCAATAATTGGCTTACGCCCAATATATAAAACAAATCATCATGTTCATATGTAGTGGGGTCTTTGACCCAATATATAAAAATAAAACATCAAGATAATCATCATAATCAATAGGCACATGCCTATAAGTGTTAGGTCCAAAATTTAGGATAAAATCCCTCCTCGCTTAGAACAACACCATCCCTGGTGTTCTAGGGACTCAGAATGACCTCATGAAACAAGGTGGGGTAAGCCTTTCTCATGGTGGCTTCATTCTCCCAAGTAGCCTCATTAGCTTCAAAGTGCTTCCATTGCACTTTCAACTCGACTACGGTGTACTTTCGAAGCTGCACCTCTCTCTTGTCTAGTATATGGATAGGCTCAGGGGCAAACTCCCCTTCAGGTTCCACCTGTAATAGGGACCAATTAACAACATGTTTAGTATCATAAACATATTTCTTTAACAAATATGCATGGAAAACATTATGGACTCTTACATGCACGGGTAACGCTAGTTCATATACCACTGGCCCTTTTTTGGCCAGTATTTCAAAAGGTCCACAAAATCTAGGTGCTAACTTACCACACCTACCCAAGCTCAATGAGCTTCGTTTGGATTTTACTTTTAAGTAAACATGATCACCTATTTGAAAGTATTTATCTTTTATTTTTGGGTCCACTTAACTATTCTGGCAGTCTTGTGCTTCTTTAAGGTTCACCTGGACCTTGGAAACCAACTATTCCAAGTCCATAAACAAATCAGGCCCTAACATGAGCCGATCCACCGGTCTATCCCAAGTAACCGGTGTTCTACACTTCCGTCCATAGAGTACCTCAAATGGACTCATCTTGGTGGAATTCTGATAACCATTGTTATATGCAAACTCTATGAGATGCAGGCAATCCTCCCACCTTGTGGGGTTGTTCATGACATACATTCTAAGCATGTCCTCAACAATCTAGTTGACTCTTTCTATCTGCCCGTTTGTCTGCGGGTGATATGCAGTGCTAAAGTTCAACCGCATCTCCAATACGGAGAATAAAGATCTCCAAAAGCTTCTTGTAAACTTAACATCTTGATCCGAGATAATTTCCTTGGGTATCCCATGCAATCTAAATATCTCCTTCAAGAAGATATCAACAATGTTCACTGCCACGGTAGGTCGAGTTCACAGGAGTGAAGTGCGCTGCTTTCGACAACTTTTTGATGACCACAAAATAGAATCATTTTTCTTCTTACTTTTCGATAAACTGGTGATGAAATCCATACTAATGACCTACCACTTCCATTTTGGAATGGGTAATGACTGCAGCAATCCCGCAGGATGCTGATGCTCAGCTTTGACTAGCAGACATTCCTGACATTTCACGATGAACACCGCAATGTCGACATTTAACTTAGGCCAAAAAAAGTGTCTCTTGACAGTGGATATCATCTTTTGATGTCCTAGGTGCCTGGAGTAGGGTGCCCGATGAAATTTCATGAGGATGCTAGACTGAATGTCCCATCCTTCTGGAACATACAAACGATCCTTGGACCATAGTAGTCCGGACTTGTCTACCTTGTATTCTTTTTGTTGTTGAAACAACCTGTCCTCCTGGACTTTCTGGAGGATTTCCACATAGAAGGAGTCAACTCTGTTGGCCGCTCTAATCCTCTCATGCAAATCTGCATCGGTTTGACTCAAATCCACCTCATATATCATATGAGTTCGTCGGCTCAAAGCATTGGAAACCTTATTCTCTTTTCCCTTAATGTGCTTTAGCTTGAAATGGTACTCACTAAGGAAATCCAACCACCTGGCTTGCCTTGCATTCAGATCCAGTTGATCAACTAAATATTTCAGACTCATATTGTCTGTCTTCAGAAGGAACTTCCTTCCCATGAGGTAGTGCCTCCACATCTTCAAAGCGTGGATGATGGTAGCTAACTCAAGATCGTGTGTAGGGTAATTCTGCTCATGATATTTTAACTTTCATGATTCATAACAGATCACATGATCGTTCTACAAGAGGACTCCTCCAAGTCCTTCCTTGTTTGCATCCGTGCAAACAACGAAATCCCCATTGGGATCAACAATTCGTAGTACCGGTGTGGTCATCAAAAGCATATTAAGCTTTTGAAAACTTGCTTCGCACTTGTCAGTCCATAAGAACTTATTTGCTTTCTTTTGCAAAGCGGTCATGGGGCAAGCGATTCTTGAGAATTTCTCAATGAACTTTCGATAATATCTTGCTAATCCTAAAAAGGACCTAATGTTAGTGACACTAGTAGGGGTAGGCCAATCCTTTATGGCTTTAATATTTTTTGGGTCCACAGTTATCCCTGTCTCGGAGATAATGTGACTTAAGTACTTTATCTGTGGTTTGCAAAATTCACATTTACTAAACTTAGCGTAAAGCTGGCGTTCTCTCAACACTTGTAGTACTATGCGAAGGTGTTCTTCGTGTTCTTCTTTATTCTTAGAATAAACCAGTATGTTGTCTATAAAGACCAAGACAAACTTATCTAGATACCTACTGAATATGATGTTCATCATACACATAAAGTTTGTGGGTGCATTGGTTAACCCGAATGACATCACTACAAACTCATAGTGCTCGTACCTTGTACAAAAGGCGGTTTTATGAATATCCTCGTAGTGAATCCATACCTGATGGTACCAGGATCGCAGCTCAATCTTTGAAAATATTCTGGCTCCTCCCACCTGATCGAACAAGTCATCGATCCTAGGGAGTGGGTAACGGTTCTTGATAGTCATTTTGTTCAACTGACGGTAATCGATGCACATCCGCATCGTGCCGTCCTTCTTCTTTATGAACAATATCAGTGCTCCCTAAGGAGATACAATGGGTTGGATATACCCTTTCTCTATCAATTCCCGCAGCTGCAATTTGAGTTCGACCAACTCAGGTGCACTCATGTGGTAAGGGGCTTTGGAAGTCGGAACTGATTCTGGGGTCAGTTTGATGGAAAAGTCTAGGTCTCGTTTCGAAGGTAATCCTAGGATTTCCTCAGGAAACACATCCTTGAATTCTTCAAGAACAGGGCTTCTATGCGTTGTTATCTTTCAGACTCTATGTCTCGGATGTTCACTGCAAACAACTTGCAGCCCATCCTGATGCATTTCTTTGCTTTTAAGGCAGATATTTGCCTTACAAAAACTTTCTTTGGAATGCCTTAAACCGTCACTTGGTTCCCTTGGCTATCAATACACAATATTGACTTGTGTAAGCAATCGAGCATGATGTGGTGTTGTTCCAACTAGTCCATGCCGATAAGTATATCATATGATCCTAAAGGTAGGATGTTGAAGTTTACTTTCGTTGGAAAACCATTCAGGTTTATCTCACATTCTTTAACAGTATTCGAAACTTTCCATTTCATACCTGTGGCTAACTGAACCAACCAAGGTTTATCATGTTTTACTTTGCCTAGTTTGCATTCATCAACAATTTTAGGTGAAACATAACTCCGATAAGCATTGAGTGTTATATTTTTATCAATTAGACAATATTATATTAGGATCTTATCTAAGAGAATAACATGCACAACAATCAATAACAAGAGACAATGGACACAAATATTTTCCTCGGGGAAAGCATAAAGGAGAAAACCCCGCAACTTCCTCAGAGATAGAATAAGCACCAATGGCAGTAGTAAAACCCAAAGATAGTAAGATGATCTCCAACAACTGTTCTCTCTCTTATCCCAACTTCTTCTCTCTCACTCATGCGCTACAACTGAGTGTGTGTGACTATGTGATAAATAGAGAGGATCACTCTCTATTTATACTAATTCTCGACTTGAAAATAACTTACCAGGGCCGACTTCTCTAGAAGACTCTAATAACCCTAGTGCCCCGAAACTATGGGGACTTTGACCCACGATCAACTAGGAGGGTTGACCTCTATGAATTTACATGACTTGTTTACATTACGATTCTCTCGATAGGAACATTGGGGACTAATCAAATACAATATATGAAATATACAAGTGAATACATTTTGAAGTTACAAATACATCAACACTCCCTCTTAAATAGGAAGGTATTTTCAGTTTGTAAGTTTCTGCGGTGAGTTATGTTTAAGTAGGGTTTTTCTGGAAAATCCACAGTAGACATTTTTAGTCGACGTTTCGATTCCAAATCAGGAACCATCATTAGGACTACTTGTCCTGATGATGGCTCCTGATTTGGAATCAAAATGTCGACTAAAAATGTCTATTGTGGAGTTTTCAAAAAAACCCTAGGAAGGTATTCTCTTGACACAATACATCAGCACAAGTCTTCTTCTCTGGATCATCATCAAAACTGGATCATCATTGGCTCATCATCAAAACTGGATTTTCACTAGATCATCATCAAAGCTGGATCATCTCTGGATCATCATCAAGGCTGGAAAATCACTGGAGCATCATCAAAGCTGGATCATCACTAGATCATCATCATCATCACTACTTGCGCTATCTCGATCAACTTGTGCTATCTCTCAATTCTTCTCGTCATAGGAAGTTCTACAGATCCAACCCTTTTTCATGCTGGTTGTAGGCCTAGCCTCCATGTAGGTCTTCATCTTTTTTAGCACTTATATCTGACCATGGGAGAAACATATCCAACATCCATGTCAGAAAGGCCCGCCTAGCACTTACATTTAACCATGGGAGGAACACATCCAACATCAATGTCAGAAAGGCACGCCCAACACTCACATCTGTCCATGGGAGGAACACATCCTGCATCCATGTCAGAAAGGCCCATAACTTACATCTGACCATGAGAGGAACACTTCCAACATCCATGTTAGAAAGGCTCTACACTTACATTTGACCATGAGAGGAACCAATCCAACATTCATGTCAGAAGGGCTCTACACTTACATCTGACCATGAGAGGAACCAATCCAACATTTATGTGAGAAGGGCTATGCAGTTACATCTGACCATGATAGGAACCAACCCAACATTCATGTCAGAAGGGCTCTCCACTTACATCTGACCATGAGAGGAACCGATCCAACATTCATGTCAGAAGGGCTCTGCACTTACATCTGACCATGGGAGAAACCAATCCTACCTCCATGTCAGAAGGGATCTGCACTTACATTTGACCATGGGAGGAACCGATCCTACATCCATGTCATAAGGGCTCTACACTTACATCTGACCATGGGAGAAACCAATCCTACCTCCATGTCAGAAGGGCTCTGCACTTACATCTGACCATGGGAGGAACCGATCCTACATCCATGTCATAAGGGCTCTACACTTACATCTGACCATGGGAGGAACCAATCCTACATCCATGTCAGAAGGGCTCACGGACTCATCACTTCCCTTTGGAGGGAACCTCAATCTAGAGAACACCAAGCTTCTCCTTGAAGTACTCAAACTTCACTTTGGCTAATGGCTTGGTAAGCACATCATCTATCTGTTCATTCGTCGCAACATATTGGAGCTTCACTACTCTTCTCTGCACCATATCCCTGATATAGTTATATTTGATCTCGATATGCTTCGACTTGTCATGGAACACCGGGTTCTTCAACAACTTCACACAACTCTGGTTGTCGCAATATATACAAGTAGCATCCATTTGGAGATAAAAAAAAAATAGATAGTAGCTTTCTTAGCCACACTGCCTCACAACTAGCTAAACAAGCTGCAACATACTCTGCTTCAGTTGCACTCAGTTCCACATAGGATTGCTTCCTGCTAAACCAAGAGATCACACCTGATCCCATACTGAAGCAACACCCCGAAGTGCTCTTCCTATCAATAGCACTTCCTGCCCAATCTAAATCAACATAACCTTCCAGCTTAATCTTCTAATTCGCCTCATACTTGAGCCCATAATCAACTGTACCCTTTAGGTACCTCAGAATATGCTTTGCAGCAATCAAGTGAACATGTCTAGGATCTGTCAGGAACTCGCTCAATGTGTTCACAGCAAAGAAAATATCTGGTCTCGTATTCGTCAGGTACATCAAAGACCCAATCATTTGATGATACATCATAGCATCAACCGACTCTGATGAAGCATCATTCAATAGCTTCAGGTTCAATGACATAGGTGTGGTCATGGCCTTGCAGTTCATCATCCCGAACCTCTTCAATATCTCTACTGCATACTTTCCTTGTCCTAGGGAGATTCCATCTACATTCTGCCACACCTCCATGCCTAGAAAGTAGTGCATCACACCCAAGTCCTTCATCTCGAACCCGGCAGCAAGCTTCCTCTTTGTATCAGCAATCAACCCATCTATGCCTGTTACAAACAGATCATCTACGTACAGTGGGAGTATCACTGGGTTCCCTTATTCAACCTTGTAGTAAAGGTTGGAATTTGCTTTACTCTTGGTAAAGCCCAAACTGGATAGGAAGACATCAATTCTTCCGTACCATGTCCTGGGTGCCTGTTTCAAACCGTACAGGGCTTTCTTCAATTTACACACATTATTATCCCTGTCATGTGTCTCAAAACTGAGTGGCTACTCCACATACACTTCCTCTTCCACTACACCATTCAAGAAAGCAGTCTTGACATCCATCTGGTGTATCTTCCCTATCATTATTGTAGCTAGATCAAGTACCGATATGATGGAAGTGTATCTAGCTACAGGTGCAAAAATTTCTTCATAATCTATTCCTTCTTTCTGGGAGAAGCCATGAGCCACAAATCTTGCTTTTTTTCTCTATGCTACCATCTGCAGCATGCTTGATCTTGTAAATCCACTTGGAAGTCACAGTAGACTTCCCCTCTGGTCTAGGGACAACATCCCAAACATCATTCTTCATGATCGACTGGTACTCCTCGATCATAGAATCCTTCCATTATTTATTCTTTGCCACTTCTTCATAGTTGGAAGGTTCTTTATCAATGATGTCACATAATAGGGCTACATAACCGGAGCAAGACCTGGTTCTTTTCCTCTCTCTATGCATTTCTTCTGGAGCCCCATATTTTTCTACACCTTGGATAGCCTCTCGTACCCGTGCAAGTTTCCTCTTGTGAGAATTCTTCTCTTGGGGTGGATCTACAAGTTCCTGGGGTTCTTCTATTTCTTGATCTTCATCTTGATTTGCATCGTTTGTAGTTGTATCTTGAATTCTGGGTACTTCTATTTCTTCAGAGTCTTCAACTAGTCTCTTTCTAGATTTGTTGTAAGCTGAATCTTCGTCGAATTTTAAGTCTCTGCTAAAGTCGATTTTCTTGAATCCTGGGAAGTATATTCTGTAAGCTTTCGAGCTTTCACTATATCCCATAAATATACCCTTCTTTCCAGAAGGATCTAGCTTTGTCCTCTTTTCTTTTGGAATGTGTATGTACACTGGACAACCAAATATTATGAGATGAGTGACTTCTGGTTTTCTGTCAGAGAATACTTCTTCAGGTGTCTTGTTCTCGAGTACTTTATGTGGAGTACAGTTCTATACATACACAGCTGTTCTAGCAGCTTCTGCCCATAAATGCATAGGAAGATCTTGAGCATGAAGCCTTGCCCTTGCAGCTTCCATAATCGTTCTATTCTTCCTTCTACAACCCCATTCTATTGTGGATTATATGGAGTGGTTAACTCCCTCTTAGTCCCTGAATCTCTGTATAATTCTTTGGATTCATTTGATGTGAATTATCCACCATTGTCTGATCGAAAAGTCTTGATTTTCTTTTCTGTGTGATTCTCGATCAAGGCTTTGAACTCTTTGACCTTGTCGAATACTTCATCCTTGTTTTTCATGAAGTATATCCATGTCTTCCTAGAAAAATCATCAATGAAAGAAACATAGTATACATACCCGCTTAATGAGATGGATGACATCAGACCGCACACATCGGAGTGAATGATTTCCAAGATTCCTTTTGCCTTGATTTCGCTACTTGGAAATGTCTTCTTTGTGTTCTTTCCTTTCACACATCCTTTGCAAACTCCTTCATGTTTTTCCTACATTTCTGGAAGTCCTTCAATAGCTTTGCTTGCGAGTGGTAGTGCCCTATAGTGCACATGTGCAAGCATTCTATGCCAAAGTTCATTTGGCTCTACTATGTCATGGACCAAAGCTTGTTTTGGTTGGCCCTTTAGTTTGTATAGTCCTCCCTCTTGCTCCCCAATCACTACTGCATCATCTATAGTCTTTCCCTTTGGCCACATAAGGACTTGGCCATTTACAAATGCAACCCTTATGCCTTTTGCATCTAATGCAGATATAGAGAAGAGATTCTTCTTTTGTCCTGGTACAAACAAGACATCCTTCATCTTCATAGACTTTCCAGAGTCTAGCTTGTAGGAGGATTCACCACTACCTTTTATGGGATATTGGTAGTCATCCCCAAGTTATTCCTTGTGAGGTGAATTATGTTCGGATAGTTTCACAAAATATTCCTTGAATCTTGTCATGTGCTTGGAAGCCCCACTGTCAATAAGCCAATATTTGCTTCCATGTGTGACAGTTCCCGTGAGAGTAGAGATCAGAACATATTCTTCATCACTTGAAGAGTCTTCACTTTCTTGTTTGATTCTCTTCCTGGGAGGATCATCATCCTCTGCAATGTGAGCACTATGTCTTCTTTTGTAGTTCTTCGTCTTTTGGGAACCATTCTTATTTTTAGGACAATTTCTAGCAAAGTGTCCTCTTTCATCACATGTATAGCATCTGAGTTTGGATAGATCCTTGCTTGATCTTCTAGAGTTATTTTTCTGGTGAGAATGCTTACCTTGGTGATGATGATTGTCCCTTCTGCTTTTCTTGGAGTGTACTATGAGAGCTTGATATTCATTTCCCATCTTTTCTTCTCAAGCTACTATTTGAGCTTCTTCTTTTGAGCATTCCTTCCACAACCTACTAAACTTGATCAACTTCTTTCTAGCATAGATTCCTTGGATGAAAGAATCCCATGACCTAGAAAGACCATTCAAGGTGGTCATCATAATTTCTGCATTCTCTACTTCTTCATCTACTGCTTGAAGTTGTTCCTTGATTTGAGAGACCCTTGTGAAGTATGACTGTATGGTCTCTTCATTCTAGATCTTTACATTCTTTAACTGGTTCCTCAAAGTCATCTTCTGATTAATGTTCTTCCCTTCAAATAGCTTGGTCAAGGCATCAAACATCTCTTTAGGTGTCTTTAGGAGGACACCTATGGTATGAGGTGATCCTTGATTGAATCAACAATAATCATCTTAGCCATGACCAATTTTATTTTGTGTAAGGCCTTAGCCTCATCTCCCTCTAGAACTGGAACCTCTTCACTAATGTAGGAGTTCAATTCATTTTCTTCAAGAACTAGGGAGATCCTATACTTCCATGCTTAGAAGTTATCAGCTCCCTCAAGCTTTTCATCAAGCTTGGTGTGATGAGACATATTAAGTGAACCTCAAATGGAAATACAAAATATTTAGATCTTACCAATTTGAGAAGCTGGAAACTGGATCTGGAGCTGATCTTCTGCAGTGCTGGTTTTCTGGTTCCAGGGAAAATTAGGGTTTCACTTTCCCGGAGTTCTAGCCAACCAAAAACCTCGATTTTTGTCTCTAAACTTCGATTTTGAGGAGGAGAGCAATCCTATCCTGGGCTCACTCAAAAATTCCTCTTCAGTGAAAAACCCTAATTTCCCGATGAAGTGGTAGGTCAAAAACTGAAACTGCTTAGAATCAGATTCTCCTTCGACATAAAGGTGTGCCCTTCAATGAAGGTTAAGCCTAGCCTCCTTTTTTTGATGGATTGTGGAGAGAGACCCAAAAAGTAATAAGCCCTAGCTTCCGCAACTGCACAGTTTCTTCTTCTCAAGTTAGCTCTGATACCATGTTAGTTTTTTTTTCAATTAGTCTGTATTATCTTAGGATCTTATCTGAGAGAATAACATGCACATCAATCAATCACAAGAGATAATGGATAAAGATTTTCCTTGAGGAAAGCATAAAGGAGAAAACCTCGCAACTTCCTCAAAGATAGAATAAGCACCAATGGCAGCAGTAAAACCCAAAGACATTAATATGATCTCCAACAGTTGTTCTCTCTCTTATCCCAGCTTCTTCTCTCTCACTCATGCACTACAACTAAGTGTGTGTGACTATGTGATAAATAGAGAGGCTTACTTTCTATTTACACTAATTCCCAACTTGACAATAACTTACCAGGGTCGACTTCTCTAGGAGAGTCTAATAACCCTAGTGCCCCGAAACGGTGGGGAATTTGACCCATGATCAACTAGGAGGGTTAATCTCTATGACTTTACATGACTTGTTTACATTACTAATTCTCTCGATAGGAACATCGGGGACTAATCAAATACAATATATGAAATATACAAGTGAATACATTCTAAAGTTACAAATACATCAACATCGGGATCAATAAGTATTGAAATAGAAGTGTTCAAGATCTTACCTTCTATCTCAACCATTATAGCTTGATGATCTTCCTGTCGACCATCCAATGCTGCATAGATCCATGGTGTTCCAACTATGTCCTCAATGGTTGGTTCTTCTTGTAAGTTGTGAAAGACCCCACGGGTCTTGTTCTTACAATCTTTGGCATAATGAGGCCCGTTGCATTTCCAACACTTGATCTGTAGCGAGGTAGCATTGGCTCCACTTCCTGCTGGCTTGTTAACATTAGAAGCTGGTACATAAGGCTTCATACCATATTTATTGAAGTTCTTGTTCACTTGAAATATGTTATTCTACTTTCTATATGGTTGTGGGTTAAACCCAGGTTTGCGGTTATCAACAAAGTTCTTAGACTTGTCTCTGTTTCGGTTCATGTTCTCCTACCTTAGTTGTCCATGCTCATAACAGAGCCTAGCTTTTTGCAGCATGGTATCCAAAGTCTTAGGCATGTCGAGATCAATCCTGTCTCAAAAGCTGGGAGGAAGACATCCTAGGAGCTGCTAGATCTTTACCTTTTCATATTTAATGTATGTTACACAATGTAACAGATCTAGAAATCTATTAATAAAATCATCCATAGTCATGGATCCCATACGTAGCTCGTGAAACTCTTTCACTTCTCTATCGAAGAATCTTTCTGACATATATTTCTCGAAAAAAAATTCGGAAGTTATCCCAACGTATTTCTCATAGCTCATCTTTCTTGGTGTGGTTTAAATCTCTCCACCAGCTTGCTGCCTTGCCATTCAAGTTATAGATGGAAAGATGAGCCTTAATCTCAATTGAGTAGTTATGCACCTGAAAATATTTTCTCATTCCCAGCAGCCACTCCTCATCCTTCTCCCTAGTGTTTACTTCACCTTCATAGGTCCGGGCTCTTATTTTTCTAAACTCCACCTGAAGACTGTCATTGCCTCTTTGTTTCTTTCTTTGAGGAGAAAGAGAGTCATCATTGGAAGGAATGTGATGATCTTCTTTCAATGCTTTAGGGGTACGTTCCTCTTTTTCTTCTTCTCTTGGGTTACTGGCCCGTTTATGGTAAGGTTCTCTTTTGGAGTTGTTTGTGGACTAAGTATGTTTACCCTGCGGGCTTCCTCCCATCATATTTATCAGTAATGCTTCATTTATAGCTTGTTGTTCTTTCCTTTCATTTAGACTATCTTCTATGAGACTTCACAATTCTGCTTGAAGACTGTGTATAGTCTTCAAAATATCAGAATTCATCTCCACCACCAGTTCTGCTTATATTTACTTTGCAAATATACATGGAGGGAGAAATCATCACTACCCTCCAATAATTCGACAAACCTTGGTGTGTACAAGGACAATTTTTCTCTCAACTCATGCAACTTTTTGGATCTTCTAGTAGAGATGGGTTGGGTGACATTCAAATCATACTTTGGATCACTAGAACTTTTAGTTGTAAGCAGAGGGGTTCGTCAATTTAGGATTAGTCATATTTGTTTTGGATTCCAACTTTAAAAAAAAGAGCATAGGGAAGTGTTCCTGTATGTCTTTTCTACCTCACCTATTTGATTCTTTATTGTAGTAAGGGGTATTAGACCAACAACATTGGATAATCTATCATTTGTGTAATGGGTGAGTGTGACACACTGAGGGTTCTCCTTCAACCCTTGACATTTTGAACAACCCAAAACTACTGGGGTGTCATAAGAGAGTTCTATCTCACGATGAATTTCCATCGATGAAGTAGGATTGCGGCTTGAAGACATCATGTTATAATTTGCAGTTTAAAGTGGTTTCCCATGTTCATCTACGTATTGCTTACGGTATCTTTCTCTCGATAAGAGCTTACTGCGTTTTGAAACTGGTGGAATGTCTTTTGCGTCCGAACTCGAACCCGAACCAGGATCATGCGATAAAGAATAAATTGACATTTAGATTCACATGGATAAGTAACATAAATTCAAATAAATAGTCAAAATATAAATAAATCTTGAACTTACTAGGGATGGAAAGAGAGAACTCGTCGAAATTTCAACATGATGGAATGAGATGGAATCTAAAGAATTGGCCATTTGATACTACAATTTTTTCTCCCTGCATTTGAGCCAAATCAATAATCAATATATGTCTCTACAATCCTAAATTTTTTTCAAGAACTATGTTCCAATCTAACTTCCAATATAATTTGGAAATCATTATGTAAGAACAAGGTGAGTTTAAGCAACATACATATACTATGAAATATTGTAATTGGTGTCTTTGAATAATAATAAAAAACTTGAGATGAATATATAGTTTTAAGTGGAACCACAGAAACCCAACATTAAATTTTTTTAACGATGCGTTTATTCCAATATACATGCATCGACGTGCTTAAGCATACTAAACACATTAGTGCTTAACAATGATAGACGAACCAGGAAAGAATGTCCGCAAAATCCTCGCTAGGAGAAAATATCCTCTACATTTGGTATCAAATATTTATACATGCTTTAAATACAATTATTCAACACAGTGTGTTTCATAAACACAATTGCACCGATGCATTACATGTATACACACACTGTTGAATGATAATTTTTTTCAAGTATCTTCATGTCGGTGCATAACAACGATAAACACACAACAAAATATCCTTCGCAAAATCTCCCGCAATAGAAAATGCCTGCTACATTCAGAAGCAGATATTTATACATGCATTTTTACAATAGTTTTCATTTCTGTGCATTTCTTAAATACAAGTACACCAGGGTGCATCATAAGTATATGTGCACCGAGTGATCATATTTTAAAAATTTGCAGGATATCGGTGCGGTTTATAATGTAACACACTTGTGCGTCATGGACACAGACGCACTGAACTTCTGAAAGTTCAAAATGAAAAAAAAAAATAGCAAAATCTATTTTTTCCCTAAACTGAAAAAATGGCGACAATTTTAAGTTTGAAAAAGTAATTCTAAAGTGTATTGAAAATCAAAAAACCTAAACATTAATTAATTCTTTTGCTGAAAATATCAAGGGAGAGCTTTGGAATAGAGACTTATGCAGAAGGTGTTTGGAGCAATTGGATTATTCTGAAGATCGAAATTTGTGAGGTGTGGTGAATGAAACAAAGCCATGCATAGTAAAATTTTTATGTAAATATTATTGTTGATGTTATTATCTTATTTATAAATTAAGTAGATTTAGAAAAAAAACTCCATACGTACCTTCAATGTTAAAATCCCTATCTTCTTGGTGCTTCTTTTCGTTTGTTGTGTCTGCAAAATTTTACATTAGGGTTTAAATCGCTCTATTGTTTTACAAAATTAGGATTTCACCTTTTAGAGATTTTAGATTTGTTGAATTTGTGAATATATACATAAATCTTAGGGAGAGATGGGTCCATTATTTGGATCAGATCTATAACCATGTTGTTCGTCAAAAGTTTTTTAATTTTGTTTTAATTTTAAAAAAAAATGAATGCGTCAAAATTAGTGTGTTTGGTTTTCCAAAATGTACCGTTGCACGTATCGTTATGGCACACCACTAATGACGTATGCCACCGAAAGTTTTCTCATTTTTTCGTTTCTCGGTTTTCTATTATCGGTGCATTTATACAAAAATAACATCGATAATGGTACACACTTCTCGTTTTTTATTTTCATAAAATGACAAATAATTTTCGGTTGTGCACGGTGCAGTTGTGTTGATATTACGCATCGAGGCATATTTGTTGTTGTAACACACCGATGCGTCTATGTGTATATACACACCGATGCATTTGATTTTATAAAAAACATCAATTTTAGACTTGTTTTATGTTTTAAAGGTCTGTAATTTATTTGGATACCGTATTGATAGCTTCTGTATTTAATGGTCCAAGTTGTTTATCGATAAAAATGAATGGTATGAGTTCAATGAACAAAAACTTTAGTGAACGTAATGGAAGCACATCCAGGATTACAAAGAAGGCAAGTGGTTCTAATTAATTTATGTATTTAAATTAATAAATTTGAATTATTTGTAAATTTCAGTAATATGTATTTATTAATGTGTGAAATGCAGAGCCAAAAAATGAGGAAGATTGATAATATTCCTACCAATCTAATTCGAGAAGAGCGTAAAACGTTGATGTAAAGGTTGCAGAGGGATGAATTGGGTGAATAAAAACAAAGTCAATATGAATTATTTCTTCAAATTTGAGTAATAATGTAGTTATGATTATTCACTAATATGTTTTTAAAAAACTAATACACATATGTTGAATGTTATGCAGGGATCGACAACAATAGAAGTCAATGTCATCATAAGAAAAAAAAATATGGAAGATGCAAATGATGATCAATTGGTCCTTAGCTCATCTGGAGTGGTGCGGAAGTTAATAGAAGGGGAAAATAATCTTATAATACCATGAGGGATATAATGGAAAGAACGTACAAATGTACTTTTCACTTACAATACAAAAACCATTTAAATGATTCAAAAACTCAGATCATATGTAAACTACAAGAGGCATTCCCAAAGCAATGGTTAACGAGACTTGTCAGACTTCCAATAGAAAAAAACATACAGCAACAAAAACAAATCATTGAAAAAGTAATATTACTAAACATGTTTATGTATAACTAGTACAAAGCATCATTCCTTCAATAATTTTAATTCTACTATATTATTTATTTTTCATATCAATAGAAAAATTGTTTAATGGAGTCATTTTACATTTCTAGGTAGACTATGAAAATCCCAAAGGATGAATGAGTTGATATGCGGAAAGTGCCAATAGGGGTGTCCAAAAAAGTGTACAAGGATATGGCCAAGTAAATAGACATAATTGCATCACAAGAGGAGCCATCTCAACAACAACGTGCTTCAAATGTATGAAATCATTGACTCTTAGGATTATGTAAATCTCATTAATTAATTCAATATTAAATATTCATTTTCAATTGTTTTGTTAATGCATAAAAGAAAACAAAATGGAACCCAATCAAAACATAAGACATGATGACAAGGAAGAAAGGGGTTGATAGCAAAGTTTATGAGTATTTGTGATTTCCTTATAAGAAATTAAGATTTCGTAGTGGTTGTGATTTCTATATTTGATTTTTTTTCCACTTCCAACCCTTGGATATCTTCAAACATGTGTTACCATACAAACATGAACCATCTGAAGAATTGATCGACATTGGCTTAAGCAAGGGTTGTGAGTATGTGTTTGCATATCAAAAATTAGTTGTGGATCTTGTAAGTATTGATATTGTTTTACTTCTCTCATTTTATAAATAATAAAACAATAAATATATTTTACATTTAATCTATGATTTGTGATGGGGCATAAAAATTGCAGGAAACAAAGTATGGAGTGGAGCCAACATAAGACTTGTTGAGGGATGGCATGATATACGGTTTTGAAAGAATGTGTATCATTCACGACTCAATTATTCCGATGCAAGTGCATCGCTTTTTAATTTACATTCATGTATACATTCTATTTTATTTTTCATTATTCCTAGCAATGTAGATACACTAAGTGCACTTTATTTTTATGTTTGCAAATGGAAGCTGAAGAGGAGGAAAACAATCGCGCCAATGCACAAAGCATTCGAGCAAATAACCCAATTGATGCAAAGGGCTCGAGTACCGATGAGAGTTCCAACGAAGAATGACGATCCATACTTAATTTTCATGTTAATGCAAGTTGATGTAGCTTGTTGTATATTTTGAAATAACTGTCTATGAAAATCAGACATTTTGTATAATAATGTATTGGACCTAATGTATGAATTAAAAAACAACGGGTTACCAATAAGTGTAACAATTACATGCATGTTGACATTTTGATTATTGTTATATCTATGTTGTCCTATTTTGTATGACAAAGGCAGTGTTATTGATGTATAATAAAATAAACTTTTTTATTCAATTGCATTCTTTAATGTTATTGTCAAATGTTACGTGTGAAACGATACATTGGTAATTCAATGTATGGATGATTAAATATTACAGTAGATGTTTCCATCTATGATATAAGAAATTAATCCAAACAAACCCAATAATTAAATTTGAAATGAATAGTACTATAAAAAATATATTTCAAATTCAAATAAATAATGTAATTAAAAAGATAAGAAAAAATATAATATATATATATTTCACTACAATGTCAGTAACAGTAGTTCAAAGAATCATATGCAGTGTTTTTGATAATTAATGTCTCTCTAGTGCGTCTCCTCGAACACTAATAAGAATCACAAACACAATCATTAAAATTGATGTATCTAGTTGCAATGTCAAGAACCACTGTTTGAAGAATCATATGAGGTGCTTTTGGTAATCGATGATGCATCAATGCGTCTACCATAATTGGGTGCATTGATGCATCTACACTAATTCATTGCACCGATGCATCTTCACAATTTATATGCACTGCTGCAGTTATGTAAGTTAAACACACAAGGAAATTTTAAAATAAATATTCTCACTTCCTAGACGACATCACTTGTGCGTTTTCATTTGTTTTTTGTATTGGTGCATATCATTGGTTTATACACACCGGTGCATATAATTAGTTTATATGCACTGGTGCATATTATTGGTTTATACACAATGGTGCACTCATATAAATCGATCACGTCGGCAAAGCGAAAAAATATATTTTGCACAGTGCGTACGATGTGACATATCACATCGATGCGTTTTTTATTTAAGAAAGCACCAGTGTCTATAATCGATCCATGAGCACCAGTACGTCTTTGAAATTATGTTATTTTCAGTGCTCTTTATGTTTGAATGCACTAATGTAGATACTTTACATGTACAACACCAGTGCGTTGTGTCATAAAATGCATTGGTGTGCCTATTTTCAACAAAACACACCGATAAAAAAAATCCGCTAAAACATCCGACCACCGAGTTTTTTTAGTGATAAAATTTATTTGTTATGTTCTTCATTAAAACATATGCTACCATTGGCGGAGGTTGTAGCAGAGGTTTTTTAAACTTTTTTTGCCAATATATTAACACTAAAAGCCTCCACTATGACCTCCGCTACAGGGTCTTTTCCCTATTGTATTAATACTTTAATGTTTAACTAGATAATGAGGTGAATGGGAATTGTTCTTGATGAAGCGATGTTTCTGTAATTTCTCTACAGAAGACCTCTTCACTAAATCATATTTCAAGCATGAGGAAACCATATTTTAGGGCGATTTGGAGAATTTTGCATCATTATTGAGCTTTGTTTACCTGTGTAGCACCTAGTTTGTTCCATATAGAGCAATCATGAGAATTAAGGTTAAGTGAAGTCTAGAAAGCATGAATTGATTTATCATATTCTCGAGATAAATTATAAAAAACACCTAGAATTGTATCACATCACCATCCTTAGATGACATTTGAGTAGCTTCATTGAATATCCTGGCCATCTTAACATGATTCAAGTTTTCTACCTGATCTTATGGAACAAGTACACCATATGTTTGATGATGTTGTATCCAACCTCTTAATTATTTGAGATTTGTTGCTTGCTCCAATTCATTGGTATCGCTAACACCAAATTCTATCGATACCTTGAGGTTAGTGGGATCAACATCTATTGCATGTACCATTGAAGTAATTGCTTACTAATCATCATCATTTTCTGCATGTGTAATACCAAACAACATCAAAATTCTACAATATTAGGATTCTTTAGCACTTTTGCTTCCAAAATGAGCACAACTCCACTTAAAATACATTTTCAAAAAATTTCTTGACATTCATTAATGGATTAGGATGACCAACATAAGGCTTTTGATCAACTAAAAAATAGACAAATCTTGATGAAGATGGCAATTGTTGCTCCCCTTTCAATCGCTCTTCCACATACTTTTCATGATTATATGCCCAAGAATCAATTGAACGGTCTTAAAAAATTCCTTTAGACATATGATCAATGAATTCATCTTCCAAGTCTTGCATATGCAACTTGGAAAACTCATTTATTCATTGATCATTTGTTTCATGGTTTCGTTCTTTTTCTTGTGCAAATTTGGTCGCCCATGTATCACCATGATAAAAATGTTCCCCAGTTGTAAACTCAATATCCCAATAATGCATGTCCCCCTCATGCTCTAGCTGATATTCATCAACCCCTGCATTGGCTGTGGATACAACAACAAGTTTGACTTGGTTATCATCAACAATAAACTCTCCATGACTAATTTTTTATACAAACTGAAGGAACTTTAGATCTTGATTTTTAGACAAAGTGTGGGCCAACAAAAGTGTTTGATCCAATGCTCCAACATTCAAAATCTTCATATTACTCATATGTTCCATATGCACCATCTAAGATTGTTCTCTATTAAACTGCTCTGCCCAAGCTTCAACACCATGCTTTTTCTTAAACTCTTCAACCCAGGATCCATATATATGGCTTCTCTAACTATATTTTGTGACCTATTCGTTAGAATGATGAGAAGGATCAAATTATTTTTACTCATAAAACTATAACTTGCACCTGTAGATTCATTCTAGTTCTAGCTCCAAGAATCTCATAGCTAGAGGGGTCCAAGCCCTAAGATAATTTTCAATATCCAAAAAATGCAAAAGTGCATTTACCTGGTCATTAATAAAATATTCACTTTTATCAACAAAGAAGTGGTGTGCCATAATGCTGCTATGGTCACGTATGCATAATTGGTCACCTTTGGATAAGCATATAATTGGAACATGTGCTTGTCGGGAAGGAACTTCTACTATGATATGTTCCACAAAAGAGCAGAGACAGCCTGATAGTGCCTTTTGTGGAGTTGCATCAAAGTCATGTGGGGATGGAAAGTTGGAAATGTGGCAAGCCATATTAACACAAGCGAAAACATGTAGTTCTTTCACGTTTCCACCTTTTATCTTTTCCGGAATCAAGATGTTTTTTAATCTTGGAGGAAAAACTAAAAGGATGATAAACATCTTGTTGGAAAACCCAAACATTTCAGAATTTTCTACATTCTCATATATTAACTCCAGTGCATTGTACTCCTTCATTATCTTTGGTATTTGTGGATTCCCGACTATATTTTGCTGAAAGTAATCATCCTTTTGTTTATTGACAAGATCTCCCCCCGTTGAATTCTTTGCTTTGAACTTTAAATTTGGTTCTGTAATACCCCCATTTTAACCGCTAAACCATATTGGCTTGATGATGTAAACATTGTAAAAATATAATGTATGATTCCTAGCGTGGAGCTCAAGGCCAAGGTCTTGCTAGTGAATGCTTAGGTTTTAAAGGAAAGCATTTTAAATTTTATTGGCCTCGTGCTACTAAGCCATGGGAAATTATATAAGCATGTAAACATTTAAATGTAATAAAATTCCAAGAGTTGTCTATGGAAGAAACTAAAATGAGGGGGCTGTGTATCCACTAGGGATAGGTGAGGGGTTGTGACATTGGACCATGTGTTGTCAAATGTCATCTTGAGAACCCATCTTGACTAGCTATGCTGACATTTATTTCTGTTGTAAGATGGTAGCTGAGAAATCAACTCATGCATTAATGGAGAATGGGAAAAACAAAAAAAACGTATGGTTGAGTATGAGCATGGTTTACTTAACCCATAATTCATTTTTCCTCATGGGAATTTGTTTTCCATCATCCCCTTTCCATTGTTGAACAACGAGACTACAATTATGAGCATGTTATGCATTTTCAGCTATGGAAAAACCATAAATCAGAACAAGGGAACCACATATTGAAGTGCGAAAAACTCCTAGAAATTCACGTGAGAAATAAAATCTAGTTGGAAATCCATATACGTAAAACCTAGGGCAAAATTGAGAGTTCCAAAAGCCCAAAAATACATACAAATACCTAGATTTGAAATCCTGATAGTGAAATTTCGTGATTGACAATCACGTGACCATAATTTGGAAAAAATCCAAGAGTGAATGGAAGTGGGAGTGAGATTAGAGGTTGGAATTGCTTGATAAACCCAATGAAGGAAGAAATATCTAGAGTTTTATCCACTTGGACCTTTCTATGCCCACCCTGAAGAGCACTGGAGGGAAGGGGCACTTGAGGGACTGTGTAGCAGAGAAGGGGACCTTCCTTGTGTTGGGTGTGGTAGGTATTGTGGGTGCCAAGTTTGTTTGAAGCCAAATTGAGATTCTTGTAGCTATATGGTTGAGTTCACTAGCTTATCTATCTCCTTCCCTGCCACCCTAATTTCTTGATAAACCCAGTTATGTGATGGCTTAGCACGAGTGTTGTCCTTATGGCTGTGAGTGAGCTTGAGTAATTCCTCCTTATTGGATACATATCCTAGCTTGAGGGTGGTCTCTCAATTGAAAGAATATAGGCTAGAGAGAGACCTACGGCTGGGAGGAACGTTGTTCTTCCATAGTCAGTTGCTCAGACAATTTCAATTAAAAGATAAGTGTTTACTATTGTCTCTAATTATGCCTAATTTATGTGTATGAATGATTTTCCATTGTGTTAAATTGAATCAGCTAACCTAGCATGAATTGTTCAGTTAGATTCCTATGAATAGCATGAAAATGAATTTATTGTTGTGCATGGTTTTATTGTTATGCTTGTGATGAGTCTAATGGTATAGCATGTAGTGTGTGTTAATTGATAGAGTTTAATTATGGTGTGTATGTTTAATATGAGTTTGCACACGCATTTATATGTTAATGAATTTCATAGTATGGACATGGGGAAAAATTTATCAGCATGCATATCGTTCATGGTCCCTCCATGGGTCAGGTTGATGGGAGAGGACGTGATAGGGTCCTTCCTTTGGAGTAGTGATATTAATAAGATATCAACAATGCTTGTGACAAGAATTTTAAAGTTTTATAACTTGTATTTGATTCTGAATATCTTAGCAATGATGACTATATTGATATATCCGTTCAAACTATGAATAATCCTTTGATCAATATCCAATAATTCCCTTTTTTATATCATGGGAGAAAAATTTTGTGGTATGGCACTGAAGTGTGTTGGATCATAGGCCGTGTTTGAGTACAAGAATCCTACACCTACAGGTGGTATGTTGGAATTGTCTTTGTGGTTCGACACCCATTCCTCTATATTTTTGCACAAATTCCAACTGGTTTTAATATCCTTGTTGTGAATATTATGTACATTTTGTATGGCCACTTTTTATATTGAATGTTGGTGTATTGATCACATTGAACCTCTCCCTTTGAATCTTGGTTTTCCATTTGAAATCGGACTATCTCAAGGGCTTCTAAACTATCTTAGGAAGGAAGAATTGACCACTTCTCTCTAGTGATCCAATAAAAAAATTTGGTTTCATTTACTAGGTCGTAACTCTTCTCTACTACACCAATAAAAGAATCATATATTATGATGAAAGTTGTGGCCATGGAATATCAACCAAATGTCCAAGTTTATTCACAATGGATCTGGGAAACCTAGTGTTGAGAATGAAAAGGCTAAGATGACTTTGAAGAGCGGAAAGCCTCGGATACATTTTAATCATCATCTATTGCAACGCTGATGTGGGAGGATTCCATTTGAATTAATTTCAAGGATTTTAAATTATATGCTACCTACTCCTCGCACCCTTCCAACGCACCATTACGAGTAGTTTCTTTGTCTAAGAATGTGGTTTCTTTTTGTTTTTTTTGAGAACATTTCCTTTTTTTCCTACAAAATTTTGTGATTCTTCTTTAATATTTTGCATAATTTCATTTTTTCCTCCAAAACATTTTATCAAAAACATTTTCAACATATTTTTCAATAGTGATTGCAATAGATTTTCCCATTTGATCAACTGTTTCTTTTGTCTCTCTCCTAAATTACTCTAACATCATAATAAATTCTTCCGTGAGGGATGATTATATCACTCTAATACCAATGTAGCAAGAGCATATATATAATTGAACACTTTAATATTTAAATGTAAGATAAATATACATATATATAATAAATAATGGATGATTGATCTGATACAATAAAGACGATCTAGCTTTTATAAACTTGCAGTGACCATTCATATCGTAACGGCTTTTGAAATACACATTAATAATATCCTAGATTACTAGTATTATTTAATAATTATTATTTATATTTACTATAGGCAACTATGAAAAGGCAAAGCAACTACCGAAAAATTTGGGTGTTGAGTACATATCACATCATGCTTGTTTGAATGATTGTATTTTATACAGTGTAAGGCCCCATATCTGACATTCACTAATTAAAAACTACAATATGAATTAGCTTAGCATTTTATTTCTTACTATATGTTGGACTTAATTAAAATGATTAAAAATGTTGTTATGTGAACATGTGGACACTCAACATGTGGATAGTAAATAGAATTTTATCATTTACCTCATTGAAGGTGATGAAATGTGTTATTTCAATTGAACATGCAAATTAAATGCAGACTATCGATTTGTGGATCCCAATCCAATTTGTACTTTGGATAATAGAATGAGTATAAGGTATGTCACAAATGAAATTACATGATTATTTAAATGATATTTTAGTTATATAGATTATCACATAAAAGAGTTAGATATGTTGATATGTGAGTTTTATGTTAATGACGAATTAACCCACATGTTGATTGGCTACGAGATAGTCGGTTTCCTGCAACTCCAAGGGGCATGAGATGTCTTCAACATTAAGAGGATGATGATGTTATATCAATTTTCATGTGATTTAATTGTGAATTCCAGTGTTTCTATGACTTGTGGGTGACTATGAGTTTTGACAGGAATTATGACTTGCCCAAAATGGTTGTTCGATGACAAAACCCCTTAGAACAATGATAGGATAATATGGTTGATGTAGGGTGTTTCCCCTAGTACTATCAGGGGGTCGAGGCATATCCTACCATTTATCCTCTGAAACTTAGAGTCATGGGAGGGTTATGCTAAACATGCTCCTCGAGATGTGTGATGAAGATAGGTGGGTGCCTATTAGAAAAGCTTGATCAATGTAGTCAACACTTCCGCTTATGAGTTCTATATGTGGTTAGGTAGGTATAGTTGATGCCACAATATATTGGAGTATAAGACTGTATGGAGAGGTAAGGAGATGGAAGTAGTGGTGTTTAGGTTGTTGGAGTACTAATGGGGATGGATGGGACCAACGATGGATTAGAAGGTGTTCTTCATTATTATAAACCATTATGATTATATGATTGATTACTTCATTGTTTTTATCTAATTAGTTTTATTGCTATTGTATGAATGGTTATGGATGATGAATGATGAATGATGCATTGTTTAAGTTGTTATGTTGTATGTTGTTTGCAAACATATAATAATGATGTATTAGGGGCATTAAAAGTGATTATTATTACCCATGTTTAAGACGTGTGTGCTGGCCATGTACACACTAGTTCATGAGTGCATTACTATGATTGGTCAATTGATGAATAAATTAATATGGATATATTAGTATAATAATAACCCAGTTGCAGAATTAACGCTTGAGGCTGCACGCTAGGGTTAGCTGAGCGCGAGAGAGTGTAGCTGAGGCTGCGTGGAGAAGCATGGCGGCACCTAGGGAAGGGGAGGTCGCCCCCCCGCGAGAGAGTGTAGCTGAGGCTGCGTGGAGAAGCATGGCGGCACCTAGGGGAGGGGA